>QMIH01000079.1:302574-356376 GCA_003987875.1 Clarias batrachus
TGTCTGTCTGTCTGTCTATGTATGTGTCTGTCTGTCTGTCTATGTATGTGTCTGTCTGTCTGCCTGTCTATGTATTTGCCTATGTGTCTGTCTGTCTATGTATCTATCTATCTGTCTGATCTACCTATGTGATGTTGGCCCACTCTTTGCAGCTATAACAGCTTCAACTCTTCTGGGAAGGCATTCCACAAGGTTTAAGAGTGTGTTTATAGGATTTTTTGACCATTTTTCCAGAAGCACTTTTGTGAGGTCAGGCAATGATGTTGGACGAGAAGGCCTGGCTCACAATCTCCGCTCTAACTGATCTCAAAGGTGATCTATGAAGTTGAGTTCAGGACTCTGTGCAGGCCAGTCAGATTCTTCCAGACCAAACTCACTCATGCATGTCTTTATGAACTTTGCTTTGTTCACTGGTGCACAGTCATGTTGGAACAGGAAGGGGCCGTCCCCAGACTGTTCTCACAAAGTTGGGAAATTGTCCAAAGTAGGTCACGGGCGGGCGTATAAGGATCAATGAATCTCATATTGTGAACGGCTCTGTATCTATATATATGTATCTATATATAGCTATGTGTCGGTCTACTTGTCATTGTGCTTATTGTGCAGATCCCAGGAGTGTGCAGTGAGCTGAGGAACATGCCAGATCCAGGTACAGTGCATAAAGATACATGAACACAGAGATACATAAATTCAGAGCCCTCGTGTGATTCATGATTTCAGTTCTTTAACGCACTGATCTGTCGATTGTTTCCCCTCTGATTGGTGTAACAGTGACGGCCAGAGAGAGCATTTGGCTGCCGTTCATGGAGAAAGAGCTGCGGTGTGACGAGGACACGGTGATCATCGGCCACAGCTCAGGAGCCGCTGCTGCTATGAGGTAGCGGACGTGATGAGCAGGCTGGTTTCTGTTGTTCTTGTGTTTAAAGAGCGGCACTCCCTGTTCCACAGTCACTGAATTTTCTGAGGCATTTGCATGTCAAAGGATGCTACCTGAATGAGGAAGCTTTTCAGAAGAAAGGTAGAGTAGAATWAAAAAAAGAGAGATTGTTTTCCTAAATCTGTTTGGTTTGAAGACCAGATGTAACAGCAGTTTGGACAAATGGAGCTAACAGGTTTATATTAATGCACTCCTTTCAGTATGTACCGTTTCTATAGGAACAGCTTCACAGCTGCTTTTATGGCAGATATCTGTATAATGCAATAATAATAATAATAAAAAGATATTATTTAGAAAATTATTTATGGAAGGAGTCTCCAGTTTTAGCGCTTTGTAACATTATCCATCATAGAAATCTCTTTAGGACAGAGAAGTTTTCTGAGTTTTCAATAAAATAACAAGCTGCTTTTTTTCTTCTTATTCACTTGAATAAAGGAAAAAAAGAGAACTTGGTGAAGGACAAAAAGAATGATTTCTGCACATGTTGTGCAACGTTAAATGTGGGGGAAATTGTTAACCGGCTTAGTGTGGTGTTGAGTAATAAATACTCTCATTTAATAATTGGCAAACTGCTGTGGTGTAAAACACTTGAGTGAATATTTTGGCACCCTTGTCAAGCAGACAGGCAGACCGCTTGACATATGCACCAGTCGGAGCAGAAATGGCACAATCTGGCAACCATGATCTAATCCATACGATCCTAACAAGAAGTAATGTGTATCCTCATKATTTTTATTCATGATTTATTTTTATGTTTTGTTTAAAACTACATTCTATGCATACTCATGTTGTAAATACTGTAACTTTTACAAACCTACTGAAATCATTCTCATGGCTGGCTTAAGAAGTGTTAATGTATGAAGACTATTGTGTCACCCAGTATAGCTGATAAATGATTGATAAATGATGAACCTATGTGTAATGGCTTGCACATTCCTCCCCCCCCTCCCTGCGTCTCAGGTATGGTGAGGCCCACAAGGTATTCGGCATCATTCTAGTGGGCGCCTACACCTCTGACCTGGGAGACGAGAATGAGAGAGAGAGTGGTGTGTTTTTTCCTTATGCATTTCACACTGGTGTTGATTGTYTATAAGTGCAGTCTTGACATTTGTTCTAGCTCCTCATCAATCATTCTTGGTTAATGTAAGCAAACCTTCACAGATCTCATAAATGGATTTGAGCAGTAATTATTAGATATGTAACAAATACGTCTGATCATTGAGATGGTGAAGTTTCTATAAGGCGATGCTTATTTATCATTCGTGAAAGAAGTCTTGAGTGTTAGCGCT
This sequence comes from Clarias batrachus, assembly GCA_003987875.1. Taxonomy (NCBI): domain Eukaryota; kingdom Metazoa; phylum Chordata; class Actinopteri; order Siluriformes; family Clariidae; genus Clarias; species Clarias batrachus. The sequence continues at coordinate 304,801 of QMIH01000079.1, forward strand.
TCGCAAAATCCTAAGTGTAACATAACATGTTTTTGTTTATTGGATATAAGATAACTAAATGCTTTTCACTTTTTTCCCCTCAACCAGGGTATTTCAGCCGTCCATGGGAGTGGGAGAAGATCAGAGCTAACRTAAAACACATCATCCAGTTCAGCTCCACGGACGACCCTTTCCTACCGTGGGAGGAGCAGCAGGAAGTAGCTGATGGATTGAAGGCGGAGCTTCATAAATATACAGACCGTGGACATTTTCAGAACACGCATTTCCCAGAACTGATCAGTGCTGTACAGAGACTGATCACGGCTGGATAAAGATATTAACTTTATCCAGTCGTGATGGCTTTAGTGATTTTTTTTTTTTTTACAAATCCAATCAAATAACAGGAATTAAACCCTGAAGTCAAATTTAATTTTGTTTGTCTGACAAGAATACACCGGAAAACAGGGGTGTTTTTTTTTCAACTACCGAGTAAAGGTCATTCTCTTTTTTATTATAATTTACTTGGCTAAAAGATTTAAACGTTTGTTTTTTCCCATATTTTCTTTGTTTAATAAAATGTCTGAAAAAAGAGGGATTTTTCTCCCTATTACTTTTGAATGAAGCCATTTCATTTATCTAGATACTAGAGCTGTGAATTTTAGTTATATAGTCAGTTCCATTCGATTTTTTGGGTATTGTGATTTTTGAATCACTTCAATAGCAATTAATTTTATTTACTACTTTACTGAATATGGTCTGTTTTATTTCAAGCAGCTAATAAATCAAGTAACTTGCAGTTTTAAAATATTAAAACAAATAAAAGTATCTAATAAGCATTTGGTTGCAGTATTTTTTGTGTTGTTGATGGTTAAAATGACCTAGCGCATTACATTAAAGCCATAATCTTTATTTCCTGCCAATCTTCTGCTCCAAACTCCAGTCCAGTAGATGGCAGAACAGTACCAACTGCCCATAAACTCAAAAAGAAGCAGCAATACACTGACAAAACAAGTGGTTTCTATTTTCTGCAAAAGCCCTTGTATATTTTTAGACCATTTAATGTTCACATAATCGAGTAAATCAATTCAACTTCAGTAGGATACTTGGATAAAGTTTTTATTTAAGTAATAATTAAATGAAAAGGTTTAAAATTTGTAAGATTCTTACTTAGTTATAAACGCATAATATGCGTTATATTATGTTGTTATAATAGTTATAACAACAATAGTTTAAACATAGCATTTCATTTAAAAGTTAAAACCTTCTGTTTTGATTCTGTGGCTTAGAAATCTCAGTAAAATGGCTGCAAACATTTAACATGATGCAAAGTGTGTTACAAATGAGTAAGAAAGAAAATAAACAAACGTTTCCTTTTTATTTCTGACACTTCAAAAAAGTTCAAGTTACAGATACAGTAAACACTTAGTGGTTCTGTCTTTACAAATACAAAAAACAAACTCAACATGATTTACATCTTAAAATTATTAACAATCTTTAAAAAAAAAAGTTATATTAAGGCAAATGTAATATAAACATAGGAGACATGTTAGTCTCTAAACATAATTCTGGTTTCAGTACATTTCCACAGTAATTTAAGACTTTGCCATTAACTCAGCATGTAAACATAGTGTTATGAAACATGATGGAGTCACTGTTAAGTTGCTAGACARATGTTTGTGAAGTTCCTTTAAAATAAAAATCATATACACATCTTGATAGCTGTTAAGCTGTACATGCAGTATATACTGAATTACATTGACTGTATAAGGCAATAATATTCTACAGAAAGCTACAAGAAATCCTGCTCTAAAATTATTTATTATTATTTGTCTGTAAATTAAATGTTCTGAAATAATAATTTCCATGAACGTTGGTCTGCKGYCATAAATAGTGTTAAGATTGTGATCTAAGGCCAACTGCAAGGGTGCTTTGCACATTTTAAGTTTTTTTTTCCCTAAAAAACAGCTCCCATAACGTGATACAAATATAACCATATACAATAACTTTTACCAGTTASTCAATACTAGCTGGTAAGTCTAACCTGTCCTGGCTAGAATAGATTATTAGTAATGTAAATGAAAAAGTTTTACTTGAGTATTGAGGTGATTAGGAGGTGGTTTGACTTTGCTGTAGCTTAGGAAGCCGAACATGAAAAGAATTTGAGATGCATGTGTGCTCAGGTGGTTAATGAAAAAGAAAAGCACCCGAACAACCAATCACTGCTATACATTATTCATAGCTTTGTACTAGGTAGCAAGCTACTTTTATAAAATCTGCACTACAGAGTTCTTTAATTTTCTAACCTTGCACAGTCTAGATGTGGTGCAACATGTAAAACAAAACTCCACCACACAGAAGTCAGACAAACAGACTTTGTTTAACTTCTCAACATTGATTCTTAGCAGAATTGAATGTCAAGTTTTACTAAATACCTGAGAGAATGAACGTAAGGTGCAAATGACTAATACTGAAAACAATGGCACAGTTCTAATGCAATTAATATTTTGCAGAAACGTTCCACACAGCATTAAAATGGTAATTATTTACAGCAGAAAAACCTTTATACTGAGGTCTAAACTGGTTTAATTATTTTACCTGAATGTTTTTTTTTCTGTCCTCCTATAAAATGTGAGATTCATTTAAAAAAAAAAAAAAAAGACAATTGCAAAATACAATATTCTTCCATCAAACACTAATCGGAATATAAGAATACACCTACTAGACCTGATAAGCTTTTAACCCTTTTCTTTTACCCTTCATTCCTTTGGCAGTTTGAGTAGAAACCTCACTAACTGTTCTTATAGAATAAATCTGTGCAGCTTAGTAAAGAATTTTTTGTTATACAGGTGACTGAATTGTCTCCTAATAATAATAATAATAATAATAATAACAATAAACAAAGGTAGCTTGATTTGCTGTATATTCATAAATTATTAATTACTCCTATCACTATAATGATTTTCTTTTCTTTCTTGCTTTGGAGTAACCTCTTCCAAACCATCCACCCTGTACTTCTGTTTCTTCAGCTTGATTCACTGAATCAGTCTCTGGATGCTCCAGATCAGCTAGGGGCATTAAAGTTTTACGGCTGTGACCGTCCTCTTCATCCGGTCTGAGAGGAATGGCCAAGCTGAAGATTGGGTCGTCAGATCTAATAATTGAAAACAACATCTAAGTAAATAAAATTAAACCACCGGAGTAAAAAAAAGTCTGATTGGTCTGAAGGCATTGCTTAAAAGTAGTACTAGTTCTATCATCTGGAGATCGCTAGTTCGATTCCCGGGTGATGCTGTAACCTCTCGCAGCCGGAGKTCTMGAGAGAGCTGATTGGCCGAGCTCTCTCAGAGGGGAGGGATGAAAGGTACTTAGTGCTCCCACATTATTCACGACTCTACAGCAAATCAGGGGCATCTCTGAGCTCAATCAAGCGGAAGGGGTGGATAGCGCTGTCTTCCGAGTGTGTTACTCCTCCCCCAACGGTGCGTGTGTGAGCAGTTCGAAAAGATGCGGTCGGCTGGCGTCACGTGGTTCAGTGGAAACACGCGATAGTCTTCGGCCCTCCCGGCTGAGTGGTAGTAGTAGCCTTAATATGGGAGCCCCCTAGTGATGGGGAGGAATTGGATACGACTTTATTTATTTTATTTTTTTTACGTAGTACTAGTTCTAACTGCAAGGCATAAACCACAGCTTTATATTAATGTGCTCTTGTATGATGAATGTTCCAGGTTTTCAAGTCAGGCTGGGACATTTTAATAGCAGAACAAGAGTAAAAACTCCCTTTAGTTGTTTATATAATGCCCTGCTACACTAATGCACTTATCTCAGAGTTTTACTAGTGCTTGGATACAATCAAGGTAGAAAGTTCTCTCAGTAGGCCGAGCCATGATCGTACTTGCCTGCTTCACATCTGAAACACTGGCCTCCCTGGAACTCCTTTAAAATGTCCCAAACATGTGGAGATGGCCTGGAGCAAGGTCAGGACTATACAGGGGATGTGACTATAACTCCCAGCCGAGTTTCTGTAATGTGTCAGATGTGTCTCTTCCACAAGTTGGTGACAAGTTATCTGTTGAATTCAAGGATCAGGTGTTCCACCCACTAAATGTTCACGGGATTGCCTGCATTGGGCTCTGAGCCACCTTATCTAGGAAGGTCATTCAAAATGGTACAGCTTTTTTTTTCTTTTTTTAAAATCTTTGCACCATTCAAATGTTTTACTACTGCTCATCATCAGTACGGTCTCATCACCGTACTGTGCCTGAAGTCATGGACCTGAAAAATTGGACATAGAGAACATCCTTACCTGTTGTAGGACGGAATTTCAACTCCCAACTCTTCCATCAGGATTCGCATCACATCGTCACACTTCCCATTTATTTTCAGAGTGGCCGAGTCATCTTTAGGTGTCCACTACAAAAAAAATCTGTATTTACAACACTAAACACATAACAACAACATAACAAGAGATGTGATGACTTTACCTGAAGGTTAACGATGTAGAGCTTTGGTCTCTTAGCAGCTGTTTTTTTCATACACCACAAGCATGCATACTTCTTCAGAACCTGTTAGTGCAAAGCCAAGGATCAGAGCAGCTACAGAGAAAATGTTTTTAAATCTAACAAGTTGTTTGTTAGCTGACCTTCAGGCTGGAGCCGAGACAGAGGATGAGGTCGGCCTGCTCTGCGGCCTCAGCCGCACCTTTCCAGTTTAACGGCTGCTCCAGTGTGCCTCTCTCACCGAAGTGTACTATGGTGTCCCTCAGCTCCCCTCTGCACTGGGGACATCGCCGGCCTGTAGCGTGCCTGTGCAGTGCAGTGCGTTCCGTCACGTCGAAAAGACGGATCACTTCACGAACCGGAGAGCACGATACACACACCTGAAGCAAATGAGAAGGTTGAGAAAATGGATATTGCAGGTTTAATACATGATGAGGTGTAGTAACCGATAATCACACTTTAGACAACTTTAAAGCGCAGTATATGGAGAATCACCTCAATGAACATGTTCCCATGCAGCTCCGACAAGGCGGGTCTGGGAAGCCCACTGCGCAAGTGGAGACCGTCACAGTTCTGAGATACCACGTGTTGAACCTGGATATGATCACACACAAAGGTTTTACAGGTAAGAAATATAAAATGTACTGTAGGTTTACATGTGGCACAGTGGCCCAACAGATAGACATGCTACATCATCTGAAATATTCTGGCAGATGAAAAGACTAAATTAAAATGCCCCAAAGGTTGGTATTGTAAATAGGGCATATTCATAATTCTTACCCAGAACACTTCTGAAGCTTGTGACCATAATTATATAAAATGTATTTAAAAAGCTCACAGCATCCAAATTGATTTCATTTTTAATACATGATAGTGATTTTTTCTTTTTATTTATTGCCTAAGAAAGTACGTGAAAGGCTGAACAACCAATCAGATTTCAACAACTTTCAAGACTCCTGTCCAAGAAAACTTAGCCGCTGAGCTGCGCTGAAGATTTTTGCACACTCACCATTTTGACCTTGTGTAACATTTGGATACACATGTGTGTCAAAGTCGGGTCAGCGTCACTGAGATCTGTGTGCCTGGTGGACAGAGAGCGGATTAGTGAGCGATATGTCCAAGCTGAATGAAAGCTGGAGCTCAGTTTTGCGCTCTTACCTGACGGCGCGCCCCTTTTGTAGCTGAGTCCACACTCCGTTAGGCCCGCGGTAATCCGGGATCGAAGCAGCCTGGCAAACGTTAACAGAACCGTCATTAAGGGTGCAATCGATGTTATAGTCAGAAATACAGGAAGTAAAAGCCGTTGGTACCGTGCTGATCCCGGCTCCTGTGTAGACGACGACGTGGCGAGCCTGACGCATCGCTTCAGCCAGCTGCTTCACCTTGGTCCTCAGATCCTCCTCTCCATCATAGAGCTAAAAAAGTCACAAAGCACAAACTGCGTTTAACAAATGATCAATTCAGAACAATATTAAAAAGGATTTCCAGCCGTAGCAACACACAACGTTAAAATCTATCCGACTCACCTCTTCCTGTTTCCGTTTCAGAGTGTTCCTCCGAGCCTGCCGTTTGCTCAGCTCTTGGACGGTGTCCTGATGTCTTTGTAGTAAAACTCGCTCCTCTTCAGTTTGCTCGCATTCAGCCTTCTTTAATATCCCAGCCACCTGATTTAATCAGTACACAAAGATGAAGGGTTCCTATACTTGTACTAATGAATAATTGAATATGTAAGATGCATTCAAGTCGAACCAGGACTTTTAATTGCGCGGAATAACAGAACACATTTCTCTATATAATCCCCTGCAGCACTGATGCATTTCACTAGTGAYAGAATGTTTTCTCAGTAAGCTGAAAACGCCTGGCCTCCCAGGAACTCCTTTAATGGCGTCATACCTCCAGGTTCTGGGTTTGATTCCCGCCTCGGATCTGTGTGCGTGGAGTTTCGCCTTGTGCTTGGTGGGTTTCCTCCGGGTACTCCGGTTTCCTCCCACAGCCCAAAGACATGCAGATTACCCTAACTGGTTTTCTCAAATTGTCCCGTAGTGTGTGTGTGTGTGTGAATGTTGACCAGAGATCCGACCATAGTCGTAAAAATGGGAATAAACACAATGATTATCACAGCTGGCCTCTATGGTCTCTAGTTGGACTACAGAGGCTATGTGATGCTGGAATAGGGTATAGGGATAACCTGGATAGGGTTTCTTGGTTTCAGGGAAAGGAAATTGTAAAGCTACAGCTTACAGAAACATCCTATACAATTGGATGCTTGCAAGGTAATGTGATGTTTTTATGTCCATAAAGATTTGACCATCTGGTGTATCAGGGGCAGCTGTTTAAGTTTCATTTGTGGTCGAAATACTACTTTAATCAGGATCCAAGAAACCAGTCGGGTACAAACATTGAATCTAACATAAGAATGCCGAAGAAAACATGAACTTAATTCAGTCTATTGATCTGATCTTAAAGCAGGATTAACACATTGTKTTGCCGGGTAACCATAATTGCTCACAGCGAATGCTGATTAAAWTATGATTAAACATTTCGGAATTGAGTAAACAAACAAGTTTACAATCTCTCTGGTCTACTTACCAGTTTAAAGTTATTTCTCTGAGTCTCTTTCTGAATGAGTTTAGCCTTTTCGAGAGCTTTTCTCTCTGCTCGAGAAAGCCCAATTTGCTCTGTTTGTGCCTCCATATTTGCTACTTCTTTTATTATTCCCGTTACAAACCGGAAGAAAGCTGACATTTCAAAATAAAAGTCGGACAACACGACTTTATCCAGATTGGCATCAGAAATAAATATTTTATTTATTTTTATCTTATTAATTTACATATTTATATCATATATTTTAAATTATTTATTTGAAATCCTGATTTTAACCACATTTCTGAAATCAGATTCCAATCCTAAAGATGTCCCTCGGTCCCGATTCTCAAATCGGATTTCAAACAGGCCATTACGTCACTCGATCACGTGGTATGGACATGAATCCCATGGATGGTAGTCCCTGGGGACGAAGTGAAATCAGATACAGTATAACTCTTCAGTCCTGTTCTTGTTTTACAGCAGTTGGTATTCAATAAGTTGCATTACCGCCGCCTACTGGTCATACTGGCTCTCATCATCCTTTCAGTTTAAATGCTCTTTCATCGGATACTTTCTTCTTTGTCATCTTTCTCTCTTTTCTATTTTTTGCACAAAATATGAAAACAACACSCAGGGAGGATAAAAGAAGCAGTAAATAACACATAACAATAGATAAAAATAAATAAATAAAGGAATACAGTGGCATGGTAGCGTATTATTTAGCACTGTGGCCTCACACGGAGTTTGCATATTCTCCCTGTGCTTGGTGGGTTTCCTCCCACAGTCCCAAATTGCCCATAGTGTGTGAATGACAATCGGGCATCGAGCTGGCAACTCGACCCCTTAAGTAACTGCCACAGAAACAATGGATATACCACCAGGTTGGGGAATGTACCAAAATATATATTATTAAAAAGTGTTTATATACAGTTTGGAGTTTTTAAAAACTTACTATTTTCAAAATATGTTACAATTATCACTCATTGTCTACAGTATACCGCTTGTATACAGGGTCACTGGAGGCCCATCCCTGGAGACTTAGCGCACAAAGGTGCCAATCCATCGCAGTGCACACAAACAACTTGGGAATCCCAATTAACCTAATCTGCATGTCTTTGGACTATCGCGGGAAACTGGAGTACCCAGAGGGAACCTGCAGACTCAATGCACACAGATCCGAGGCGGGAATCGAATGCTCAACCCCAGAGGTGTGAGACACGGTGCCATCTAACTTTGCACTTATAACGTTTAAATTTATTATAAATAAATTTTTCTTCTCCTTCTTCTTTTAGTCAAAGAACCCAAAAAGAATATATTTGAACGAAAAACAAAACTCAGGAAATAAACTTTGAATAAAAACAAAAATATCAGACCAAAGTTCTTCTGTATAATCACACATTCAAAACAAGTTAATTAGAATATATTCATAAGGTAAAGTCAAGACTAAGTCAAGAAGTAAAAAGTGCTCTGTTTGTTTTCTTGTTGTGAGGAGCAACTGAAAAACTTATTTTGTCTACAGTTGTTTGGAACTTTTTTAATAAGAGGGGCTGAGAAAGAAAACCCTCTCAACAATGTGACCACATCTACAGAAATGGCATCGAACACAATGAAGAAATCGTTTGCAGATACAGGAATGTAATAAGCAAAGGCCACTGGGTTTAAGTAATTGTCCATAGGATGATGTTATTGTTACATTTTTGCCAGGAGAGTAAAATCTATCTGTGGAAGTCAGAAGGTTTGATGGAGATCATGAAGATGTCATAAATACAAACTAACAAAAAATTTAAACCACCTATTTTAGATATAACATAAATGACATAAATGTATAATCCTTCTAAAGTCAAGAAAATACATGCCGCCATGAATAACAACTTTATAACACACTCCAGACTGCACTGTTGGTGGCATTGGTGGCTCAGTGATAGTTTTTTTGGCATGCTGTTCAATTCCCACCCACTTCCCCAGCCATTGGACCCACAGTGCCAACCCCAAACCCAGATAAAACAGGAGGGTTGCATCAGAAAGGTTATCTGGCATAAAACCTGTGCCAAGTTGTGAGTGTGGATTGAATGAGCTGATGTAGGCAACCCCTTGAAAACCTGACAACACTGCAGACTGTGATATTATACACACATATTTTCTGTATACAATTATTCCAAGCGGTTACATTGTTAAATAATTGTTCATAATTTTAAAGACTTCAAACCATACAGTTAAAGGAAAACAATCAACAGTGAGGTGGTGTAATAAAGTTGAGTTACTGTTACTGCATTGAAATTAATTATCCTTATATAAAAGCATGAGTGAAATATTTAATCATTGCCAAACAACACTTTTTGATCACATTGTCTGTATCTCAGGATTTAAATTTTTATTGATTTTTTTTTCATAAGCGTACAGGACTATTATGTTGAAATGCATTGATTAAACTTTCAGTCTTCGCTTTAAGGAGATCCTGGTGAAAACAGGAACATTTCTAGAGCGTCAAGTCGTGTGCATACAAATATATTTGTAAAAAAAATAATAAAAGAAAACTGCATTGAAAAATCTTGGATCTCAGTTTAGCGCATTGCAGCGTGCGCGAGACACATTTGAACGCGCATGACCTGACCGTTTACAGCGCGAGCTGTTTAAAATTTCAAGCTCTCACGAGCTAGGGCTAGGTAGCTAACTAGCGCTACTATTAGCTGCCGAGCTAACACTAGTAGGAATACTAATACTAGCATTAAGAGTATGAGCTCCAGCACTAAAGTGGTCCAGGTGACCAACGTGTCTCCGAGCGCCACTTCGGAGCAGATGAGGACTCTGTTCGGCTTCTTGGGAAACATCGACGAGCTCAAACTCTTCCCTCCAGAGTGAGTACTCAGCGCTACAGCCTTCTACAAACGTCGCTGTAACGGCGGAATACCAAATCCAGATACAAAAAGCCTGATACAAAACGAGTGCACTAAATACGGCGCACGAGTGCTGTTCCTTTAAACGTACTATGAAGTACACTCGGTAGGGATCAGCGCGTGATTTACAATGCGGCCCGAGTCTGTGTTAGCACACAGCTAGGTCTCTGTTAGCGCAGTGAGTGAGCTAGGACTAGTCAAAAACACTGATTAATAACGAGTAGAGCGAATTTATACACGTTTATTTTCGTTTTCGACAAAAAGACATATGTTGATGATGGACTGTAAAATTATTTTTAAAAAAACGAAAACCCTAATAAAATTAGTGAAAATGAATACATAGTTATATAGCTGCATATCTAACTTAACTAGCTTATCTTATTTCATTTAACTTACTGAACTATCTGTCTACCTACGTCCTTATTCATTTAATCACCTTTTAACGTCTTGTTTATTTGTTTATTTGCGCACTTTTAGCTTATTAATTTATTTATTTTATTTAACTTTTTTTAAATTGCATATTTATACAGTTATATAGCTGCCTATCTAACGATTTACCTGATTTATTTTACTCATTTGTGTAATTATCGTATGTATTTATTTATAGATATCTATGTCTCTATTTATGTCTTTATTTATTTACTTACCTATTTATTTATTAACAAATCTATCTAATTATCTATCTATTTACTTTCTTATTCATTTACTCACCTTTTTTCTATTTAATTTACTTACTTACAAATTTATTTATTTTTTAAATTAAACTTGTATACAGTTGTTTATTCTGACATTTCTTACTTAATACCTGACTGACTTCTTTAAATTTTTACGTACTCATTTATTACATGTTTAATGTGTTGTGCTAATTTATTTTACTTCTATATTTTTACTTATTAATTTTTTGTATGCTTTTACATAGTATTTTAGTTATTTATTTACTTAACTACTGACTGATTTATTTACTTATTTACTTATTTGCTAACTTTTTTTTTTTGCAACCCTCTTTTTTCATCTTTTAATTGTTCATATATTTTATATATTACTAAAATGTAATGTCTTCTAATTTAAAGCTTAATAAAAAATGACTTTAAGCTTTAATCTTAAATCTAAAGAAATATCTAAACTAGGAAACGTGCTGTGTATATGATAAAAAGCATTATACATTAAAAAAATATTTCTTAAACGCCCTATTCCAATATGTATATATTTTTTAAGGTAAATATGTTCCTTTTAGTGTACATAGAATAATTTTGGATGTTTCCATATAGCTCACAAACTTAACAAAATATAGCCCTCATTCTTCTCCTTATTATAATTTCTAATAATATATAATAATTTAATAATAATAATTTAGCTAACTTGTATTCTTTTTTTGTTTTGTTTTTTTGTTTTTGTTTTTTTTTGTCGTTTCCGCCTGTACAAAAACTCCGGGCTGCACTGCAGTTCAGGTAGGATGTGTAGACACGGAGCGACTGTGAGTTATTTGGGATATAAACCATACTGAAAAGTACAAGATTTTCAGATGGCTTGATGGGAGCAGGTGTGTCAAATCGTTATACGTACGTCTTGCAAAAGCCTTTATATTTTCTTCCAGTGATTCTCCCTTGCCTGTGACTTCCCGTGTCTGTTTTGTAAAGTTCCTCGAATCTGAATCAGTTGGCGTTTCGCAGCATCTGACGAACACGGTCTTCGTGGACAGAGCCTTGATCGTCGTCCCCTTTGCTGAAGGTTTGTGTCTATCCTCACCACAATTATGCCCAACAGATTTATTTTTGTTTTATGTATTCAGTGATCAGAAAATAAATATTTGGGTAGGGAATAAGCTGATCAGAAAGAGATGAAGCTTTGTGAGAATGATTGAGAATGACATACTGTATTTATTTACATTTAGTGTGTTCCCTCTTGGTGCAGTACTAAGAATCACCACAATGGATTTAAAATTAAGCAGTCAAGATAAGAATAAAGTGCAGACTTCCATGTTTAATTCAAGGAGTTTAACAAAGAATATTGCATTAACTGTTTAGGAATTACAGACATTTTTCCTCCATTTTCACAGAATCAAAAGGAATTGGACAAACTAACAATCATAAATATTAGGATTATTTTCTTAATACTTGGATGCCAGAACTTTTGCACTCTGTGACAACCAGTCACCGAGTCACTTAGACCAGGTGCTTTACAGCAGTTGCTTTGAGTTGCTGCTTGATGGTTTCAGTTTCATCTTCAGTAAGTGAAAAGCAGCTCAGCTCGGCTCGGATGAGGTCATGTGACTGATTCTGCCATTTAAGAAAATGCATTTCTTTGCCTTGGGTTGCTTTTGTGGTACTGTGAAGCACCATTCCATTAGTATTGCAGCCTTTACAGACTAAACAACAAGTAGAGACTTTAATCAGCAGTCACATCATCAGTAAACACCAGCGAGACAGTTCCACTGGCAGCCATACACACTTATGACTGCACCGTGTGTGACAGATGATGTGATGTGACATGGGCTCCATATTCTCCTTTTCCAATCATTTCCCTACAAGTTCATCTTCCCATAAGAGGACAGGCTTTTTGAAGAAGCCTCTATTTGTCATATACATTTTACAGCATAGTAAAATACTTTCCTATATATACAGAGTCAGTCAAAAAATGTATACACACTTCAGTAAAAGAAAACTAGTATAATGTATATTATATTAATATATTATTCATAATATTATCATGTACTGTATATCAATATATAACGTATAGCAAGAAATTGACTATTAAAGTATTTATACAAATTTTTCTTTTTTCCTAAAGTGTGTATAATTTTTTTGGTRTTTTTCTTCACCACGGGAAACATTCTGCTGACATCCACTTTAGTTGTCTCCCGTGGTCTTCCAGGCTTTATGTTGTTGCCAAGCATGGCAGGGGATTTATTCTTTTTAGGGTCAAAGGCCCAACAGTGGCAGCTCGGCAACACGGGGGCTCGAACCAGTGACGTTATGATCAACAATCCAGCATCGTAGCTCCCCTCTTCTTTTTAAGAAACTGAAAACATATTAGTTTGGTCTCCTAAAGTATTTTCTCAGTCAATCATCCAATTACGTTCGAGCCTATAATTTCTGACTGGTTAAAGCAATATTTCTGTTAAAAACCTTTAATTAAAGCTCATGGTCTACACTTCAGTTAGAGCTTAATTGGCTTATTTTCCATACATGGTGGTGATGTATGAACTAAATAATATGTAAATACGTATGCACCTGACTGTATATTTTTAGTAAAAAAAACTACTAGGGGGGGGAAAAAAAGGTTTTGACCAGCTTTTTTATTTTATTTTATTTTTTTTGTAATATTCAGCTGTTTTACAGAATTCAGCTAATTGATTTTTCAAGGTCACTACATACGTATCTGTTCATTTTGTTTGCAAGTTGGAAAGATTTCAGATTTTTAGTTTGAAATGTTTTATATATCCTTTCCAGAAGAATCCCAAAAACCTGAGATCCATATTAATGGTGGTTTTCTGTTCTTTTGTTTCTGTTGTTGTGTTTTCCAGTTGTTTGTCCCTGATTCTCCCAGTGCTATAAACCAGATCCAGCCGAAAATGCCATCCAACAATTTTATTCTCTGCAGTCCGTCCTTTTTTCTCTCTTTTCTCTCTCTGTCTCTTTTTTTCTTTCTCTTTCAATAAATTGTTGATTACAGATTCACCCCCTGGATTCTCACACAACATCCACTATTTCGTTATTTTCTTTCTTTCTCATTATTATAAAAAGTGGGCTTTTGCTGGCAGGTCACTCTCATGCTTGTATTCCTCTCCTGCTGGTGTTTCTCACTGCTTCTCACGCACATCTACACACATAAGTCATTTCAAGTAGCTATTATATGGATGTCAGCAAAAGCACCTTATGAAACAAAAGTCGCCTGTATTTTTGTCATTTCCAGTACCTAGTGTAAGCCAGTTCATTTAAAATGCAAGTGTCCTTTGATGTTGATCCCGAAATCATAAACTCTGTTTTGTCTATTTTGATGTTTCTGTGTGCTTTGTAGCGAAGCGGTCGACGCGAGTCGCTTGTTCATAAAACAGCTAATGAAAATTGAAAGCAGCATCCCCTGGACAACCGGCTGTGTGCTTGCTTACATTTGGTTCATGACTTAGAAAAGTTCAGGTGATAAAATCTTGGCAGTGTGTCTAGTGACTTTTTTTTTGTTTTTGTAATAGTATCATGCAATTTTGTAAAAGGTCCTCTGAAAATCGAGCCTTGATGTAAGTGCAAATGTAGACTTTTGCACGGACAAAAAAAATCGATTAAGGCTTCTGAGTCTGTTTTATGAGACAGACGTAACGGAGTGATTGTTTTCTGTCTCTGGCCTGCAGGAGTGATCCCTGATGAGTCCAAAGCTCTTTCGCTGATGGCTCCAGCCAACGCTGTGGCAGGAATGTTGCCAGGTGGCGGACTTCTTCCCACACCCACTCCGGTGCCGTCTGTAAGTGTTACTCTTTCTTGTCCCATCTTCTGATATACTGGTAACATGTTTTATCCATCCTAATGTCTCATGTGACTTACAGATTGGTGGAGTTCCTCTTGGCTCTCTGGCTGGACCTGGCATGGACGCTATRGCAGCTTTAGGCATTCCTGGACCCAATATGAACCCTCAGGTCAGATACAGTTCTTTTTAAATCTCTTGAATATAATAGTTTGTAGATATTTTATGTATACACATAACTCAAAATGTCTGTGTATTTTTTATGATTATTTTTTTTTAGTCGTTGTCGGCGGAGCAGATTATGAAACTCATGGCGTCAATGGATCCCAAGTAAGTCTGGGATGAGCTCCGAGTCCTGATGTACTGTACAAATATCAAGGATGTTAAATTAAATATTTAGAACAAACCCATCTTCATGATCTACACATATTTATCACCTATTTTTCTATACAATTCATCCATCTCAATCCAAAACTAAAACTTACCAGAGGAGCAGTTCATTTAGAGTTGCCAGTCTCAGAAATCACCAATCAACAACCASCACCACAGATTAGTGCCGTTATGAAGGGTATACAGCGCATAAGCAGCACACACATCTCAATATCAGCTGTTTAAAGGAGATCATTGCATATTTTGGACAGCTTCAGCATTGTTTTACTGTGTWGAAAGAAATAAGAATTAGAAGGTGTATACAAACTTTTCATTGGTAGTGTTGATCAAGCTAAACCTGAGAAGTAAAGCAATTTGGCCTCATACTGAAGCTGTTTTTAGTGTCCTTTAAGTCACAGGTAACTGAGTCACGCTTAACCGTGTCGCTATTTTGTTAAAGGTTAAATCCCTTGGCTGCTGGATTAAACCTTAACGCCGGACTCAAGGCAGATGCATCCAACAAGGAGATTGAGGAAGCCATGAAGAGGGTGAGAGAGGCCCAGTCTCTGATCTCTGCTGCCATCGAGCCTGGAAGTGAGTGGTAGCACAGCGTTATTATTAAACATTATTCACGACTGCATTATTTCATTGGAAAAAAAAAAAAGTTTTTTACACATATAGGTAGTGCCTGACTTACRAACATTCGAGTTACGAATTTCCTCAGAAACGGACCGCGGTTCTGTGAACATACGTAGATGTGAACAAATCACAAACAATAGACACTGCAGTGCACCAGATAACAATATTTACAATTGTATACATTATTTTCAGTGTCTAAGTGAATGTATAAAATGTCTAAAGTCCAGTGTATTGTATGTGTGGGGGCTTCACCGGTTTCAATTAAGCAGTCCGGAAGCACAATGATAGAAAATGGCTGTCCTGTAAATCTGTCCTGATGGCGAATAATSCTAATTTCAGAAGAAACAGAATTCACAGTCCAATACAGTGTAAAACAGCTTTGAGACAAAATAGCATCCGGGATTTCCCTTGTTATTTAAAGTCGCAGAGACAACACTGTTACATCTGACGTGTGAGATTCATTTYCTTAGGCATCGTTATGGTTTTTTGCCACATGATGGCAGTATGGGGAAAGGAGACAGATTTAGTCAAGTGGATTGGTTTGCTTTACATCRTGTATTCATGTCAAAAGCGTATAAGACTCACCTTGTCAGATTTAAGAACAAATCCGACTTACGAACATGCTCCTGGAACAGAACTTGTTCATAAGTTGGGGACTAAGTGTATCACGATTGCAATTTAACCTGCAGTATTTAACTATTAAAAGCAAAGTTTGTATGTAGAGACAAAGCATTTAACAAAGCATTTTAACCGTATTGCAACATTTTTATCTAATTTTATATTTCAGATAAGAAGGATGACAAGAGGAAACATTCACGGTCAAGTTCGAGGTCACGGAAGAAGAGATCCAGGTCTCGCTCCAAATACAGGTTAGAGAAAACACTTTCGATGACATAATGCGATGTCGGTGCAGTTCTGCAAACCCGTGCTCTTGTTGCAGGCGTTCCAAGAGCCGGTCACGGCGACGGTCTCGCTCCAAGAGCAAGAGGAGGTCCAAGAGCCCTCGCAGGAGGAGATCTCATTCTAAAGATAAACGGAGGCGCTCCAGGTCGAGGTGGGTTAACGTAAGGTTATGCTAAAAGAGATCAGACCACAGAAGGATATACGTAAATAATGTCACTTACCAAACCAAATCCAGACAAGTTAAATGTTTTTTAATTCTCTGTCCACCATATGGAACGTTGCTCTTGKCGATGAGTATCATGTTTCTTTTCTTGGGGCAGGGATCGGAGGAAGCGCTCAAAAACTCCGCCGAAGAGCTACAGCAGCAGCAGACGCTCCCGCAGCGGCAGCCGGTAGGTTCCAGGAAACCTCGCAGCATGTGGGACATTACTTTTTTTTTTCTCTTTTTTTTTTTTTTTGCTTGATTATATAATTCCTTTCACACAGTGATCGAGAAGTTCGTTAGTGTTAATCTGTTTGTTTCTGCCTTGGAGGGGTTACTGAAGAAAAATCTCCAAACATAAAACTACACTCGGGTAAATGTTCTTTTTTCTCTCTCTCTCTCTTTTCCTCTTCCCTTTCCCTCAGCAAGCGCCATAGGAGGAGCCGCAGCGCCTCCCACTCGCCGAAAAAGTCCAGATCTCCAAAGCGAAGGCTCTCTAGGTCCCCTTCTCCCAGGAGGTACAGCTCAGCGATTCAGGAAAAACAAACAAAAAGAAAAAAGTCCTATGATCTGTACTAGAAATAATAGTACAAATAAATGTATTACTGTCTTATACGGAGACACCAAGGATTAATTCATACCCGATACCTGACTGTCTGTCTAAACACTCTGGAATGTAGCCCTTCACTATCAAGCTGGAGGACTTGAGGTCATTAGAGCCGTACAGTTACAAAGCAAAATCAAATAAAAGTTGAACAAAGTGCTTTTAAGTACATATGTGATTTTCTCTGTTATTTGTGTTTTTTTATATATATATATTTTTAAAATATACATTTTTATGTGGCTTGTTGAAGTCAAACCGGGACTTCTCATGAATAAAAGTGTAAAACCTGATTGAATTTATAGAAGCTTCAAGCGCAGTATGGTGATGAGACTCTCAGCCACAGTAAAACATTTGAACGATGCAAACATTTTAAAAGAAGCCTGAAAGACAAAATCCTGGCAAAGGTGGCTCAGAGCCGACTGCAATCTTTCCCATGAACATTTAGCGAGTGAAACGTCTGATCCTGGAAAAAAAAAAAAAACTTGTATTCAATGCATCTGTCTGTGGGAACTGTACACACAATCATTCGTACAGTACAGGAACATCCCCTGTACGGTCCTGACCTCGGGAGGCCAGTGTTTCAGACGCGAAGCTGACGGTCCGATCATGGCTCTGGTGTACTGAGACCTCGATGGTATCCTAGACACTAGAGAAGCGCTGAGATGAGTGCATTAGTGTAGCAGGGGATTATATAAAGACATTTTTACTTTCCAAACTGTGTTCTGTTATTCCCCTTAAGTCCTGGTTTGATTTTAACTCATTGATGCCAAGTTTGTTTTGACAATACAAAATAATATCAATATCGTGATAAATTTGTGTCGGTTGGTCCCTGGTGATTCTTCCCGTCCCTACAATCTATGCCTTCTGAGCAGCAAACGATATTACAGCCTCGATTTTAAAATGCTAAAATGTGGCTGTGGTAGAAACAAGATTTGGGATGAAGGCAAGGGGGATGTGCTGTATCAGAAAAATAATCAACAGCATTGAACTGACACTGTTTAATCTGACAAAAAAAGACATCATGATTGGCCGACTTACTTTAGGGACACGTTTTCATTCAATTGCGGCGTGCGTATTATATAATTTTTTTTTTAATATATAAATAAATAATAAAAAAATTTAACTAATACAATTTATTTTGTTTAATAAGAAACAATTTATTCAAATAATAAGCTCTGCATGGTTACCGTTGTTCATTCCATGTTTTCTGTTAAATTTTATTATAACCATATGACAGCTTCCTGACCTGGCCATCAGTATGATTGTAATTTAATGTTTTTTTTTTCGAACGCATCTTTATAGTACTGTATATCTGAAGAAGAAAAAAAAAACATTTTAAAAATATTACATTTTTAACATATATTTTTAGGAAGAAAATACACTTGCTGTTAAAGGAAAGTAATGTATAACAGCACAATTTTTCTTTTCCGCGAAGTTTTGGTTATTAAGGAACTGGATGAGAGTGTTCTTAACTCTAATGTCAAGTTCTTTCTTCTCCACTCGTCGCTCGGTTATCTCATCTGACCTCTGATTGCCTTGATTTGCTGGTAACTCTTCGGTGATAACTCACCCAGTTGTGTTTTCATATCTTCTCGGAAACTATGCCGCCGCACTTGCGTCAGTTCTTTTTTCAGTTCTAATTTGATATCCCTCATGCTCTCGGTTACCACTTCACTGCCCACTTTGCGGACAGAAATAAGAGTAGCTGGCGTAGGCCCGTTATCTAACATCACCGTTTTCATTTCCTTATCAGCAATGCAAAAAGAGCATTTGTTCCTTTATGCGTTTCTTGTTCCGAATTCTTCCGTAGAGAGAGCGAGTTTCACTGTTCTATTTATGTCCTCATTATTCGTTTTCTTATTGGGTATTTTCTTGAGTTAAACTTTTAAAAAGTGATGCACGAAAGCTCCGTCTTAGCCACCGGAAGTCCCGCTTGGTGACGTTCTGAACCTGGAGACTCCTTTATATGGATTTAAGATGAATACGGATTCTACTGAGAGCTTCTGTTACTACAGAAAACCAATTAAGACATTCTGATGAAATAGACTGCAGACAAAAATAGCGAACAGGCAAAGCAGTAATAATTGAATAGTAGCAATAATGTAATTTAAGATATAATTTAATGTCTGTTTCAGGCATAAGAAGGAAAAGAAGAAGGACAAGGAACGGGAAAGAGAGCGGGACAGAAAAGAAGACCAGAACCGAGACAAGCGAGAACGTTCCACCAGCAAGAAGAGCAAAGACAAGGAGAAGGAGCGAGACAGGAAGCCAGACGGCGAGAAGAGTGACGTGAAGGTCCTAGTAATGTTTCAGTTGTCGGACCTCTGACTTCATACGTGCTCAACACCGAGCTTAATTCTGACTCAAAATTCTTTTCCGCAGGTGATCCGGGATTACGATGAAGAAGAACAAGGCTATGACAGCGAACACGAGGAAGAAAGGGAAAGGAGCCCGGATACGGCGCCGTCTCCACGCACCGACAACA
The DNA here is from genome assembly GCA_003987875.1 of Clarias batrachus. Lineage (NCBI taxonomy): Eukaryota > Metazoa > Chordata > Actinopteri > Siluriformes > Clariidae > Clarias > Clarias batrachus. Next base: position 324,413 of record QMIH01000079.1, read on the forward strand.
CTAGGAGAGGAGGGTCAGACCAGCACAGCGACGATCAGCAGCAGGACGAAGACATGGACATGAGTGACTGAAGGCATGCACAGGAGCGGCACGTGATCCTGTCACATAACCTTTTAGAAACCTGCTCATGTAACATTTATGATTCTTAAATGAAAAGTGATATAGTTTGGCCAAAATTGATTTCATTTTTCTCTTAAAGCAAATGTCGTCCGTTAGACCAGACGTGTTCGGTGTCCACGGTTTGCTCCTTTAGTTTTCTACTGGAATGAGACAAACGAGGCGTTTCAAGTTGTGTGTGTGCGTGTGTTTCTATGTGCGTGTGAAAGAGAGGCGATTCAAATGCTCAGACGTCTGGCTGATCGGCTACATTTGAAATAAAACGTTACGTTAAACCGTCACAGCTATCTCTTTAAGGTTACTCGCTGCAGAGCTGTTGTTAAAAAAGTCAGGATATTCTCTTGTCACGTTTAGTAAAATTCTTTGTTTTTTTGTTTTTTTTTACAAGATTACATCTCCCTCCATAAAATGTTTTTTATATATTCGTTTAATTTCCTGCCATCAATCATTCAATATGTTTTTTTTTTTTTTTTTCAGTGTAAAAATATATCTTTGGAAAATTTGTGCTGATGAGTTATTAAACAAAACCTACACGCTTTGTTTCACACGAAAGCTGACGTGTGACACTTGAGTTGGGGGGCGGGGACACTACACTTGGCTCTCTTTAAAAATAAAAAAGAACTGATTTAATTTAAAATGACATGAGGCAAATTTTACTGTGAATAACACTGATCAGTGGGGTTGTTATGGATTTTTGTTCCTGCTTGAAAATGACCATTTAAAAGACGTTGCGTTGAACGATTGAAGTGTATACAAACTGTTATTGGTATGCACACAGTAGGGACAGGGAGCAAAAACTTTTCCATAATTTTAGGAGAAGGATGCATGCTAATATTCCTGAGTATGGATGGAGATAGGCGTGTCAGTCAAAAAATTCAATCATTTGTTTCGTTTTTTTGTTTGTTTTGGGTTTTTGTTGAACAGCCATGCATTCTTTTTTTCTTATTCCCAGATTGTAGTTTTTTTTTTTAACTGGTTAATTATSATGATGATGATTATTATTATTATTTGCAGTGTTGTGAAAGTTGAAAATAAAACTTGAAGTCTTGTGATTTATTATTTTAGTGTTTATTTGTGGTGATGGTGGTTCAAATTGTACAGGTGTAGCACATGTCTGGTATAAACCCAGTACTGAGTGCTGATTGACCCCAGTTGGGGTGATGTGACCCAGTGGGTTTGTGTGCAGAAGAAATCCTGTGAGTTAAGCTGACTGTGAATATTTCCAGCCTCCTGACGCAGAAATTCAGCAAACTATGCTGGACTGAAATGGACAATTTGGTATTTAGGCTAATAAAAGGGGTTTTTGAATAGTTCTGAATAGTTGAATCCATATCTAACATGCTTCAGGATTCTACTGAGCYCCTAAAGTAGGAAAATGTGTATTATTATTATTATTATTATTATTTATCTTATGGGAACAAGCTATTTATTCTGTAGATACAAGTAATTATTATTGTGGCACAACAAATAAATGAACTAGTGAAAATATATTTCCACCAGATAAATAACATTTCACAAGATAAATTACTTGTTCCCRARAGWWAATTAGCTTCCACAAGATAAATCACAACATAACAGTTTAACAATTTGACTTGTTTCTACACTGTTTCTAATATTTAGTTTCCACAAGATAAATGGATTTTATACAAGTTCTATCTACAAAATAACTTGTTTCCACACTAATATTTTGTTATCAAGTTATCATAAGATTATTTCTTTAGTTATGTTGTGGGAACAAGTCATTTACCTTCCGAAATGTTATTGACGTATGGAAACAAATTATTTATCTCATGGAAACAAGCTGTCTTGTTGGAGCAAGCTATTTATTGTGTCACAACAACCAGGAACAAGTTATCTTKAGGGACCAAGGAATGTTTATTGTTTCGTAAGTAAGTTATCTTGTGGGAATCATTTTTTAACAATTATATCTAGTGCACTGCAGATCACCTTTTAACCAAAAACAAAGAAAGGAAGGCCACCGTGTTCGAAGTATACATCAAAGTGTTAAAGAGTAAATGCTACGTACCCCCAGGGCTTTCACACCTTTTGAGACTTTAGGGACTCCATGGKCTTCAGATGCTTCTTTAGAGCTTGATTAAATTACAAAGTGTAAATTCAAGACAAATTTGTCGCATCGAGACCAAGACCTGGTGAAGATACAACAAACTGGCAGTTTGTGAACATTCSGTCAATCGCCGTTAATGAAAAAGACATTAAAAGACGCTGTTTTATCTCCTCCAGACGAGAAAGAGATGTAAAAAGAAAACAAATATCAATGTGGAATAATAGAGTTCCTTTTAAAWTGCACAAGAGACTACTGAAGTACTGAAATGGCCTGGACAAATCTCTAAACGTTAATCCTTATTAAATATTAATCCAAGGGGGATTTCAGGACCGGAGTCTCGATTTGTAGCATCGTGTGATTTAGCGCTTTATTGAACAGCAGTGAAAGCCGTCAGTTTTTTGCTCTTCGTTAAGACCCTAATTAGCGAGCGAGCTGTGCAGCACGGAGGATCTGAGGCCATGTTTCTAAACTCTAATCCTCAAATAATTTGCACATAGATCAAGGATTGGGTTAAGCCCCAGAGCGCGTTTGTGACTTCATAAACTGGGCTTGTGCATAACCCCGCCCTTGATACAGATTCATTTATAAGTACACAAAGTTTTACTGAAAAGTGACTCAACCCTCAACACTCAAATGTACTTCAGGAGTCAGTAATAATAATAATAATAATAATTTTAATATTATTATTATTATTATATCTGAAAAAAAATAAGCGTCCACTGCAATTTACTCTAGAAAACTTCTAGGATGTCATCAAGAGAAAGATGGAGGGTCACAAACCATCAAGTGAAGCTGAGCTGTTTTGCATAAAGAGTGGAATAAAGTTACACAACAGCAATGTGAAAAACTGCTGGAGAGCCAAAACGCATGAAAGCTGTAACTGCAAATTATTTGATTTATTCATTCAATTCAATTCAATTTTATTTGTATAGCGCTTTGAACAATTGTTATTGTCACAAAGCGGCTTTATACAATCAAAAGAATGATTTAAGTTTGTATGTGAATGTGAATGTGTATGAATCAAAATGGTCAGACAGTACCATATTCCCTGATGAGCAAGCTGAGGGCGACAGTGGCAAGAAAAAACTCCCTGAGATRGCAATAGGAAGAAACCTTGAGAGGAACCAGACTCAACAGAGAACCCATCCTCGTTTGGGCGAAAAAGAAATCAGGAATTGATCTGCATTCTGTGTGTTAGGAGGCTGGAAGTTCAGTATAACAGTTGATGTKAATTGATGTTAATATGGAGTCCAATTAGTTACTGGGGGCTCAGGTAGACTTGTGGGAAATTCCAGTCCTGAGCTATCAAGCGACTGCAGGGAAACAGCTGTCAACATCAGCCGAGGCCAAAATCAGTTCCCCCCTGCTACCTGTCTCCATCGAGGGAGWGAGTGTGGAGAGGGTCAGGTCATACAGATTCCTGGGGCAACAGTTAGATGACAAACTGGACTGGTCAGTGAACACTGACTATCTGTGTAAGAAAGATCGTTGCTGGGGAGGTCGTTTCAAAAGCAGGGATGCCACGCGATTGGACGAAGTGGTCAGGTGAGCTGGTTCGGTGGTTGGTCTGGAGCTGGACTCTCTCGAGGAAGTGGTAGAAAAGTGGACACTTAACAAAATGCTACGGACAGACTTAGAAAATCCTTTGTCCCCAGTGGGAATTGTGGACTGGGGGACCTAGGCTAGGCTAGTCTGCTATTTACATCACGGTGTTAAATGCATAACTCTCATCTGTTAGCTTCAGGTTCTGCTCAGTTACTCTAAATTTTGCATACTTTGCCATTTACACACGCAGTAAATGTCATCGTCATTTTCATGCTGCTTTTTGCACAATTGCTTAGGTTTTTTGCACATACATACATATCATGGCAGAATTGCAATTAACCCCATTTCTCTTATTCTGTTTTTTAAATTTATTTATTTTTACTTTTGTTTTATATGCTTAATTACATACTCCTTATATATCTTGCAGTCTTTGTTTTCTTCTGGTCAGTTCTTACATTACCTTGAGTGTACTGACTATACAGTATGTTAGATATACAGTATGAATGTAGGTCATACTTTTCTACACGGTGGTGTGCTGGGGAGGTTGCTATGGCTACTGGGTCTAACAGCATGTCTTTGTGTTAYTGTCTATGGCTGCTGGATAACTGGAATTTCCTTAGAGATTAATAAAGAATCTATCTATGTATATTGATATATATATTATATTAATATAAGTTTAATTATATTAGAATATTATTATCATCAGAGGTGGGTAGTGACGAGGTACATTTACTTGAGTAACTTTTTGAAAAAATTCTACTTCTATGCGTAGTTTTACTGCACCATACTTTTTACTTTTACTGGAGTAGATTTGTGAAGAAGAAGAAACGCTACTCTTACTCGTTACTTTTCTAACCGTTTATTCTACACATGCTGTCAGTGGATCTACCGTGGGACTGTTTCACCAATCGGACGCAGCAACACTAGTCACATGATTCCGTTTAACCAATTAGCTGCAGTAACAATAATCACATGATTCAGTTTGACCAATCAGACGCAGCAACAACAATCACATGACTCTGTTTGACCAATCAGCCGCAATAACAATAACCACATGTAGTCACATGACCACACTCAACGCAGCGGCATAGCGCGGAGGGAATCTTCAGCCGTAGTAGACAGGGAATGAAAACACAAAATTAGCAGGGGCTAATCTGTCTCCAATGCTACAACAGAAGAGGATGAACACCGGTGGCCTCGTATACAAAGCATGTTTCGCTTACACAGCGCAAAAGAACAGCTTCATACTGACTACAGTGTCTTCTCTGTCTGCCAAAACCCGCAGACATTTCAGCATATAAAAACTCAATTTTTAACTTGAGGAAACATGTAGTGGTTAGTTTGGCTGTTTCATTTAATGTTGCAGTGTTAGCATATACAGTAGGATTAGCAAATAAGATAGAAGTTTGTGGTAAAGTTATTTTCTTTCTGCTGAGTCATTTGGAGGGCAACTGAATATACAGTGCAGCTTACACAGGAAGTAGTCTACACTATTCCAACATACATGTTACCTATAGTAGGTATTTGTTTCAAAAGCTTTATGTTGTAAAAAAAAAAAGTGAGATTTGTGTTTCTTGTTCCTTAATTTGCTATTTTGTAAAGATATTTATTTTTACTCATTTATTTTATTATTTGTAAATGCCAGAATTTTTACATTATTTTATTATTTTGTTTATTTGCTTACATAATTTAAAAAATCAGACATCGCGATTGAAACAGTTACTCAGTACTTGAATACTTTTTTACTCTTATTTGAGTAATATTTTGGATGACTACTTTTTACTTCTACTAGAATAATATTAWTTTAAAGTACAGCTTCTCTTACAAGTTTTGGCTACTCTACCCACCGCTGATTATCATATATATCGATATATAAAGTATATACGAGCAATAGATTTCAGACGTTTTTCTTTTCCTTAAGGGTGTATACATTTTTTAGGCTAACACACAGACCAAAAACTTTTTTTTTTACTTTACTGTCAAACATTAATTCAGAGTAAACTTTTTCTGTTTTAGATCAGTAAATATTTGTTAAACGTCAGAATCGAGCAAGGGAGAATTTTATGTAATTTCTTTTTTACTTCTTTCATCAGTCAAAAATTTACATAGACTTCCTTAGTAACTGTTTCACTTGGGCCAAACTTTTCAATCCTTCCACAAGCTTTCTACAATAGTTTGCTGGAATTTTGGCGCGCCCCTTTTGACAGAACTGGTGTAACTGGGTCAGGCTTGTAGGCCTTCTTACCCCCCTTTTCAGCGGCGCCCACAAATTTTCTATGGGATTTTGTGATGGCCGCTCCAATACCTTGACATTGTTGTCCTTAAGCCACTTTGTAACTAATTGGAAGACGCACCTGCACCAAGGCTGTAACTTCCTGGCTGATATYTTCAGATGTTGCTTCAATATATCCACAGAATTTTCTTTTCTCATGATGCCCTCTATTTTGTGAAGTGCACCAGTCCCTTCTGCAGGAAAGTAGCCTCAACATTATACTATGGATGAGCCACACTTGTGGACGTCCATAATTCTTTTCCTGATGTCGTAGTTGATTTCTCTTGATTTTCCCATGATGTCAGTGTCTGAGGTGCTACTAATTAACTCAAATTGAATCAATTAACCAACAGAAGCTTCTTTAGCTCAGAATGGAATCATCTGAAGTTTACTTGGTGTACTGTATGCACACTTCTGACTTTGATGAAAGTGATTTAAAAAAAAGGGGGAAAAATATATAACAGTGGAACTTTGGACTACGAGCATAATTTGCTCAAGAAGTGGGCTCGTATTCCAAAATACTTGTAAATCAAATCAGATTTCCCCATAAGAAATAATGAAAACTCAAATTATTCGTTCCACAGCCAAAAAAAATAAATACATAAAAATAATTAATACAATCTATAAAGTGAAAATAAAACAGATTAACCTGCACTTTACCTTTTAAAAAAAAGTAAAAAATAAATCACAACAGATCAGTGTTTCCATTTGTGCGTGCAGGCGCCATGTGTGTGTGAGGGGAATTAGCGTCTTCCCTCATCTCGTTTTACACAGTAACACTCCTCCTCCCTCTCCCCACCTCGCTTTCTAAGTTTCACAACAAAGACACACACAATGGAAGCACTGTTTTAATGGGTAAAAAAGAAATCTCTCTAATGACACTGGCATGAGCGCATACTAACGGAATCATTGCTGCGAAGTAAAGAAACAAACAAAAAAAAACGAATGAACCAGCACCTTACCTTTGAAAAGAATCGCGACAGAGCTGAGTTTCTGTGTGCGTGAGTGAAGCGGGGGTGGGTTGGGGTATGGTGTGAGAGAGTGTGTGTCCGTGTCAAATTACACGCGCGCACACAGGAGACACTGAAACACAGATGATGATTATACCAGTAAGAGACGAGCACTAAGACCCAGGGGAGCAGGCGAGACATTTACCCACAATTACCCAGTGACGCTCGGTGTCAAAATAAGAGACCCATGCGTGATACATGATACTCGGCACTCGTAAACCAACACTTGGTCATTTTTTAAATCAAAATTTTAAAAAAATCTTGGCTCGTCTTGCGGAACACTCGTAAACCATGTTACTCGCAATCCAAGGTTCCACTGTTTTGTGTGTGTGTGTATACATACACATATATATATATACACACACACACACACACACACAAATTCTCCCTTTTACATTTAACAAATGCAAAAAGTATGTAAGTATTTATTGATCTAAAACAAAAAAAGTTTAAAAGTTTAATGTTATTAAATGTTAATTGTTGATTAAATAAAATTTAAAACAGTTTAATTTAATGTTTAACACTAAAGACGAATTTTATTAATTTTTTTCTGAAATGTATGTAAATATCTGGTTCAACTGTATATAATAATTTTCTAACGATTTTGTTTTATGAGCTCATCAACCACACAAAACACGGCAATTAATACAAAGAACCTTCAGGAGGTAAAAAATGTGCAAGCAAATGTGCTGCGATTTGGTATGCAGACGTTTTATTAAGTAGAATTCCTCGCAACGGGGGGGGGGGGGGGGGAAGTGTGGCATACAAGGTTCCCGCTGTACAACTGGTTTCCCCAGTCCGAAGGTCTGGAGAGTTCATGAAGGTGCAAACTAAACAACAAAAACAAGAAGTCCTGAAGCCGAGAGAAATAAAATAAAATTAAAAAATAAAATAAAAAAGCAGAAGTAGAAGCGAAGCAGGCGTGGGTTCATCACACTAACCAGTAGTGCGGTGTGGAAGCATTTACAACATCTGACCCCCTCAGAGGCCCAAATCCAGAAATCCAGTGTAGATTTAAAAGAAGAAAACAAAAAAAAAAACTAGGGTTACATAAATAAAATCATGTCACTTGCTGGTGTGAATTTGACCATTTTTCCTTTTTTTTTCTTTCCACTTCTGATGCACAACAACAACAACAATAACAACAAAAAAATCCTAATAAAACATCCAGTTAATTAATTTCCCATCTATACCTCATGGGTTGTTCCTGAAACTCCTTTTTTTAATTTTTTTTTTTTTACACATAATACAATCATAAGAGGTTTGTCAGTATAGATGTTATATAATCTAAAACATTGTATATATATCTACATCTGTCTATCATAAAAATCAGTATAATAACGTGAGTGTCGTCCACTGAAAGCTGTGTCAGGTTTATCTCAAACTGTACACTGCATCATTTTACAAACGACTTGAAATGCCTGAATCTTTATTCCAACGGACACGTAACGGTCATTAACGCGTGTGAGATCATGGGGGAGAAAAAGAGAAAAAAAAACACGGAAACTCGTGCTGTTCAGGGATTTAAAAAAACAAACAAAAAAAACCATCATGAAGCGGGATATTTTTGAGTCGGGGGTCAGAAGAAGCAGTAACACGCGTTCGCAGAGCTCGTCACACGCCCTGCTCAAACAGAGGTATTTACAGAGAATCTCATCATCTGTAGAAAGCGCATAAAGATTATATTGACGCGAGATCCGTTCCTCCCACTTCTATTGTTCATCCTGAAYGTGAAGGGATACAAGCCGTAAGTYGTGTAACAAATGTGTATGAAAAGGTGACGTACATAAATACAGAACTCGTAATGCCACATTTCCTGCMAGAGTAACATGGAAGCGTTGCGGTGGGAAGGAGGTCGAGTGAAGAACAGGAGCGACACGCTGGAGCCTCTGACGAGTCATGTAGTGCATTAAGGTGGCGCTCTGTCCCGSTCCCCTGTCAGCTCCTCGCTCAGGGGAAAAAAGTCTTTTCGTTTCGTCCTCGTAGCTCAAGGTCACTGCAATGCCGCTACAAGAAGCGTGATCCCTTTACCCCAGAATAGCGCGTGAAGTGTTTATAGCCGAGCCGAGCCGAGGCGTCTCGTAACAGAGCTCGGCAACGTCACGTGATGATTTTTGCTTCCTGTAGAGAGAGACGGATCCGAGGAGGGACAGAAAAAGAGAGAGAGAGAGAGAGAGACGGAGATGCAGGGGAGAGAAAATTTTAAGCAGAAAATAGAGAGAAAGGGGAAAAGAAACAACGGAGTGAAGGATCAGAGATCTGGGAAGCGGCTGGGATCTTCTTTGTAGTCGTTCGGGATGGTGAAAATGGACTCGTCGAATTCGTCGTAGCGGAACTCTTGAAACGTGACTGTGGCCGTGATGGTGGGAAACACGGGGATGTCTGGAGAAGAGACAGGAAGACAGAGAGGTCAGGGTGATCCACCTGACTGTGATCATCTCAGCGTCACAAATGTTTCATCCATTTTAATTTTTTTATTCAATTCAGTTTGAATAGCACTTTTAACAATGGTCACTGTCGCAAAGCAGGTGTGTAAAGAATATGTATGAATCAAAGAAATCCTTGAAAGCCTTTATGATCTTTACATTTGTTTGTTTGTCAGTTCAAATATTTTGGATTTTTTTTAATGCTTATAATCATCATCATCATATTTGGTGATATTTAAAACCATCTCCATAACATGATCTGAAAACACTCTGGGATTCACAAATTTCTAAGAAAAAAAGTTKAGATTTGTTGTTGCAGGCTTTCCCSTGTGTTTGCATTTTTCTGGACCAGAAATAATYTCTACCAAAGACACTCGGCTTTAAACCTTTTTCTAAAAAAGCCGAACTTGGCAAGCTTGGGAGAAAAAAGAAAAGAAAAAAAACTCCTTAGTGGGCAGTACTAAATTTACAAATGGCTTCTTTAAAACAGCTCACGATATTGCAACATCAGAAGCAATGTTCTGGCCAAAAGCTCTTATGGAGGGCCGTTCAAATCAATCCAGGACTTTTGATTAAAACTCTCTTTATTTCTCTATATAATCCGCTGTTACACTAAAGCACTTATCCCAGAGTTTCACTATACCATCAAGGTAGAAAATTTGCTCATACGCCTGAAAGCGACTCCTGGCCTCACAGGAACTCCTTTAATGGCCCAAACATGTGGGAATGGCTTGGAGCGAGGTCAGGACTGTACGAGAGATGTGGCAATAACTCCCTGTTCCTGTAACGTGCAACTGCACTCGCAATCGTTGTTGAATGACTGCGTGTACAGTTCCTACGGACAGATGCGTCATCCACGGACGTACGTCCTTCTTTAAAACGTTTGCAACATTCAGATGTTTTTTTGCATCGGAGAGTCTCATCATCGTAGTGTGTTTTCATGACCTTCATTCACCAGATGCTTTGATTTGAACGCCGCTTATATTGACAGAACTTGCTCAAYATGTTCTCTTTGAGTACGGGGTGCCAAAACTTTTTTAAAACTCGTTTTCCCTCTCACTGTAGACAATTCATTTATAATCGGTCGTCAACACTGTCACCGTTATCTTACCTAATTTGACTGGGAAGCCTGGGGGGAGCTTCATCTGAACGAATTCTCTGAGTTTATTAAAGTGCTTGAAGGGTGCAATCACTTCTAAAACATTCAACAACCTGTGAACAGAAAGAACGCACACAGAGAAAATTACTGATTGTGACCAACATTAGAAGGAATCTGGGTAGCACCTTGCTTGCATCACTTTCTCACTAGGGAGTTAAAAAGAGAGAGAGAGAAAAAAAAGACAGTCATGCTTACGACTCGATGCCGAGAGGRAAGTCTTGGCTCATGGCTACAGTGGCTTTAAAGTTCTTCTTGCTCTCTTTGCATACAAGTTCTCTTCCGAGATGAGGAGCTCTAGAAGAATGAAAGAGAAATGTCGAAGCCGTGAGGAATCTCGAGGTGAAAACGCATCCATGTGAAGACTTTTTTAAGCTTTTATAAACGCTGCATTTCAGCACTGCTACAGCATTAGAGAAATTACAGCATTAAAATCGTCCTGTTTTTAATGAAAAAAAAAGAGGAAGACAAACATCAGACGCACTTTCCAGCCTCAGCGGTGATGTACTCCTCCCAGGAAATAGTGTTCGGAGTTGGAGCCGTCAGGGACTGGCGTCTCACGGGCTTAAAAGAAAAAAATAAAACAGATGGAGACAGACAGATAAAATGCTGTATGACTCACCAAAAGTGTTACGCTTACATTCATAGCATTTGGCAGACGCTCTTATCAAGACCGACATATTTTATCTCATTAAACATCAGAACAGTTGAGAGTCAAGGTGCTTCATGAAGTTATCACAAGTTACAGTTTTCCCGTTCCAGTCAAAGCACTGGGACTGGAGGCTTCTTCCCTAAATTATACTTATGGGTCTCCTCACACACACACACACACACACACACACNGCCTGGGGGGAGCTTCATCTGAACGAATTCTCTGAGTTTATTAAAGTGCTTGAAGGGTGCAATCACTTCTAAAACATTCAACAACCTGTGAACAGAAAGAACGCACACAGAGAAAATTACTGATTGTGACCAACATTAGAAGGAATCTGGGTAGCACCTTGCTTGCATCACTTTCTCACTAGGGAGTTAAAAAGAGAGAGAGAGAAAAAAAAGACAGTCATGCTTACGACTCGATGCCGAGAGGRAAGTCTTGGCTCATGGCTACAGTGGCTTTAAAGTTCTTCTTGCTCTCTTTGCATACAAGTTCTCTTCCGAGATGAGGAGCTCTAGAAGAATGAAAGAGAAATGTCGAAGCCGTGAGGAATCTCGAGGTGAAAACGCATCCATGTGAAGACTTTTTTAAGCTTTTATAAACGCTGCATTTCAGCACTGCTACAGCATTAGAGAAATTACAGCATTAAAATCGTCCTGTTTTTAATGAAAAAAAAAGAGGAAGACAAACATCAGACGCACTTTCCAGCCTCAGCGGTGATGTACTCCTCCCAGGAAATAGTGTTCGGAGTTGGAGCCGTCAGGGACTGGCGTCTCACGGGCTTAAAAGAAAAAAATAAAACAGATGGAGACAGACAGATAAAATGCTGTATGACTCACCAAAAGTGTTACGCTTACATTCATAGCATTTGGCAGACGCTCTTATCAAGACCGACATATTTTATCTCATTAAACATCAGAACAGTTGAGAGTCAAGRKRCTTCATGAAGTTATCACAAGTTACAGTTTTCCCGTTCCAGTCAAAGCACTGGGACTGGAGGCTTCTTCCCTAAATTATACTTATGGGTCTCCTCACACACACACACACACACACACACACACACACACACACACCCTCGCAAATTTCCATCAGATCAACATTTCAAATTCATTCTGTTTGTTAAATAACAACACGCTCTGTACAGCGCCTTTAGGCTATTGTGTCAACACCGCTGTATAGACAACCGGGGGGAGACGAGAGACACCTGGGCGGACGTTAGTTCCACACCCAGTATGAGAACGGATCTGTGTCGCTCCGGTATAGGAGAAAAGAACAGAGACGAAGAAATGTTAAAAAGAAAACAGTCGAAAGAGAAAAAGAGAAAAGTCGAAAGGAAGGAAAAGAACACAAGGAAAGCAAAGAAAAAAGGAAAGCGATATTAAAAAATGAGAATTTATGTTGAAAAGAAAAAAAGATTTTGTTGTTTAATATAAGTAAATCTATATTTTTTGGTTGGACGAGAAGTCTTCCCGCACGTCTGCACGTTCTCTGGCCTGCATCGGTGCTCACACACAACACGCTGAACTTCCCGGGGCTCTAACGTCGCCGCTCCCACATACCAGGCGTGTTTAGTTTTTTTATATATAAAAGCACTGGAGGATCCTGCTGTTCTACATCGCAGACAGGATCTGGGTTAATAATGACAAAGGAGGGAGATTAGAGCTGCATGTTTTCACCTTCCTGAGCGTCTTATGTAAGAAAAAAAACGGGATACATTTGCTAAGCCGGGGTTACTGCAGGTCAGATACGCCCGAACTTCTTGCGTGTGGAACATTTCGGAGAGACTCGTTCCATGGAAGCGGACGGTGTGAATCTTTTATTATCCACTTTAAATCTTGTTACACATTGGTCAGATTTGTGCAAGAGTCTAGTCCAGTTTGGATGATGAGTAAGTGCTTCATTATTTTCTTGTTACTCAATCAAATACAGGGAAGAAATTGAAGCAGAAGAGACGAACCAACTTCTCACTTAGAAGTGACAGAAAGAAGAMGAAGAAAAGAAAAACAGCCAGCGGCGCAGTTCATATGTAAAGGAGACGACGAAGCGCTGCACATGTTGTGTCTGGTACAACACTGATATCATGCGGTGCTTTCACATAAAGTCAGAATCCAATTTTCAGTATTTTTTTTCCAGTTCATCCGAAAACACGAGCTCACCTCGAAGTTCTGCTCGATGAGGTTGCCTCCTTTGCTGAGGCTCTCCATGATCGCCTTGTTCCTCAGAATATCCTCCTCGCTCAAGTGCTCTCTCCGTTTCCTCGACTCCAGGACCAAGCCGTTGACCAGGTAGAAATCCGCCAGGAAATTCCCCACCCGCTCCTGCGATCGCAACCGGAATTAAACGTGACCTTTACATTTACATTTAGGCATTTGGCAGACGCTCTTATCCAAACGACCTCAAACGAACAACTCGACGGAACTCGGACACTCACGGTTTTGTCTTCTCGGAAGAGCCAGCCGCTCTGTGCYCGGGCGAAGGTGATGGATTTGGTGGACAGGGTGGCGGAGTAAATGTCACTGCTCATCAAAATGTCCACCTCCTCCTCCGTCTCCATCTCCGACTCCTAAAATACGAGCATCGGCAGGACAGGATGGCGTAAGAACACGCTCACTGCGACACTGAAAGATGAGTGAAAGACGTGTGATTGGTTCTGACCTCGTGGTGTATCCGCTGGTACACTTTCTGCTCGTTGTCCAGCACCACGAAGGACTCGGACGGGACCGCGTCGCCGTTGAAGATGAAACTCAGGTCTCCTCGTTGGCATTTCATATCCGTGAAGTCGATGAGAGTAGTGTCCAACCTGTGAGGACGCACCAGGATGAAATTACTCTCTCACACACACACACACACACACACACACGGACTAAAACAACAAATACGGAGTCTGATTTTTTAATGTAATTTTTTTATTCCTTATTTGTACAAATAACCTGGAGGATCTGTAGAACAGTAGATTAATCTGTATAAAAAGAAGGGCTCTAGGAATAACAAACCATCAGAGAACAGAGAAAAATAAATATACATAGAAAACTATTTTACCTAATTTATAATGTAGACACCTTTTTTTCTCTTTCAATAAATACTGATTTCAATCCCAAGAAATCACGTGAAAGAACATAGATCTGTGAAATTCCTCCCAAGTCGTTTTGGTTTTGTATTTTTATTCYGATTCATTTCAACGCTCAGTGGTTTATCAGAAACATACTTGTCTTTACACCTTCATTATTTTTCTATTGATATATTTTAAGTAACCCAAGAACCACATATAAAAATCTTTCTTTTTCTCTTCATCCTACATTTTTATTTCTACTTACGATACAGTCGGTAGAGATGGATTTTATAAAAAATCACACAAATGTGCTCTAAATACAGTTCTTCATACTAAATGAAAAAGTTTAAACGAAAGAAACAGGAACAAATGTTTTACTGTGACAGGCCAAAAGTGCCTAAAGATTATTTTTAAAAACTGGTTGTTTATGTAACACCCTCAGCAGCGAACTCATTTCCCCTCTCGTCCGTTCCAACCTCTCGGCCTTCAGCATCCGCAGTACACCAATCACTAGCCTGATCATCTGTCATCATCTGCACCTGATTCTCACTGGTTCATGCATTCAGTTAGATGTTTTTTTTGCTTGAATGGTTTATAGGTCATTGTGCGGCTCAACAAACAAAACACATTCTTCTGAAACTGCTCAGGTACAGAGACTGGACTAAAATGAAAGCCAAAAAAGTCATTCAGGAAGCCTGGAGATGCAACGAAGTCTGGATCTTTGGAAGCGAAATGTGAAGAAATGAGGGAGAGCTTAAGMCTTTTGCACAGTACTTGTAAAATAATATTTAACAAAAAGGTTTATCAAACAACACATTCAAAGTTATAGCGTAAATGTTTGACCATACAAGATCAAGATTCGATTGTTTCATTTCTTTTTTTTWAAATTTCATTTCTGAAAGTAGACGTAAATGTGAACACCATTAAAAATGTATGATTTTATTACACAAGTTATCTTTTTCACAATATAAACCTGTTCCTCAAAACAAGAGGCTTTCAGTAAGGATGTATCAAAAGTATTGCACGCATCTCTTTCTTTTTAAAGCTAGCAGCAGGAAATACTTTAGACTCGTACTGGTGAGCTAAAATGATCGACTCGGGTCCCTTCAGCGCTAGAGGAAGGCGTGTCTCCACCTCGGACGCTGGTCGGAGTAAGCGGATCGGTTCAGGCCTCCCTGGAGCGGCGTACAGAGAAACGGTACGTTTAGTGTCACCGCTTGAAGAGGGGTGTTCTGGGTAATGGATCGACACGGAGTTACTGAGTCATTTTCCACTTCAGCCCTCTCCGACACAAGCCGGTGATTTCACACTCCGGTTGACGGCACTTATCATTAGTCATGCTGGAGCATGTCATAAAAACTGATAACCGAAATAAAGACCGTATAACGTAGAGCCTGTTCCTGGTAATTTCATGACCAGTACATCAATCATCATCACCATCATCAGGTTTGTGAGGAATAATTGCACGATTTTTTGCTGGATCACACCTGAATTATTATTATTTTTTCACAATTCAACTGTCTATCTCAAGGACGATCATGCTGAAGAGACAGGCTCCAAATCAGACAGRCTCGTTCCTCCAGTAGCACTGCTGTAGAGTCCTACAACACAAACATGATGAGGCAGGTCGAGCGTTTTCAGACTCCAGTCTGTTGATCAAACGCTCGATAAGTTGTCTGTGTGTTCACTGGAACTCTTTTAAGTTTTGATTTTTTTTTTTCATCTATATTCTTAGAAAAATCTGTTCCTGGATGCGCCCAAACCTGCTCCAGCACGACAACACTCCCGTGCACAAAGTGAGCTACGTGAAGACATGACGCGTTAAAGTGTTAACTGCACGCCGTTGGGCCGAACAGGTACTGGAGCCTTCTCGGCATCCTGGCATCAGTGAGCCCGAGTGATCACAAATCCACACATCTACTGGAAAGTCTTCCCAGAAATCTACAGCGGGATGTTCGACAAGCTCAAACGTATGTGCTGAACGAGCGTCCAAATACTTTTGCCTACTAGTTTTTCTACTAGAGTTTCTTTTGCTCCCCGTGATTTCATACTTCCTTTCAGACATTTTGAAAAATATTCAGAGCACCGTAGTGTGATTTAACACTTTAGCACACTCGCGGCACTACGCTAGAAAATATTAAAACCTTTTGTGGTTGAAGAATGAAAACATTTGAACCTTTAATCCATTTGGTAATTTTAAGAAGAAAAAAAATGAAGACGCCTTCACAAAAACCCTTTATCATGATACTGACCTGATGTTGATTCCCTGCTTGTAGATCTTGCAAGCGTCCGAGGGCAAAATTCTAGAGAGTAAAGGCACTGTTGGGAAAAACGAAAGCTTCCTTTAGTGAGAGAATGAACCTTGTCATTTCCTTTTACAGCACATCTAGGACRAAATGATCGCAGTTTAAATAAAGAACCTGCTTCAGTAGGTCACTGAAATTTATAAAGATTATTAATAGCGCTGATTAAATTAACGTGTACATAAAATAGATCACCATGATAGACTCGATTATGAATGTTGTTGTTGTTGTTGTTGTTAGTCTTTTGGCTGCTCCCGGCGAGGGGCTGCGACCGGCACCGCATCCATTGGCATTGGGTGGGAATGGAACCTGAAACTTACCACTGAGCCATCGATGCCCTTCTAGACTCGAATATAAATACTATTCCCAAAACTTTCTAAACACCCTATCTTTGTTAGAAGCATATTCGTACTGGGTTTTAAATAGACTGAAGTGCTAACGTGCTGCAGTGACGCAAGCTGACCACCAGGAGGTGCAAAGTTAAACTCACACGGCCACGCCACTCCCTCCGTGTGTTTTCAAACGTTCTCTCCTCCCTTCCCTTCCCCACCCATCCCTCTCTCTCGCTCTTTCTCTTTCTCTCTGCTGTAATCCAGCTGGCCATCGCTGTCCTCTCTGATGTAATCCCGCTCTGCAACGCTGCACTTTCCCCAATCTAATGCACTCGACTACTGTCCTGAGCTACAACCACTGTCTATAAAATTTCAAACACCTATTATTATGCTTGAAAACCGCGCACACACACACACACAATAAATAAATAAATAAATAAATAAATAAATCACTGCTCTTATGCAGGTTTGGTTAAAACAATGGTCACCAGGTACGTTTCAGGAATGAAGACCTAAACTTACCCCAGCTTTGGAAATCCCAGTGAAGCTCCAAATAAAAGTCACCAAGCTGCAAAAATTTGAAAAATAACAATAAAGACAACAATGAAACACTCCATCAGATAACAATGGTGATTTGTCAAAGACTTATCACATAATGAGGTAAATTGTCAAGATTTCACAGGTTAAACGTTATATAAACATAACTCCCAACAGGAAAGTTCATATAAATTTTTTCCATCATATTACAATCATCTCTCTCTCTCTCTCATGCAACGACTGTATAAACACGATATAAAAGCCTCATTGACACTCAGATAGCAAATGCTGCAAACTGCAGTTTTCCCAGGGGTCCTGTGTTTTTGTGTGTATGTGTGTGAGAGTGCGAGTGTGTGTCCAGCACACTAAACATGCCATGCTTCAGAAGAATACAAACAGCATTTTTTTTTCACGGTACGCTTCAAACCAAGGACCTGCCTGAACACGAAAACAACAGAACAGTGAATTCCCCCCCCCCCCCGAAACCGTAAAAAACTCCTGGACCGATCACAATGAAAATAAAAGTCGAAGGCACGTGGCTGCATTGTGAGGTCCGGCGTAGAGGAAGTGCCTGGATTAACATTGTTCATCTGACAGCGTGTTTGGTTAACAAGCTCATCTGTTACAGGCAGGTGTGATGAAGTGCCTCATCATGATTGTGGACAAAAGAAAAAAAAATTTTTAACGAAGTATAATAACGAGGGACAAAACATTTCCAGGTTCTTCTTTAAAGTTTTTTTAAAAAGATATCGATGGATTATTTAGGCAATTACCATGTCTTTTAAGCAACGTTTCCAAAGGATGTCTAGGGTCATTATGCTAGATCTGACCTGAAGTTTGACATTGTGGGGACATATTGGCTGGTCCCCATGAAGACAACTGGTATATAATATTTTAAATCAAAACCTGCAAAGGTTTTCCTTGTTGTTTCTGAGATTATAGTTAAGATCAAGCTCTGGGAAAGCGTATATTTTATTATTATTTATTATCCCAATTGTGTTCATGTCCTCACAATGATGGTAGAACAAGAATGTGTGTGTATGGCTGTGTGTACGTGTGTGTGTGTCTACACGGTGCGACAAACCAAAGACTGCCCGAAGGAATTTGGAGCGGCTCCATGGCAGCACAAGAGCGAGCGAGCCGGAGCGTTTCTCAGACAACGTGGTACGTGCTTTGCTTTCCAAACTAAACTCGGACACTTCACATCTAGTGCACTAGACGCTGGATGCAAACTCGTACGTTAGGCACTAGCCGAAGTGAGCTTGTGCGAGAGATTTGCTTACCTCTTTAAGGGCTTTGAGGAGCCGAGGCCTCTTGTCCTCTACGCTTTCTCTGGACTGCTGCTTCAGCTTCCGCAGGAGCGCTGTGACTGCAAACACAAAAGACGTGCACCCGGGTCAGACGTTTCTCACACTGCATAGCTCGTCGACTTTACCACACACACTCAGTAAGCTCTGGAGCGCAAATCTCAGATGTTATAACGATAAGGAATTTTACCTATGTGGTCCGCCAGTGCGAGACGAACCGTAGCGAACAAACTTGGCTTGAAACAGCGCAGCTATACCAAATTAAGCATGGACCCCCATCTTGAGCGAACTGTCACCATGTGAAAAGTGGCAATGAGTCAATAGTGGCCGCAACTTCATCGGAAAAACGGTAATTTAGCTAACGGCTGCAGGGGGGATCAATGCCCGTGCATTCGTTTGCAATTTCAATGAGGTCCTTTAATGCCCAGACATCAATCATTCGGTAAGCAGCCCATCTGATCCTGTTCGGGACTTCCAAATGAAGCCATGATACCGAAYGCAATCTTCCTGCATCCCCTACAATGTACTGCTCAATTATGGAGACATTACGGTAAAAAGAAAAAATAAACAAACTATGGAGCGGGATGAGTAGCAGTCTATCCTAAAGTAGTATATTGTTCTTGCACAACGGTAAATTGCCAATAACCATTTTCTGCTTTAGGTAACGTTAAGATTTCTGATATACGGCATTTTGTGGCAAAAGATGGAATAAACCAATGACCTTGGCGAGCTGCAGGAACAGAACAGCAGCAGCAGGAGCTCTCTTTAGCTCTACAGCATTCAGCTTAACAACGCTGTGATGAGGAACCCTGGGGAACTAATATGAGCTTGTTTTTAAATAAGCTCGGTTGCACCAGAGTACTGACGAATTACATGTTTAGTTTAAAGTTGCGTCAGATGTCAGTCGAGGTTTAAGAGKCAAAGTAGGAAGGAATGTAGCTGGATGGCATTGCAGAACAAAGAGCACCTTTGGGAGTCTCAAAAAAATTTAAATAAAAAAAATAAAACATTACATAAGAAGTTTGGGATGCTTTCCTCCRAACACGACACATAAAAACAAGCAATGGATTAGATGTAGCGCAAGCGACTGTTGGTAGTTGAGATGACCTTGGGGGGAGAAAAAAAAATTGGACATAGAAAAAACAGGTATCCATCCACATTAAAAAAAGAAAAAAGAATAGTAGTCAGGCCCAGGAGGCGTAATACTTGGTGTTCACTCATTCTATCACACCGATAGCTTTGCTTAATGCTTCAGAATGGCCTTCTTAAAAAAACAAACAAACATGGAATATATTAAGGTACGTTCATTACCTCAAAAGGTTCATCATTTCTCATCAAGTTTCATTAAAAGATGGAGCAACAAGCAGGRGTAGCTCAGTGGTTACGGTGTTGGACTATGGAGCTAAAGGTTCCAGGTTCAAACCCCACCACCAAGTTGCCACTGTTGGAACCCTCAGATGTATAATARGATAAAAATGTAAGGGTGTCTGCCAAATGCCTTTATGTTCTCGGGAGAACGCTGGTCTGAACTTGAAAGATTTTTGGGCACTGTTCGCAATCCTTGAATACTCTCGTTTGCTTTATGATAGACGCTGCCTACTCTTGGAGACTTTGTGCTTGACTCTGTGACCCTACTTGGTATGGATGTGGTGCATTTATAGCTCTCTGGCCTGATGTAACCCCATCTTAGGCACTCCTGGGCACTCATTTGTAGGTTACCAGGCTCTCCTCCGTAGACAACATCCAGGAGATGTACCATACACCTCACCCTTAGGGGCTTGTCTGTACTGTATCCGTTAGGTATTCCTTAGCCTAGAGGTGTGCATAAGGAGTCTCGGGATGGAGTGATTTGACTTATATTTTGGAACAAGCAGTCAAGTAAGTTTACAGTACAATGAGAGAATCAAACTGAACCTATAATYTCATGGTGCTTGCACAACTTACTTCTGGGATCTTCTGGGAAAGTTTTATCCTTGGGGTATGTTTTAATATTGCCAAAACARTAAGATAAATAATCATATAATAAATAAATAATYTTAAAGAGTGGCCAAGATTGGTCAATCAAGTTCAATCCATTCATGTATGCAAAGACTACTGGGTACTTACAGCCGTTGTACCACATTCTTGGGCAGGAGTTGGCTCTTGTGACCTCAGAGGTTGTGCAAATTGGTAAAACATCAGGACATGGCTGTGCCAAGCTCCTAACTCGGCTAGGGTTTCAAAATTAGAAGCCCATATTGGCCCTTGTCCAGCCAAGCAGCTTAATCAAAGGCAATGTGACCCAACATGAGAGGTTTGTTATCYTTGCTATCCTTCTACAGGGGGCTACAAATTTGCCATCTGCCTGTAAATGCCCCAGTGTGTGTGTTCCATTTCGCTCTCATTTTTTTATTTTTATCTATGATTGTTGAAATTTTAAATCTCTCTCTCAACTGTAAAAATTAAATTGACATCACAGTAGGCGTAGGTTTTATTCTTATTAATGTTCATTAAATGGTTCAAGAGCTTAGCTTAGAGAGCAGAGAACAACGAGGTCCTGCTAATCCTGTAGCCAGACATAGTGCTCCAGATCTGCTGGGAACAACACTCGACAAAAAAACAAAAAAAAAAAATCACCTCCATCTGAGGTCGAATTTCCCTTTCCAGAGCGGAGAAAAATTCACAAAATAAGTAGCAGATCCCAGTGCGTAGATGATGCCCAGTATATTCCAACTTCAGACTCTGTTAGAAGACACAGCTGAAAAAACGATGAAGGAAAAATAACCGTTTGGGCCATACTTGTGTGTGTGTGTGCCTGGGCTCAGTTTTTTGGACTTGGTTTGCAAATCCCAAAATCCATTCAAGTCAATATCGCATGGATTTTCAGCCTGTCATGGAAGCCGGGCTGCTTCGGATGAGAAGGCGTTTTAAACACCTTCTGCAAACACGACACAAGCAATGGATTAGAAGTAGCGCAAGTGACTCTTGGTAGTTTGCACCTGCATATCCGTGTGCATGGCCCTGTTGCAGTTCATGTTGCAGCTAGTGACTGACCGTGAATTACCAGCGTGAAAATAGTTGTAAATTAGCAATACTATGTAACCAAAAGTAGAGGAGAATTCTTTAAATCATAAACTTTGCGTTTATATTTCCACTTATTCTGTTTTAGAATATCAGATACAGTGGAACCTCGGATTGCGAGTAACGTGGTTTACGAGTTTACAAGATTTTTAATAAATTTTTCATCGGAAACCAAGCAAGTATTAGTTTACGAGCGCTGAGCATCACGTATCACACATGCGACTCTTATTTTGACACCGAGCGTCACTCTCTCACCTTCCCCCTTCTGCTATTTTTTTGGGGCTGTAGAATGAATAATTTGAGTTTTCATTATTTCTTATGGTGAATGATGATTTGGTTTACGAGTGTTTTGGAACAGGTTCCACTGTACATCAATTCCTGGGTTATGGGGTTAAATTCCAAATAACGTTAAATGTAAACTTAGTGCACTATATAGGGTGTACAATCACTTGTTCAACACACCAAGTAGTGCCCATGATCAGGGATTAGAGAGGGATTTGGGATTCAGCCTTGTGTTAGATGCTAGTTAGTCATGAACAGAACCACGGGCAGTTCAGAGGCGATTCGGAATGACTTCGGAATGACGTGATTACAAAGTGTTATTTAAGATGACATAACATTATCAGATATGTTTTCTTGCTAATAATACGTTTATCCCTTGTTTTGAATGCAGATTTTGGCAGGCAGCTGCTCTTTCCTCGGTACTGTGACTGTATAGAACTAATTTCACCCATGCTGCAACCGACAGTTAGTTTAATTACAGCTGTTAGAACACCTGTGATGAAGAGTAAACATCCCCTATTTCTGCTACGGTCCATTATCAACTCTCATGGAAAGCCTCTCTTTCAATCAGAATACTTGGCAGGAGCTTACGTAGGAACATTAACAATATTAAAGCCTGACCAACACTCCTACAGTGCAATCTACTGTACTGACAATGAAGAAAAACATGGCTTTTGACGGGGTGGAGCAGAATGGAATGAATCACCGTTTAACTCAGAATATCAAGTCAGGAAACATCTGCCAGCCCAAGCCCTCAAACACACCTGGAATCAAAACAATACGGCAGCACACAGTCATATTATGCAGGTCTTCCCTCAAATGTTCATCAACTTCAGAGAACAGACATAGCAAATAAGAGCATCCATGTTTTCCCATGTGAAAGACTGGCACTCAGGAAAACTGACTCGGACATTTCAGAGTTCTGACTACAGTGGAGGTCAGCGTCATCA
Source organism: Clarias batrachus (assembly GCA_003987875.1). Classification (NCBI taxonomy): domain Eukaryota; kingdom Metazoa; phylum Chordata; class Actinopteri; order Siluriformes; family Clariidae; genus Clarias; species Clarias batrachus. The sequence continues at coordinate 347,479 of QMIH01000079.1, forward strand.
CACGACAAGAAATGAGCCGACTCATTTTCAGTGCCCGAAAAAATCTGTTATCRGCTTCATAATTATTAGTGTCCTTCGTGAAAATGAGAAGAAATACACATAGGTTTTCTTAACGGTTCTCTCAGTGTGATTAAACATTACGTGTGTGTTCATTTCTGAGAAAGTGTTTGAATGTTTGACACTTTTAATAAAATGAACATGTGACTTTCTCAGAACAAAAGATTAACCTGTTTTTGTTTTTCGAGTTTTAATAATAGATTTTTTTTAATAAAAAAAGACTTCCAAGAAAAGTGTCACCTGCTCACTGAACAAAGGTTCTGAGAAGGTTCGTTCGAATTCCCATGAAAGCTTTCACAGGAGCCTGACGATGACGGACGACGGACACTGTGTCACCAATGCTTTGCAGAATTTACATGTGGTAAARSYTKRRGGGKTTTTTTGTTTGCAGGATTGTTTTTAACACAAACATTCGATAGCTGAATATTTGCATTGATTTAAAATATTTTTTCAAATATTAAAGGCAACTCTGTCTACATTATGCTGTTTAACCAGTGACATTCAGTGTTAATATCATAAGGCTTGAGAAATTGTCCRTTGCCCGACTGGCGAGCCACGATGTCTGGAGTTAATCTAGAATTACTACACTACCATATCAGACAGCATCGAGAGAAGAGATTATTGATCAGAATTCCCATATCTGCGCATCAMGTTTCCCTACATTTCATGTATCAGGTTTATTAAAGCTTATGGAGAGGGAAGAATGAGGCCAGGTCAGATAGGAAGGATAAGAAATTGAAAATTTCAGACAAACATTTGAAGGGTAAAAATCTGTGGACGTTGAGATCATTTAAGGAAAATGCTCTTACAGAATAATGTTATCGATATTCCAGAATAAATGACATTACATGATTAAATTCATAACTGTACTGTAACTTCTGACTGGAAATTCTAACCCAAGAGTCGGGATTTCCAACGCTGTGTCCGTATAGGAGGACGCCTCGATGGTGCTTTTAACTCTTCCCGTTTATTTCATAAGGTTATCATCACATATACGCACGAAAGCCTGCAAAAAGTTTCCAGGAATAAGTTAGCCAAGTCAAATTTATTGATAAAGCACATTTAAAAACACAACACAGCTGAAGAACGTAGAATGCTGTAGAATACTAAAATACCCGCAGAAACAGTAACAGAATACAAAAACTGAAGATAATAAGAAAACAAAAATAAACAAAACTAATAAAACACATTCAATGTCTATACCGCTTTATCCTGTATTCATGGCCGCGGTGAGTGGCCTGGAGCCTATCCCAGGAGACTTGGGGCACGAGGCGGGGTACACCCTGGACAGGCCAAATTGGGAGCGCCAATTAGCCTCTGCATGTCCTTGGACTGTGAAGAACCCGGAGAAAAACCACTAAGCACACAGAGAAAATGCAAACTCCATGCACACAGAGACTAGAATCGAACCTGGCCGGGAAACGAATTTCAGAGCCGCCTTGTTAATAAAACAATAAATTTATTAATTAATTAATGAATATAAAAATAGAGGAAAGAGTGTGTCACTTAGTCCTCACATTGTATCAAATGCCAAAAGGTCTTGACGTGTGATTTAAAAATACCAGCGCTTCAACCTAGACTTTGAAACTATGAAATCAGATCACCAGACCTAAGAGACCGTATGGCTTCACTAGGTCAGAAATATATGTTAGTGCTAGATCATTCAGGGCTTTCCAGGGTATTGACAAGATCTTGAACCTCATCCTGAACTGCACAGGACGACCTTATAATCATTAATCCTTAGCCTTAACCATTAAAAGCATGTACACCAAATAAAAGCATGTATAAATTTTTCAAGATCTTTTTTTTTCCTTTCCTTTGGTTAAAATGGCTTGATCTTGGAAAATAGCATGCTAAATAACTAAAACTAATTTAAATTACAGAATGAATTTGCTTAATTTAATCCAGTTTAAAATCACTGTCCAGAAACAACACCCAAGTTTCTAATAGTTGGTTTTGTATATTTTAAGTCAACAAGTCTCCGAGTGGCGCAGTGGTTAAAGCGCTCGCCCTATCATCCGGAGATCGCTAGTTCGAATGCCGGGTGGTGCTGTAACCTCTCGCAGCCGGAGGTCTGATTGGCCGAGCTCTCTCAGAGGGGAGGGATAAGAGGTACATAGTGCTCCCGCATTAATCACGGCTCTATAGACATTCAGGGGCGTCTGTGAGCTCGCGCAACGGAGGGAGCGGATAGCGCTGTCCTCCGAGTGTGTTCTCTATGAAATGATCGGCCAAGCACTGTGTCCAAGCACCAGCACTTTAGTTTTATTCTCATGAAACCTCATATTTAAGACCATCCATGCTTAAACGAATACAATTAAATAAACGTAGTTTGAATGTAACGATCATACAAAAAAAAAACACAGAAAATGTCACATCTACGTAGAATACTAGTATTTGAAAACTTTGGCACAAGGAAACTTTCCAGCTCTTACGCATTGAGCCATTAGGATTAAGCATCAATACAAATCAATACTTTTTTTTACATTGCGCTCATTTAATCTCAAAACATTAAAAAGATTCTGGTTATTTGTGAACCAACATTCGCAGTACAATCCCAGGAGGCACTTTTAAGATGTTCCAGCAGCTACAACAATGATGTTTAATATCCTTTTAAATTCTCACCTACCGGTAGAACCTTCATGCACCTTTAGAACCTTTAGACTGAGGCATAATTATTTCTAAGATTGCCCTGGCGTGCGCCCCAACTTGGCCCGATTCCCCAGACCACATCAGAATGTGTTGCGCTGATCCTCGGTCCAGATGTGGAAGGATCCGATAACACCTCCGCTGTCAAACATTACGCACCGGCGCTCTTGTGATCTCGCCTCTAATGCGGTCAGGGTTCTGAAGTAGAGCGCAGGGTGACGCTGAGAAAAATAAATAAACGTGCACGTGTACGGTAGCCCTTAGAGTTTTGCTCCGGGGAAGCGAAGTGAAAAGCGAAAGAACATGCGAGATGCTCACTGATTAGCAGCGACAGCTCTGCCTTTTGGCTCGCATGTGTACGGTTTAGGTCCAGTTTGTAGATGTGCTTAAATAAGCTGTGTACAAGGTACAAAAAACAACTCGCAGCATGATCTACATATTTTATATAACAGTACTACCTAATTATTTCATTTTCTACAGAAACAGTTGATTCACAGGGTACTGCATGGCTGCTCGACAAAATCCTAGACAAATACATTAAATTTAAAAATAAATAAAATAAATTTGAAAGTTTATTGTTCGTTATGGATTAGAAGGAATCCACAGTATTACAATTTTCCACTGTGAATACGACTTAAATGAAAATATTGTATATAATTGGAAATATTGGTATCTGGTGCACTGCAGTGTCTATATATATCTACCTCTGTGATCGAACCGGAAGTAGAGCCGCGTTCATAACTCGAATGTTCGTAAGTTGAGGACTACCTGTATTTYATTGCTATTTTATTGTATATAGGCCAAGTTTAGTCATTTATTTTAATGTTCTGAAGCACTTTGGTTCAACTTAGGTTGCTGTAAAGTGCTATATAAATAAATGTTGATTGATTGATAGATAAGAGCATGTCCACTGGGTTTTCTGTATTTAAMTATTTAGTAYAGTTATAAGAAAACAATACATTTCCTTAATCAATCATCTAATGTGAAGTTGAGCCTTAGCAACACATTTGCAACATCCTTATCTACGCCACTATGAATAATGTTATCAGTATTACAGTATAACATGTCCCTATCGAGATATTCACCGCCCCACCCTTAGCGACACYGGTGTGATCGTGCACAATCAAAGCTCTCCAAAACCCGARCAGACTGAATTCTATTTTAATAGCCGAACTGGTTTGCCGGATTTGCCGTCCGGGATTAACTTGTCCTCTAGTGAAAAGAAAAGAGCATGTTATACATACACTTCCCTGTTTTTGTATCACGAAATTGCAAAACGACTGAACCAGCTGGTTTGCAGAACCGTCTGCTTATTGTCTGCTTTGTTTAAATCTAGGAAGTCAATATTTAAAAAAAAAAAAAATTTTTAAAAACACACAACAGACTGAAGACATTTTGCAAACAGTAACCTGTCGAATAAAAATCCCTCTATTCAAATCGGATGGAAGTTCCCATCCTGATCCAGCCTCCTTACAGAAAAGGACTGCTTTAATTTGTGTAAACTAAACCAGCGTCAAAAACAAAAAAACAAGGACTGCTGGGTTTCTTATTTGCTTTAACCTTTAATGTTGCTACCGACGGTGTGCAGAACGGGAGCCTGTAAAGCCGAGCTTATGGACCTGATCAAAGCGCAGATGCTGCTGGCTGTAGGGAGGGCCGATGAGGCACAGCACACACGTGCGCGCACACGCACACACACACACACACACACACACACACCTAATAAATTCCTTTTCATCTCATAACCAACAGTGGCCAAGGGGAATTTCCACCCTCCAGCAATTAGCTGAAAGGACTAGACGTCTCAAGATGCTAATAATGTCTGGCAATAAGGAGCGACATCATTCACTGTTTTGTTTACAGGTTAAAGCCAATACATGTTTTCTTGATGAATGCAACAATCCCGATTCGTTTATTATGAAAAATAAATAAATAAATAAATAAATAAATCATATTCTAATTTATCATCACATGTGACACAAAACTGGAGCAAACGCTAGTAACTCATCCCTGCGATAAGCCTCGCGGCGTGTCACTATGGTTAACGATCGTGTAAGGAAGTAAACAAAGAAAGGAGTCCTGTTATGGGAAAATAATCAACACTGAGGTCGTCTGATGTGTCCTACCAAGGTCAACCTTAATGTTCATGATTTCGCAGTAACGAGATGCCCTTAAGTCTTTCATTGCTCTTAAACCMCAGCAGTTTGCAGTTTTACCAAATGACTACAATTTTTCATTTGAAATCGCCTTTAAAAAAGCTTTATATATATAATTTTTTTATTTACAGCTATTTTTTTCCGGGGAAGTTCCTGGAAATTACCTGGTATAATAAATAATGTCAGTAATTAAATTATTCGTCAATTTTCAAGAATCAGACGTGCCACTCGTGCTGAATGTTCAAGGGAGCGACCGCAGTGGGCTCTGCGTTCACGATGTTCACGGATGTCCAGCCTTCTTTAAAATGTTTGCTCAAACCCTGTCTGAATTGCAATCTTGAAACAGACCCTCCTTCTCTGTTGGCAAACAAAACCCAGACGTCCAGCTCTACGCATTTGCTTCWTTCTTTTCCTTCTTTAAATATGCTTGGTGTCTAGCCTTTCTTAGAGATGTAAGTCTGGCTTGGAGTGAGGGATGAGTAGCGTGGRGAGGGGGGTGTATAGGTGTTTATAAAGACAGATTGTACAAGTATGCCTGGAAAAACACACTACATGTTTACTTTGTTTAAAATCAATAAAAATATTGTTGAAGTAAAATCTTTGCACCAATCAAATGTTTTACTGCGTCCAAGAGCTTYATCCTCACACCGTACTGCCTGAAGTCTTCTGTGAACGTTTCGCATTTACACCTTCATTCACGAGACATTTCTTCCCAGCATGACTTGAACGCACCTCGTATAATGTTTTACAAGTAGATCGATATAAGCTGCTTTTTTTATTATCGCAGTGATGACTCCATCAAAGACAAAAGAAGAATGGTGTGCACATTTTTGTTCAAATCTGAATATTTATGAAACGATTGTCATCCTGAAGTTAAAAGCGTGTCACAAACGGGCCAACTCATTCTTTTATGCTTCCTTTATGAGCTTCCCAAATTGCAAGCGTTGTATCAACTGCTTCATATCATACAAGAACGAACACACCACAACTGGTGTACCTCACTGACATGGATTACGATGGTTTAATGTATAATTTTTCAACATGATGCACTAAAAGCGATACACACGCAGTAGAATTAATACTTTTCCTCAGCTGTGTGCGATGTGATGACTCTACAAACCAACAATACTCTAAAGGCGCTTTCACCCTGGGGTCCCGGGACCTTTTCTGAAAACGCTTGGCCCCGAGACGGGTTAATTTTGGTCAGTGAGAATGCGATCGTTTTGCGCGCGGGAACTGATCTCGGGAGCGATTCATGCATTCGTGAGGACGGTGGGTGGAAAGTGTGTACGCAGTGACTTGTGACAGCGACAGGATGAAGTATAGTGTTTGCACGAAACATTCAAAGACAGACACTGCACATAAAAACTCAGGAGATCGATCAAGTTAGAACCCTTTTTTAGATATTTTACTATAAAACTGGTTTAATATTTGCTCTGGATGATTTTCGCCAGTGTTTTTTCTGCCAGAATCTCAGTGTTGTGTGCATGTTCAATGCAGGCTAGGACTAAGCTGTGATTGTTTGGTAGGTAATTTGTTCAGTATAAAATGCATTTGTGACTTTTGATAGAATACGAATGGATTATTTCTTCATAATCACAACATAAAAATCTGGACACACATGGTCTTGAGTGTGTTACTCCACACATATAAAGTGTTTTGTCAAAGATTTACGATGTTTCAATCGAAGATGTTTTTTCATGGTTTAAAGTTAAAGTTACGGTATATCTGTTAGTTTATGTTCTCATGAACATTACAGAAAGGATAAACAGTTTTCTCTCTCTCATGTTGTGCTGTTCATTGCACATGCTCATTTTTTGATGGATGGTGAACTGAACGGTTTGGTTTTCAACAAAGCGTGAAAGTGGGCGTCGTTAATTTGATGGACTTCAATGGCAAAGTCGTTCTTTCAGTTTCTGATCTGGTTAAAACGGACACTGATAGCAGCTCCCTGTCGCCAGCAAATTAAATATCCCGGAAATCCATGTTTTCAGAACGAGCGAGAAGGAGAGCGAGAGAGACAAAGGGAGCATGCGCATACTGATTTGACTTCTCACTGTTCTCAGTGGACAGTGGACATTTAACTGTGTACATCAGGGGCTGTGTATCTGGCGCTATTCCGACTTTGTTCTAACTTGCTATCCATGATGAAATGGCTGACGTTGTGACGCACAAAGAGCGAATGTGAAATTCTGCACGAAACTGGGCAAATCTGGCACRGAGACGCTTGACGTGACTCTGCRGGTTTACAGGTCCGAGAACTGGTCCAAGAACTCCCTCAGGATGCTGTGGATGGCCCGTCCTTCATGTCGAGAATCAGGATACCGACCCGAAGACCTAAAGAAGGCGAGGCAGGTCCGCAGCCCGACCGGATGCATGCTCATCGTCTTTTTCAACCTTYGCGGAATTGTGCATTGAGAATTGGCCCCAGGGGCCAGACCGTCAAAAAGAGAATTCTACTGCCTGGTTTTAAGATGTCTGAAGGAGGACGTATGAAGACAAGAGAGCTTGTTAAAAATAAATAAACAAAGAAAGAAAGAAAAATTGTTAAAAAGCTTATCTTGAACCATTTTGATAATTCCCTCGTATAACAGCACGAGACTGTAGAATCACTAAAATTATTACACAAGACATATATAATGATACACAAGATATATAATGCATATAATGTTGTATAATATTATATATTATATTATTGTATAATATTATAATATCCTTATTATACGAGACAATAAGGACAAGATGAGGGTTTATTTTCGTTTCTTTTAGGGAGTGTAAAAAATCACGGACAAGCTGCTCGTGTATCTCACGGTTCTTTTCAGCAGAAAATTTATTCCAACTCAGAAGATCACAGGAGCTGAGGTGCTTCACTTCTTTCATCATTGAGCACAACCTGATATTCCAGATGTGTAGGTTTCAGGAACCAAATCAGAATGTTTCCACATTTCTTGTGAGTGTTCTCACGGTTTCTACTGGTACTGATGAGGTGCGATGTCCGCTAATGTTCTGTGAGCTGAAGAAAGAAATGACCAAATCTCTTTAGTCAGAGACGTAACCAATCATGTGTTAATCAGATTTCTGTGGTGAAGTAAACCACTGTGCGCGGGATGTGCAGGGTTACATGGTACACACTTCCAGTAAGCCCTTTTTTCTTTTTTTGCAATCAAGTCCAGTGGAGGTGGGTAGATGGAGGTTCTACTGWAAGAAAGGCTTTGTACTGAACAGAGCAGCTCGTTCAACAAAACTTATGAACAAAATTATTATTATTATCACGAATCAAAATTATGATAATGAACCAGTTCATTTTAATGAATGTGAACTGAGCTGAACAATATTGTATAACATGGCTTCAATAATCGCTTCCATTTTCCACAATAAAAATACATTTAAAAAATGCATTCAAATGAATAAATAAAACAAAATGTTTACAGTATAACTGTCATTATGAGTACATACATTATATAACTATATAAATATTTTTTTGCTATATTGATCAATTCCTATTCCTGTTAAATGAAGAAGTACTGAAACTAATTGATTTAAGGTTGCATTTGAATTTAATTTTAATTATAATTTTTATGTRTTTATGTATTTTATGGGTTTTTATTTGAATGAACTTTTCTCATAAACCTCAGGAACCGCCTGAAGAATCCTCTGTTCTGAGAAAACATGAACACTGAGTTCTACCCTCTCCCCGTGTGTGTACGCATGCTTGTTTTTGTGTGCGTGTGTGTTATCAATGCCTACAGGTTATATGCWACCAGGCACTCTATTGCGTAAAATAAAAGAAAAGTTGCATCATTTTCATAAAACAGCTGCACGATATCACCTGAACTCGATCAGCTTAGGAACCTAATYAGGAAGAACAGGACTGTTTCTAAACCCTGTGTTGGTTTGTCCATCATATAAAGCCATCCTTTGAAAACATTCGGCACGTTCCCTATTTAGCACCAGACACAACAAGGCTGTTATAATGGCGCCGCGTAACCCAAACGAAGCCAGGTGTGTCGACGGCTTTAATCCCAGTCAAAACTAA
>QMIH01000079.1:369555-404501 GCA_003987875.1 Clarias batrachus
AAAAAAAAAAAAAAAACACTAAAATTGTCATGCTGGATGTGGAACAATATTATATTTGATTAGTAACTTATCAAAGACAAATCTTCATTGTTTATATGATGCACGAATCAACACAGGAACCGCCAATACCTACTGTATCATACTTACACGCAGACCAATTTAGATTTAAGACGCACTTTGAGAAAGAAAAAAAAAAGAAAAAAAAAACCCTGAATTATCTCTTTAATGCTCATCCTTTATTATACCGCATACCCAGAAGGCCTAGCCGCCTCCTACTTTTTCAGGATTCATGCAAACAATTTTATCATGCGCCCTTTTCATACATCGATCCTGCGTTAAACCCGTTTTTCATTTCTATCTTCTTTACCGTCTAAATACGATGAYGTGAAAACCCTTTATATCCTCAGTATAAGCAGTTCAACAGTTCAACATGCAGGTCATCTGAGTTTCTGCTTACCTTTATGACCCATCATTACAGCCAGATGAAGAGGAGTGTTTCCTGAAACAGAGGAGAAATGAGTCACTAATRAGCAATAGACATGGTTTAGATTCTCACACACGAGTTAGAGGCAGAAACATCATAAAAGAAGTCGCTACCATGACTCGACTATATCATAATGTCACGCTCTGCTTACACTTTCACTCGTGTTGTGAAGCAAAACAACAGTTGGAATCCCATTAATACTTATCACATTAAAGTAGATATTAAATATTTATTTATTTATTTTTATAGATGTTTACGTTTGAGCTAAAATGTTGCAGTTCCGCTATCACCCTACAGGTGGTGCTCTCTAAACTACTCACACACCTGCCGGTGGCACAGCATCCTGTGTGGTAGAAGTGAATTATTTGCAAAATTGTAACAAAACCTAAAACTAACAAATGAACATTGAATTGGGATATTTAGGACATTGTGATAATTACAGAATCGTGATAATATCGTATCAGCTGGTCCTTGCTGGTACCCATCCCTAGTACCTAAAGTATGATTTAAAACACCACACCRGTTCATTTTGGAGAGCTGGATAATGAAATTCAGTTTTTTTTAACCAAATTGAATTACCAAAAATTGTAAACCCCAACTGGTTTGTAATTTCTATATTGCTATACACAGTACAACAACACGAGGCATTTAAAATCACAACCACTTTCAAGCTCTGTCTGGTTCATGGTGTTGAACTAAATAACATGTATTATATGTTTTTTTTAGCTTACAGTTTTTCCTGAGCATTTCGTCACTAATTAGATAAAATCTCGTGCACTCGGCAGAGAATCGATTATAATCTGAGGCTGATCGGTCACATCTGATCAAGAATGCAAACATAATAAATGACTTATAAATAATTTTGAAGTCATATGTACATCGGCGCGCAAAAGAATCGCGATTCATAACCGAACCGATTTCTTCCCTCATCACTACTGAAATTGCACATCTGTGTCCTGTATAATACTAATAAACACACACACACACACTCACTCGCTCAAATGAACACAATGTAGCAATTTCACACGCCAACCGCCAAATTGTTTTTTTTTTGCACAATATTTTACTGCTGCAATTATTATTATTTTGTGATTGCCAAGAACTTTTTCAGAGGTCAACATTGCATTGTGTCGTGTTTGCTACAGTTTGCACATTCGCACAAGTGCTCTTTTACATTGTCCTTTTGTATAATTCTTCGACAGTATTTTTAATTTATGTTGCATGTAGCATCGTGGTCCTGGAGGAATGTTGCTTCATTTTCACCGTGTACTAAACTGTATACAGCGGTACCTCGGCATATGGCCTGCCTCACGAATTTTCACATTAATAACTGAAATTGTGTAAGAAATTTGCCTTGATGTACGAGTGACTGACCCGAGTCGAACCCAACAGCGGCTGAGTGCGTCAAAACTTAGTCGCATCTTTTTTTTTTATTTATGTTTTTTTGCATTTTGTGCAAGATTTGCTGAAGACATAGCATCATGAATCCCAAGAATCTGCAAGAAGAAATTGACAACTTTACGGTTTTAAAGCAGTCGGTGCCACGAAGAATCGTAAATTAAGATTAAATGAGATTTAATGTCTCACTCACTCATCATCTTTACCACTTTACTCAGGGTCACAGTTGGCCTGAAGCCTATCCCAGGAGACTTAGGACACAAGGGGGGGGGGGGTGTACACCCTGGACGGGGTGCCAATCCATTGCACGTCTCTCTCACACACACATTCATACACTACGGCAGTGGCAGCCAGTCAATACGGGGTGCAGGGGCGCCGCCCCCATTAAAGTTAGGCAGAGAAGAATGCTACTTTAACATGTCATTATTTAACATAATATTTACTAATTTTAATAATGAAATAAATTAATTTAGTCACAATATTCCGCTGTATTACTTAATATAATTTATTTGTAATAAAAAAAAATCTCAACTGTATTACGTTTAGACTACGGGAGGAAACGCACCAAGCACGGGGAGAACATGCAAACTCCATGCACACATGGCRGGACTCGAAACACGAACTTGAGGTGCGGAGCAACAGTGCTAACAGTGGTTTATTATCTATTTATTTCACATTTACATGTTTTTTCTAAATGTTTTGATTGTTTTAATATTCAAAAATATGATTATAGTGGTGGAAATTGTTAATAGCTTTGGATGTCGAACAGATTATCTGCATTTACGTTATTTCCTATGGGAAAAGGAGTTTTTAATTGTGCGGATTAAATTTGTATGCTGAGGTACCACTGTATGGTTGAAACGACAATAAAAGCCTACTTGACTTGACGAATAGCTGCCACTCATGAGGATGCGTTGATGGTTTGAATCGCGATTTATCGAATAATCGCCTATTTATATATACCGTGACATGCATGGGCAAACAAAACATTTAAAAAAAACCGTTATCCAGCCTAGAATGAGAAACGCGATCCGACTCACCATGGAGATCTTTCTGTGCGATGTTCTGAGTGCGAATGAGCGACGATAATCGCCGCACGTCCCCTTTAAACACGCACTCGTGCACCGGGAAATCGTCGGCGCTTCGAATAATCGGGTTCTTGTTTTTATCGTCGACGGTTTCCGGGGCGGAAACGCCGTTCGTAGTGTTGGCGTTGATGTGAGTCTGTTGTTGCTGTTGGTGATGATGGTGGTGGTGGTGGTGATGGAGGCTGTGCTGAGACCCGGGTTTGATGATCTTGTGGTTGCTGAAGATCTTGTTGCTCTTGCCTTTGCCGTTAGTCCTGCTGGACGATGTGAACGTGCCGGTCGCCGCTTCCTCGTCCGGCTCCAGCAGATCTTCGTCCTTTCCCGGCTTGTGGTCCTTACGGAGGGAGCGGATCTTCTCTCCGGTCATTTTGCGAACTCCTGATGCGGACGGGAAAGCGCGCAGTGGCCGGTGACCCTGGGGGCAAAACCGGGGCAAGTCGTTGCCAGGAAGAGATCGCGCACGCGCAATAAAAATAACAACAACAACAACAACACCAAGTCGTACAACATGAAAACGGTTCGGCCAGTTCGGGCTCTAATTCAACCAGTGGGGTAAATTTACACACACCTGCATATCAGGTTTAACCCGAAAACAACACGTCCCACCGTCATCCTAAACCTTCCGCAGCGTTCCCCGTCCAAACCTAAACCCTGAGCCCAAATCCCGTCGACCTAACTTCCGCTTGAACTCTCGCGACAACTCTTCCTCCAAAAACCCAATCACATTTTCACAAAGCCCGCCCCTAGTCCACGGTCCATACATAAACCATTCGTCCAATCCGGTTGACTCCGCCTCGATACAAACTCCTAGCCAATCCCAGTTTAGAATGCGGCAGCGCTCTAGCCAATCGCAAACCAACACCCTGAAAACAGGCGTAAAAAAAATCTCTGCGTGCTTTAATGACTTCCGTTGGGGAATCTCTGCACTTGGGAGCGAACCAACAGCACTGAAGTAAACAGCCTCCGGTATAAGAGACAATTAAAGCAACTCATTTCGTTCTCCAGGTTTAAAGACGGGCTCTGTTTGTTTATAAAATAATTTAAGAAATTGCACACATCGCAGCAACGCGGGATGAACGTATAAACGCGGCAGCTGCTGCCACCTAGTGACTACTGTAATAACTGCCGGTTTATTACTTCATTATTTTGCAATGTTTAACCAAAAATAAGACACACATGTACCTCAGATTCTAGGATTAACGCATTTTAAATAACCATAAACATTTTTTTATTTTATAACTACATAATGACTGATTTAACTGTGTTTAAATGTACTGTTTTGTATAACACATGAGCACAATGCAACTAACTTTCTATCCATTCATTTTGTAACCTCTGTAATCCAACTAGGGACTATAGAGGCCAATGGTGACCATTGTATTTATCCCCATTTTTACGACCTCCGTTCAGCACTCACACAATTTGGGAAGGCCAATAAACCTAATCTGCATGTCTCTGGACTGTGGGAGGAAACCGGAGCACCCATAGGAAACCCAAAAAGCACAAGGCAGAACGCAAACTCTATGCACACAGACCAGAGGTGGTGCAAGGCAACAGTGCTAACCACTAAGCCACCGTGCTGCCTCCATAAACATTACCTCATCATTAAATACTTTAAAACTTTTTCAAAAATATGAACATATGAACATCTCGTACTTGAAAAGCTCTCCATTATAGGTTACAAGGAAATATTTAAAATTCAACAAAAAAACGTGTTCAACAGGAAGCACCACCATTATCATCATCCAAATTTCATCATGAGAAGAAGAAAATCCAGTGTTTTACTGAATGATAAGGTTATTTTGAAAACACACCCGTTACCCAAATTAGAGACTGAAGATAATTCTCTCATTCATGAATTCATTTTCTATACTGCTTATCCTGTACATGGTCGCAGGAGGCTTGAAGCCTGTTCCAGGAGACTTGGAGCACGAGGCAGGGCACTCTCCACCCCAGGGCACACACATGCACACAAACTCACAGATTATGGGCAATTTGGAAGCACCTAATCTGCATGTCATTGGACTGTGGGAGGAACACGGATTACCCAGAGGAAACCCACGAAGCACAGAGAGAACATGCAAACCCCTCACACAGGACACAGACCTGATATGGGAATTGAACACTCCCAGTGGGTKGTGGCTAGTCAGTGTTTGCACAGGTAGTCCACATGCGATTACAAGCTTTTATGAGTTCTGTCACAGGMAAATTCCCAGGGGTTCCTCCCTGTAAGTAACAATAGGCAGCTTCAACATTAACTTTTCTGTCACACTGTGGACGTGTCACAAGCGTTCCTCACCATTTGTGACAGAGGGCAGAGTCATCAGTTTTTTTAAGAGAAAAATGGCACCTAAAATCGATACTGTGGGCGTGTCACAAGTATTCCTTACCAAATTTAAAGTAGGCAGAGGGTACAACAGGCAGAATTAAGACCTGCTGAAACATTGGAGCAGTGTGAGAAGCAGCATCGAGTTGACTGCACGCTAACTTTGCAGGTAATGGTAGCACAYAGGCGCCGGGGACATCAAGCCAAGCCCATAGTCGAAACATTTTATAGGTTGATGTTACCAAAACATGAAAAATGTGTAAAAGTAGCGAAAACAGGTACGTCAGGCCGAGATAATAGCTACTGAAATCCCAGATCAGGACTGACAAGCGACAGCACACACAACAGGCAAAACATTAGAGAAGCGTGAGGAGCAGCAGAGAGTTGCATTTTGCATGATTACTAATTCTATAACAAAAAATAGGAACCCTGTTATTCATTTGAGAGCAAGACAAGCCACGCAAAAAATTWATTAATCAATTAATGTATTATTATAACTATTATTATTATAATTATTATTACTAGATGTGCCCTCATTTGTGTGGAATTTAATTTCACATTCATAAGCACATATTAAAAATGTACAACTAATAATTTTTTAAGGTAATTTTTTTTATGATGTAAGGGCGTTTTCCCTTTAAATTTCAAAGTAGCATATCTTCTCTTCCAGTGGGCCGATTGCAATGGAACGAGCCTATATGTTACCTCAAGCTTGGACAAATACAACTGTGAAAACCCCATTAAAATTTGTTCAGTCTGTTTTATGTGATGCGAGGACAAACAAACAGACAGAGCAAAATTCCAAAAACCATACTTATGTGTTCTACTACTCATCTTACGTCCCCCCCCCCCCAATAAAAAGATTTTCTACAAATATCTCCAATGTACAGACTCACCAACTTAACAGGTTTATTATTTGTATAGATTATTATTAGTAGTATTAGTATAAATGCACCACAGTCACAAAATTGTGGACTTTTGTGAATTTTGGAATTGTGGATTTTTTTAAATCTGGAAGTGTAAAGTTACTTTATCTATCTTATCCATCCACATATAAATCAGCTGATCTTTAAAATAAATGTTGAATGACTTTCTAAAATGATAAAGCAGTTATATCGCTCCTATTATACTGAACCTCCAGGCTTCTAACAAAGTACGACTGCARATTCATCCCTGCTATCTGAGTTCACCCAAATGATGATGGGTTTCTCTCAAGGTTTCTTCCTGTTGTTGTCAGGGAGTTTCTCATCAGGGACAATGTTAATTATGATTTATATATTTTTCCTCACACTTTTCAAATGCATTCCTTACTTATTTTTCTGTAAAGCAGACCATTGTTAAACCTGCTATATAAATAAAACTGAATTATACCATTATCTGGATACAATACAAATATGCCACAAATAAATTAGAGCATACTAAAAMCTTTTCTCATAGTCCAGGTTGTTAGGAAGGTGGGGTCAGAGGGCTCATGATACAGGACCTCTGGAGCTAATAGGGTTAGGGGCCTTGCTAAAGGGCCCAACAGCTTAGCACAATTGGAGCTTGAACTCCCAGACTTCTAATTCCCAAACTAGAGCCTTAAATCTTGTTCTATTGCTTAAGCATGTCTTGTAGGCCTTTTTAATTTCCTTTCTTCTGTCTAGATATTTTCACCCTATGTCCGACCCTGACTATACAGCATCTCCCCCAATGACCAGTGTGCTACAGCAGAGTCTATCCTTTCCAGCACAATGCACGCATTGACCTGAGAATGACCCTGGCATGTCAGAGTGCCAACAGCACAGTGAGATCAGCCTACAGATAGCTCAGTCCTACCCGTGGAGCCACCGCTGAACCCTTCACGTTTCACTGGCCTGCTTTATCACAATCGAGCACCCAAGATTCTGAGATCGAGGAAATACAGTATTTTTTCTTACTTAACCTACTGTAATATGACCCCAATGGAGGTGTAACAGAGATTCGCACAAGGATGATTCCTGCTATCGAGTAAGTATTACTATTTTATTTATATTTAGAAGTCTTTATGATTCAAGAATTTGGTTAAAAATGAATTTTGAACCTCAGTCACCCCTAGGAAAAAATATCAGAAAAAAAWAATATTAATAAATAAAGTAAAAAATACAGTACCATCATGTTACGYATGTTGTAGATAAATTCAGCTGATAATTCCATAGAATAAAAAAATCCAGTAAGGATTTCGATTTCCTGTTAGTCATAATACTCAGGTATTATTTAACACAAAATCATTAATTTTCTTATTATCATAGAAAGAACCGAGAAACCTGATCTATGTTAACATGTCATACAGTTTTGTACTTTCATTGTACATTTCTACTTGTTTCTCCATTATTTTGTGGCTTTTGTGGCTTCCTGTGCCTATTGTATTGTGTGTGTGTGTGTCCGCATGGTCCAGCAATTCTCCAACATTCTTCACAGCCACACAAGATACCATCTTATTCACTAATACCGTATCCATATCGGGATCTAGTTTTTGAGTAATTTTCTATGAAAGCAGTTCTGATCTTAGTGCAAATGAAAAACACAAGGTATATAAAGTATTACTGTAGTTACATTATGCCAATTCATAATATATTATGGTTTCTATAGTAACAGCTTCTACACGGTCTTCGATACTTGAGGGTTGATACTGTGGTAAAGTGGAGTTTTCTATGAGTAAAACAGTTCAATTATTTTATGTTCCTAGAAGGAGTCTCTAGTTTCAGTGCTTTATAAAAGCCAGGGGTAAAGCTGTCACTTTATGTTTTGCAACATCAGAACGAAATAATGATGAATCTCTGGCTAAATTTATTATCCATGGATTTCAAGGTCCAAAACCATGCAGATTAGATTAATTGGCATTCCCAAATTCCTTGTAGTGTGTGAATGAGCATGTGAGTGTGTGTACAGTGTGTGTGTGCCCTGCGATGCATTGGCATCCTGTCCAGCGTGTACCCTGCCTTGTTCCCTAAGTCTCCTGGGATAAACTCCAGGCCCTCCGTGGCCCTGTATACAGGAGAAAGCGATACGGACGATGAGTGACTGACTGAGTGAACATCTACCTACACAAAATGTTTTTTGTTTAGTGAGTTATTTTCTACATTCTAGAACAATATGGAGATTTCACAATTATGAAATGGAACAATATGTAATTCTGGAATTAATTAACAGTCAGTTATTATTCTAAGATTATTTTATTTTATATATTAGCAAATCCCATCAAGCACCATGATGAAACTGGCCCTCAGGAAGACCGAAAAAAAGAAAAGCAAGGCCAAAACTTACCTCTGCTGCAGAGAAGAAGTTCATTTAGAGTTACCATCCTAAGATATCACCAGTTAACATACAGAACCTCAGAATAGATGCATTATGAAGAAGTTACAGAGCATGACTAGCAGACACATCTCAATATCAACTGTTCAAAAGAGATTATTGCATATTTAGGATGCCTTCAGTATTGTTTTACAGTGTAGAAAGAAATGAAAATCAGGAAAGAACATGGAATTAGAAGGTGATTCGTAATTTAAGCTGTGAGGAACAGCACATAAAACACAAGTACATCACGTATATTACATTTAGTTCATGATTAGGTTACCTAAGATAAAAGGGTCATTAAGCAAGAGCCAGTGATCACCGACAGCGGCGCATCATTTATCAGGTTTATTCCTTTTTGTCAGTGAGAAAATTAATAAAATTGTCTTCAAGGTTTTTGACTTTGTATGCTGTCACATGCCCTATGCACAACAACTGTATGGCATCATAAATTCACAGACACATTGCCAGACAAAATGGAGTCTGACTTGATTTCACACCGGGTCCAATGTCACATGCCAATTGCAAACTGCATTAAAAATTGCAAAATCAGGCAGAATTGAGTTGAAAAATTACATCAGTTATAACAGGGTGATAACTAATTTGTGGACTAATTTAAATGGATAAAATGCTACAAAGTGTCAGTATTGAAAGTGATAAAAACACACTGAGATCAAGATGTCACCACATCAGATCAATGTGTTCATCATTGTTTCATCATCATGGTTATTTGATTGTTTGATCATTGTGCTCTGATGCTTTAACAAATGCATAATGATAGTCATTAGGCAATCATTAAACAATATAGACTAACTATCTAATAATCTTACAGAAATATATTAGATTATATAGTTAGTTATATAGTTAGTTATAAACATATATTTTTTTCCCATAGAATATGTACAGTTTTGCTGTGGGATGACGGATAATCAGCCAAACGCAAACCCAACTGTAAGTAATAAAGTTTTCATAATGATGCTGAATGATTCAGTTAGGTGTTATGTTTAAATTATTTCTTTAATTTCTTTCATTCTTTCTTTATTTTATTTATTAACCATTTATGAACAAAATGACACAATATTTTCTTCAGTTTTAAAATGAACAGGATATTATATTTCAGATGGCTACTTGTGACCCAGACACTATCAGCGAACCCCAGCCTGGTGACCTCATTGAAATCTTTCGACCGGCATATCAGCACTGGGCCATGTACCTGGGAGACGGATATATCATCAACCTTACACCAGTCGGTGAGCGCATCTGGCTTGCAAATCCCACTCTGTGGGAAGGTGTTGTTGTTAGTCTTTTGGCACTCCACTCTTTTGGCGCGTAAAACCTGTGCCAAGCTTGTACGTGCAGACCGGATGGACCACTGTGGCGACCCCTTGCCGGGATCAGCCGAAAGACCAAGACCGAAAGTGTTACTGGAACGAGTGGCTAATCTACAGATTTGAACTTTATTTTAAAAAAAGTGGTTGGAATTAAGGAGGACGTCCTGTTAATAAAACTGAAATATGTCTATTGGTATAGAAGAGCTGAAGGAGTAGGAATAGTTTTTTTTTTTTTTTTTCCCCGATTTTCTCCCTAATGTAGTCGTATTCCTCCCCGTCACTAGGGGGCTCCCACATTAAGGCTACTACTACCACTCAGCCAGGAGGGCGAAGACTATCACGTGTTTCCTCCGAACCACGTCACGCCAGCCAACCACGTCCTTTCGAACCACTCGCTCACGAATCGTTGGGGGACGGCGTAACACACTCAGAGGACAGTGCTATCTGCTGTGAGCTCACGGACGCCCCTGATTGGCTGTAGAGCCGCGATTAATGTGGGAGTACTAAGTACCTCTCATCCCTCCACTCAGAGAGAGCTCGGCCAATCAGGCCTACAGCTGTGAGAGGTAACAGCATCACCCAGTAATCGAACTCGCAATATCCGGATGATAGGGCGAGCACTTTACCACTGCGCCACTCGGAAGCACGTGGTGGAGGAATAGTATATAAGTCTTTCTAAATGTAGTTATTAGCAGTTATTCTCTTTTTGTGAGGGTGCCAATAGTTTTGTGTGTAAGCTGACCCAACCAGCAGTACACAGTATTACACTTTCCCTCTCTCGCTTTATATATATATATATAAAATGTATGTATAGTGCAAGTAACGTCTGTTCTTTCCTCAGATGAGAGCCAAGCAAACGCCATGTCTAGCGTGAAGTCAGTGTTCACCCGTAAGGCTGTGGTGCGCATGCAGCTCCTGAAGGACGTCATAGGGAGCGATTCGTTCCGTGTCAACAACAAATACGACAGCAGTCACACACCTCTGCCCGTGTCTGAGATCATTGAACAAGCGCAGATGCTGATTGGTCAGGAGGTGTCATATGACCTGCTGGGCAACAACTGCGAGCACTTTGTCACCCTGCTGCGATATGGCGAAGGCGTATCTGAGCAGGTTTACCAGCTTGTGGCATTTCTGTGTGTTATTAGATTAATGTTCTAGATAAGAGCAGAGATTATATTCTTATCTTGCATAAATATTCAMCCACTTGAACCCTTCCACATATTGAACTCTTAGCTCTAAAGATCCTGATTTTCCTGCCTTTGACTCTTGAGGTGTGTCAGATTGGATAAATTTTTTTGAATGGAATGGAAGTCTTGAAAGGAGGACTAGGCTGTGATCGGGCCATTCTTACACATTCAGGTTCTTGAACCACTCCAGGGTAGAATTATCAGTATCATTAGTATTGTTGTCCTGATGGAAGGTGAAGCTCTGCCCAGGTTCATATTTCTTGTAAGTCTCTAGGAACCATTTACATTTACTGCTAAGAATGCCMAATCTTTTTCTCTATCCATATTGTTCTCAATGTTGAGCATCTTCCCCAGGTTTGACAACATAATGCTACTATTACCATGCTTCACCATAAGGATGGAGGACAAAAAGCGTAGAAACCCCAAAAAGACAAACTAGAAATTCTTCTTATTTTTTATTATTTGTCCTCTCACTAAAATATAGTGGCTTATTTGGTGTTAAGTCGATTTAATTCCTAGTTGGTTACGAATTGTGGAAAAGCTTGAGTGGTGAATATTAATGCAGGATGAATACTTTATGTATTAAATGAATATATCTATATACCTAAGTGCATTCAATTTAATAATTTGTTACGATCGTTGTTGTTTTTTTTGTCTTCTGTCTTTTCAGGCAACACGTGCTATCGGGGCGTTAGGTCTGGTCACAGCAGCAACAAGTGCCCTATCCATGCTCGGCATCATCAGCTCTCGCAACAGGAACAGACGCTCCTGACGTTATTGCAGCTCAAACTTTTAATTATGTCCACGATGAAAACGAGTCAAATCACATTTGTTACATTTTTTAAGTGAGCTTAGAGTCAGTGCTATTTGTTTTAGATATTCAACTAAGCTTTGCTGTTTGATTGACAACATTATAAGGACTGTTTTATTYATTTAATTAAAGTGTAATAAATGATATATTACAGCATTATAGCAAATTGTAAGTGGAGGGCTGTCTATTCTCTTCAGTCTGARGTATCTGGATATGATAATGCATGATGCTCTCCCCGTGCTTGGTGGGTTTCCTCCGCACTGGCGTCCCCGAATTTCCTAAGTTGTTAAGTAACCATGAGCTCATGACTTACGGCATTCTGAAAAGTTTGGATTTTTTGTTTGATTTCAATCAGCTGCCTAAACATTGGCACAAAAAKTTGTGGTCGCTAGACAGAGAGACTGAGCTTTATGGTTGCCTTTAGCTAACTCTGTAATTTTTGAACGGCCACCTGTTAGCTGACGCAGAACTCTTTTATATTTGCACCGCCTGTTAATGTCCCCATGAAATGATTATCACTCACTCTTCATCTATACCGCTTTATCCTGCGCWCAGGGACGCGGGGGTCCTGGATCCTATCCCAGGAGACTTCGGGCACAAGGTGGGGTACACTGTGGACAGGGTGCCAAKCCATCGCACTGGAACAATCATGTTTAGCCTTAATCTAGGGCCAGGATCGTGGTAATGATCTTCAAATTGTCTACAAAACTAACAATTTATTAGCATGTATAGCAGTTAGCAAACATTTGATTATTGTATTCCTAATTTGAGGTGGAGTCCTGACTTTGAAGCCATGCTGTACACTATACAGTAGTATAGAAAATGAATGACTTTTTTTTTTAAGGGAGTCTGGCTCATTAAAAATACATTACTTGCGSTTGACCTCATTTCCCATAATGCATTGCATCGCCGTTTTCGGACGCCATTTTTACTCCCAGGGAAACCCCGTAGCAGCTTCAACCGTGTTCTGCTGCAATATCCCTCCGTGGCTCGATATAGTTCATTATCTAGTGTGTGTTTTTAACATTGTACAGCTTCGTATTTATTTCGCTATTAGMACCAAGAGAAACTGTGTTCACACCTTATAATAAAAATGACATGATATCTGTTTTGTGATCAGTGTTTGTAATTTTATAGTAAAATAATAATAAAAACACTTTGCCGGAACTATAAAAAGCGAGCGCGTCCGGCGGRGTGATATGTACTGCGCACGCAGCGCACTTCCTGTATAAGCTTAGCACTGAAGCCTTGGGTTGGATCATGTCCAGCAGTTCGGCGGATTATAACAGGTAATAACCGCTCTATGAGGCGCGCATAAGCATCCTGGACGGGAGCACGAGTTTAGCTCGGTGTCACGCTCATGTATACCTCCTGCCCTGCGCTAATGAAACGCATAAACGGATAACTATACGGKCAGCTATGTGTGTTGTTTACTACGCATTAAATTAGTGTCAATTTGGAATAAAGCCATAATACCTCTAGTAACTGCGCCGGAGCATTTTCGGCTACAATCTTAAGAGGAAAAGACGCGCGAGTCAAAAATGATCCGCACTCCGGTTGTAGAATTTATTGAAATGAAGTTTAGTTTAGAAAAGAAACATACATCATTTTTCAAACCACAATCTCTTTGCTTTTACATACACTTTGTAAATCTGTACAACTTTCGTATTCCCTCATTAAAAATGTTTTAGGCTGAGCTGCGAGCCACGAATGCACCGCTGTCTTCAGTTCTTCATCAGAAGTGAATCTTCACCGTCATAGGGATGCTCTCAGATCAAGACTATAGGGAGGATGCTCTGAAACCTTAAAACGACGTCGACTGCGAGGGCAGAAGTGCACAGACGTGCATCGTCACGCGAGACCACACGTCACTGGATATCAGTCCTATGCGTTTAATCCGAAGTTTAGGCGTCAATAATCTCTTCAATAATCGTCTCACTGTAACGAGCTCTGTTGATTGTTAAACCTTTTTCCTGATAAGGTTCCAATACTGACTTTTGAACATTTTCAAAAAGTCATCCACTGAGGATGTTTCCATTCCTTACTCAGCAGGTTACTCTCCTCCTCGTAGTGATGAGTCTCGTCACCAGTAATGATTCTCTTTAAGACACTTTCACCTTCCATAGAGTATCGAATTTTGTTTGCAGATGTCCAAACTCTTCTGTTATTGCTCTTCTGTGAGTTGATTCGGCACYAGGTTCACGCTCAGACCACAAAAAATAAATAAACACTGCTCTGTARCACATTCACACCTGTGGAGACAGTAGGCTTGAATGGAAAGTGCTGAKAAGACTGACAGACGTTTCAGTATAACTGGAGCACAGAGCATTTTTGACTCATCTTCTCAGTCAATACTGGAGATTTCAAAACTATAAAATAACACATGTGGCATTTGGTAATTACGTAACAGCATCAACAGTCAGTTGTTAATATAAGAAACAGCTGTTCTTGCAAAAACAGTATTGTATAGGTGCCATCAAGCACCATGATGAAACTGGCTCTCATAAAGAGCATTCCAGGAAAGCAAGACAAAAACTTCCCTCTGCTGCAGAGGAGAAGTTTATTTAGACTTACCAGCACCTCAGATTAAAGCCGTTATGAAGCTATCCAGAGCATAAGTAGCAGACGGATTCTTTCATATTAATCATTTCTTTATTAATCAATCATTTCTTTATTAATCAATCATTTCTTTATTAATCAATCATTTCTTTATTAATCAATTAATCAATCAATCAATTTTCTTTAATTAATTATTATTTTCTGCTGCAGCTCCAGAGACCGAGACCATGACGGCCCCGAGGGAATGGAGCCTGATGGTATCATCGAGGTAAGCAATTCATCATAACCAAACAGAAATGACTTAACTCATTATGTGTTGATCGAGCGTGACTTGTTTGGGCTTTCCTGCAGAGCAACTGGAACGAGATTACAGACAATTTCGATGACATGAACTTGAAGGAGACGCTCCTTCGTGGTATTTACGCGTACGGTTTCGAGAAACCGTCAGCCATTCAGCAGAGGGCAATCATTCCATGCATTAAAGGTAAGTGTTAGAAAATTCAAACCTGTGCTTGGTTTGCATTTTAAATATTTCAGTTTAAACTAGACCACATGCATCACTTGACGTTTTTTTTCTTTGTAATATTGAATTTCTTTCTTAATATTTTTACATGCTGTCGTGTCAATTTTTGGAGCATTTTTTATGGCATATAATATTGCAATCCTTACACCGTCATCTTCAAGAATAATAATCGCCAAGTAGCTAGGTAAATTGATTATGTCACAGATGAACAAAGAGATACAAAATGGACAAACAGCAAACAATGAAATAATAATAAATAAGATGTTTTAAAAAATGTGTCAAATATTCCTAGGGAAAAAAAAGGTTATTATGAGGACTGAACCAAGAGGAAAGTACAAATATACAGAACATTTGAAATCTGGATCAGCGAGTCTTAAAGAACACTTAAACACTAGTGGGCGGAGCGACCACAGATACCTGTGATGTCAAACATTTTTTACTTACATGTTTCTGTTGTTTTTCTGTTTAAGGTTATGACGTTATCGCTCAGGCTCAGTCAGGCACTGGAAAGACAGCGACGTTCGCCATCTCCATCCTGCAGCAGTTGGATCTGGAGCTGAAGGAGACCCAGGCCATGGTACTGGCTCCTACCAGAGAGCTGGCCCAACAGGTGCGCTCTCTCTGAGACGCTGCAGTAAGACACTTACCCCAGACATCTCACGTATTTGGTTTAAACATGCGTCCTTCAGTCTTTCCATCATTTCAATTCTGGTTTTGACTCCATAATTTTGATATAAAAAAATGTTTTGTGTTTTATTTATTTATTATTATTATTATTTTATATTTAGATCCAGAAAGTCATTCTGGCACTCGGTGACTACATGGGCGCCACATGCCACGCTTGCATCGGGGGCACAAATGTGCGAAACGAGATGCAGAAACTCCAAGCCGAGGCGTACCACATAGTGGTCGGGACACCGGGTCGCGTGTTCGACATGTTGAACAGGAGGTTTCTGTGTAAGTGAAGATAAGTGAAGAGTACAAACCTGATTATTATCGTAAATTTAATTCTGAGACCTTAACAATTTTATTTTGTAAGTAATTTGGCTGATAATTAATCTGATGTTTAATGGCTGTACTCAGATTATTATAAAGAGTTTATCATGATAAACTGTTCAGCTGCCTGCTTGAAATTCCTTCTCACTGTTCACAGCTCCGAAATGCATCAGGATGTTTGTCCTGGACGAAGCCGATGAAATGCTGAGTCGAGGATTTAAGGATCAGATCTATGAAATTTTCCAGAAGCTAAGCACCAACATTCAGGTAAAAACCGGGGTTTTTTTGTTTGTTTGTTTGTTTGTTTTTTAATATTCCTTTTATCTTGATGTTTGATGTTAGCGTACCATTGCTATGAAAATGCAGGCAATGCATGTAACAGGGACACATAAGTCACCAGGTTCGCAGCACCGTTCCGTCTCTCCTGATCTCCATCAAAGGCATTGTGGTTAGGTGTGAAATAAAACCCGCATACAAGTTTGTGTGTTAAAACTGTGTTAAAGCGCATGTTGTTGATCGGTTCCAGGTCGTGCTCCTCTCTGCCACGATGCCCAGTGAGGTTTTGGAAGTGACCAAAAAGTTTATGCGGGACCCCATTCGCATCCTTGTGAAAAAGGAGGAGCTTACTCTGGAGGGTATTAAACAATTCTACATCAATGTTGAAAGAGAGGTGAGCACTAAAATCATACAGTGCCATGAAAGAATATTTGCCTCCTTCCTAAAAAAATGTTTTGCCTTATTTGTCATACTTAAATAATCAAGATCATCAAACTAATTTAAATTTTACACACCTGTTGAATCAAGAAGTCACTTCAACAGAACCTGTCTCAATAATTCAAGTACACTAAAAGATCTCACAAAGAAATTCAAGAACAGATGAGAAACAGAGTAGATAACATGTATAAGTCTAGAGACGGTTACAAAGCCATTTCTGAAACAAACCACGGTGAGAGCCAATGTCCACAAATTGAGAAAACTGTCGCTGGAGTGGCTGGCCTACCAGAATTTCTCCAAGAGCACAACGACGACTCATCCAGGAGCTCATAACAGAAGTGAGAACAACATCTAAAGAACTACAGGGCTCACTTGCTTCAGTTAAGGTCAGTGTTCATGATTCAAACAATAAGAAAGAGACTAGGGGCGAAAATATCATCCATGGGAGAGTTCCAAGGGGAAATCCACTGCTGACCAAAAAGAACACAAAGATTCATCTCACATTTGCCAAAAAAAACCCACACATTTGGAAATTTCCCAAGACTTTTGGGAAATATTCTGTGGTGATGAGACAAAAGGTGAACTTTCTGGAAGGTGTGCAACCCGTAACATCTGGCATAAAACTAACACACCATTTCATAAAAAGGAAGAATATCAAACTAATAGTGAAACATGGTGGTGSTAGCGTGATGATCTGTGGCTGCTGGATTGAGATCCTTAAACAGGCTGTTTATGCATGGAAACCTTCCAGTGGGGTTGAATTAAAACAATTCTGCAAACAAGAGTGWGACAAAATTCCTCCACTGCGATGTGAAAGACTCGTTGTCGGTTATCGCAAACACTTGATTGCAGTTTTTACTGCCAAGAGTGGCACAACCAGTTATTCAGTTTGGGGAGCAATTACTTTTTCACATAGGGCCCATCCTGCATTTTGTATTTGCTCAGAATATCTTAGTGTAATATAAAAAATTGTTTGATGATCTGAATCCTTTAAGTGTGACAAAAAAAAACAGAAATCAGAAAGGGGCAAATACTTTTTCACAGCACTGTATAGTGCCTACTACATACACTGTTTATGTCCAAAGTCTTTATCCAAGACAGTCCAAGGATCCGATGCATGAGTTTCAGTACCGTCATAGATCTCATATATATTTTGGTTATATCTGTCGTTACAGGAGTGGAAGTTGGACACGCTGTGTGACCTTTACGAGACTCTGACCATCACCCAGGCCGTGATCTTCCTGAACACCAGGAGGAAGGTGGACTGGCTCACCGAGAAGATGCACGCTCGGGACTTCACCGTCTCTGCTTTGGTAGGAACGTTACACCATGCGTTTAAACGCTGTTCATAAAGGCTGTTGCCTCTTCATTTAGAGTTACCAGCCTCAGAAATCACCAATTAACAATCAGCACCTCGGATTAGGGCCATTATGAAGGATTCACA
Organism: Clarias batrachus; assembly: GCA_003987875.1. Lineage (NCBI taxonomy): Eukaryota > Metazoa > Chordata > Actinopteri > Siluriformes > Clariidae > Clarias > Clarias batrachus. Next base: position 387,729 of record QMIH01000079.1, read on the forward strand.
GAGCATAAGTAGCAGATACATCTCAATATCAACTCCTYTTCAAATGAGATTATTGCATACGTTTGATGCCTTCAGCATTGTTTTACAGTGTAGAAAGAAATAGCAATCATGGACGTGGACTTAGAAGGTGTGTCCAAACTTCTGACTGGTAGTGTTTGTATAATAGAGATCATATGTTTGTGCCGTGATTACTCATGATTAATGGATATATCTGCCCTGAAYGGAGATTAAGTAACGTACTATTATCTTTTTCTCATGAGTAACTGTCAATTAAACAAGTCTGTCACTGTCTGTGAAGTATCGTGGCATAATCTTCACCATTAACTAATTACATCGTCTTATCACCCAGCCTCGCTGTCCATGTTTGGAGATTCTGTATTAACCTTTATTATCCTTTCAGCATGGAGACATGGACCAGAAGGAACGMGATGTGATCATGAGGGAGTTCCGGTCCGGATCCAGCAGGGTCCTGATCACTACAGATTTGCTGGTCAGTTCACTAGCTAATTGTTTATAAGCTACGGACTCATTTCTTACGCCCATTCCCCCAATWAACAAGTTTCACTTGTTTTCACTTTTACTTTAACCTCATGAGTTTGCTCAGAGAGAATGTCCATTAATCATTCTCAATCATACCTCAGTAAAACAACCTGGAAAATGGTCTTTTGGTCAATGGTCAATGAGGGCTTGACACGTGTAATTGARSTCACATTACTGTATATAAAACTAACATTAAATCCTATTTTTTAGAAGGAACTTCCTACCGATCAGCACGTGCACTTGCAAAGACTTTACACYGACACCTCTTTTCATATTTAAGCGTCATTTAATGCAACCGAGCGAAAAAATGTACAGGTAGTCCCCGACTTTTTCCGCGGATACAAACAGAGCGCGGTTCTACTTTCGGTTCTATCACGGAAGTAGCTCACGTGTATTGTACAAAAAATAGACACTGTAGTGCACCAGATACCAATATTTACAATTACTGTAAATACAATATTTTAAGTGTGTAAGTGAATGTATAAATGTCTAAAGTCTAAATGTGGTTGGGGGGGTGMGGGAGAAACAAGTCGGCCTCACCGGTTTCGATTAATCAGTCGAATAGAAAATGTCTGTCCTGCAAAGCTGTCACGATGGACATCCTCAACAAAGGTCCACAGTCCTATACAGTGGAAAACAGCTCTGAGACAAAATGGTGTCCGGGATTCGCCTCGAGATTTTAATATGACAGAGACAAACATTTCACTGTGAGATTCTTTATTTTTTATTATTATTTATTATTATTATTATTTTTTTTTACAGTTTCTGGTCACATGATGGCAATGTGGGGAAAAGGGGGAACAGAAATTTAGTCAAGTGAATTGGCATGCACATTTGCATTTACATTATATATTCGTGTCAACGACGTACAAGACTCACTTTGTCGGACTTGGGAACAAATCCTAGTTACAAACCGAACTCGTTCATAAGCCCGGGACAATTTTACAGTGACCCAGAGTTTTCCCATTATCAGATGCTTCAAGTACTTTTTTCAAGTAGTATTTTTTTTGCACACATAAACATACACAGACTAGCGAACATACATATAAAGTCACGCATTTAATTTGATCCGTGGTAGATTTTAATATTGAATAAATAATTTTATTGCCACATAACGTTGCTGACCCTAGACCTGACCAGCTGAAGCGACAACCAGATCATAACACTGCCTCCAGAGGTGAGCACCATGCATGATGGGTGCATCACTTCATGCTCTTATCCTGATGCTCCCATCKCTCTGGAATAGGCTCACTCTGGACTCATGAGACCGCAAGACMTTTTTACATCGTCCCACAGTCCAATCTTTATGCTCCCTCAGGCTGTTTTTCTCATCAACAAGTGGTTTTCTTAAGGCTACACAGCTGCTCAGCTGTTTTCTTTTATACAGCCTCACAAAGCGTTTAAATAATCTCMGTATACACAATGAAGCTGACCGCTCAGCACTATCCTTCCAGGTTTTAAAAATTCCTTTGCTTAATGGAGGCGGGTAATTTGACTCTTCTGAAATCCCGACGTACTGTATTTTGACCAGGCAGTGTACTTTAGCGTCATCTTAGGATCTTAGCAGTACTCGATGTTTTCACTGGAGGACTGTTTTAATCTTTTTAAACCCTGTTATAATAATTTGCAGGCTCGCGGCATTGACGTGCAGCAAGTGTCTCTAGTCATTAACTACGATCTGCCCACCAACCGAGACAGCTACATCCACAGGTTGGTTCCGATTTCACAGAAATCCTGACACATGACTCGCTGGTCACGTGGTTATAACCCTCACCACCTACCTTGCTTTCTTGCAGAATCGGACGCGGCGGCCGTTTCGGCAGGAAGGGCGTGGCTATTAACTTCGTCACCGAGGAGGACAAGAGGATTCTTCGTGACATTGAGACTTTTTACAACACTACAGTCGAGGAGATGCCCATGAACGTGGCCGATCTGATTTAAATAGCTGAGCYGGTCGCTTGTAACGCAGCGCTCGTTGTCGTCCGATTAAAACGGAGGGGCAGCRTCATGATTTGATCAGAAACCATATCTGCGTCGTGTGTCCTGACTGCCGGGGAAAGCGGGAGTGCTCAGAGTCTTCTCGTTTACGACAGGACTATACCAACATGTGTGCTTTCAAATTATTCCTTCATTTTCATACTATTTTTCCTAGTATAATAACGCTGTGTGTATTAGACGCTCGCTATCATTTCACAGTACAGTATACCTGTGGACTGAAAGGTATATGTGACGTATCAAGACGACCAACTACACATAATAATCATAACCTCTACAGTTATTGTAGCACAAGGGTCAGGTTTCCTGATCTTTCTAAATTATATCTGCACTTTATCTTAGATTATTTTATGCTTGTATTAAGGATGAAAAAATATATATAACTATATGTGGTACAGGTTTTCTGAGCCGTTGTTTAGTAATAATATTAATAATAATAATAATAAATAGCATTTTGTGAATCTGATATAAACAAAAATGTAYTTAAGCACTCTGGAAAATAAAAATGTTTGCTGGTGAGTTTGTGAAGTAATTCACACAGTACTTGTTTCTTCATTTCTGTGAAATAAGTTTAGGTCCGGTCAGGAAGAGTGGTGTGTCTGGCAGGCGATTGTAAAGTGATAGAAGAGGTAGAGAGAGATTCAGGAGATTCTCATGCCCTGAAGCGGACAACGTAGGGTCCAACCTACAGGTATAAACAAAGAGATTTAGGTAAAGGCACCCTAAGAGGAGGATGTGGAGGGTCGTTCAAATTTTGCCRAAACAAGGCTGAGTGAAGAGGTAAAGTTGTGGAAGCATTTTTATTGCTAATACTAGTTTAACTAAGGGTCAGGGGTAGCTCAGTGGTTAGGGCATTGGACTAAGGGTGTCAAGAGTGGCAACCTGAATCCCTGATCCTCAAATCAGCAACCCAGATTCTCAAGCACCTGAGCCACCACCGCTCCATAAAACAGTGTCTCAAGTTAACCCCTATAGTCAAGGCAAGGATTAGCGGTGTTAGGTGAAAATCTGCCCAAGTCATGACTCGTATAGTAAAAAAAAAAAACTGGAGTCAAAACCGTCTCTCCTTATAAACTTGGGTCAAGTACAGACAAATCTTATATTGTTGTTGAGTCTTTCAGCTGCTCCAGTCAAGGCGATCTCATAGTGGACCATCCTGTCTGAATCGAACCCGGGCCTTCCGCATGGCAGGAATGAAACTTACCACTCATCCATCAATATACAAAGGCAGAAAAAGTTTTTAGGCACACTACAATCTTTCCTATTTCTAACATTTAGACTCTTAACCGTGCATCATGAGTGGGACAGGGAGGAGACACTATGCAMAGGCACATATACCACAGAAAGCTCAAAAAATTAGCCTCATATGTTCCCATTTCCCTTTTTTTTTTTTAAAAAATCTCATTGTGATCCGTCCTATCAAATCATGTATTAAGCCTCACAGGGTAGTTTTGCACTACAGCCAGTAGAACGCAGTAGGTGTAAAAGATCAAATTTAGACCTTATCATCCTGATCTTTTAACCAACTTGAAGTTTTAATCCTAAACTTCGTTTAAAGCACTTTAATGAACAAACACAACATTCTTTTTTCCTATTAGCTCACACTGCTGGGGARGTTATTTTAGCAGTAGGAGGTTAATTCAGGTGCCAAAATGAGACTGAGGGTTCCCTCTTTCGATTGACATCATGGAATCCTCATTTAAACATTCGAAAAAAAGGATTTCTACTCCCGCCCCCAAGATGCTCCTTGTTGTGTGGCACCGTGGTGTAGTGGTTAGCACTGCCGCCTTGCACCTCGGGTCTGTGTGCTTGGAGTTTGCATGTTTTCCCCGTGTATGGTGGATTTCCCTCCAGGTTTTCTCCCACAGTCCAAAGACATGTGGGTTAGGTTAATCGGCATTTCCAAATTCACACTGGATATACAGTAGATGATTAATTCAAATCACCCAAAAACCACCCGATTTGATATTATGGGCCACAAATGTGCTTTTAGAGAACTACTTTAATAATCACAAGCTTTTTTTTAGTTCCCAGAGATGCAACAAGCAAAGACACTTTAACAAAACACTTTTTTTTTAATGTACAAAAGAATCAAATTTATATGAGATAGAGAAATAGAAAGCACGTGTTGAAGGTGTGTGGTGAGCTCAGGTGCTCTGCGTGGCCTGCTGCATGATCACGGAGGACAGGTTCAGCAGCTGCAGGTATTCGTCAGCTCCATCCGCCAAACACTTATCGACGACCTAAAGACAACGAGAAAAAAAAAAACAGATCGATCAGCTCGCCGCAGAGCCAGACACTCGTTAATTCAATACAGCATCTCAGCAAACACAGTTTATTAAAACCTTTTATTTTTATAAWTTTATAAAGCCCTGGTTGCTTAGAAAATTTGTATTTGGTATTTATAAATACTGTTTCCACATACAGCCATCTTTTCAGCAATGACAGATTTCTGTTTGTCACCCAGTTTCTCCTCGATAATAACGTCATGGAGCTGGCTGAGGATCTGTGTAGCGGCGTAGCCTTCGTCTATCATGTTCTGTAAACACAAGACAGAATTGTGACTTTTTATTTTTAAGACACCAGCTCAGTTTAGACTAGAATTGTAAATGGTGCATCAGAAAACTTCAAACTAGAATGTTAAAGAAGAATCACTTATAAAAGACTAAACTGCAGTTGGTATACGGCTGGTTACTTATTTGCAAACATAATAAAGGTAAAAGACTTTCAAGCATAGTATGGCTGAAGTTAAACTTGGCTCGATTAGCTAAGACATGTTAGGTGTTGAGTTGTGAGTAATCTGAAACATGCTTGCGTATGCACATTAGGACACGGTATAGCCTGGTCGCTTATAAAAATAGACAAGAGGACGTCACGGAGCTAAAACAGTCATAGCTTCATCTTTAATCTTCAGCATGTGGTTCTGTGTCACTACACATTAGCATAAGGAGACTGACCAGACCTACAGACATTTTGTGCTAATTGACTCGAAAAATAATGTTACTCAGCCAAATTATATCATTTACATTTATATATATATATATATATATATTTTTTTGTTTTTAGTAAATAATACCACGTCTCATACTCACCTTCACAGCGACCTCTAATTTTTCAAAGTTGCCTTTGTGGCAGGTTTGAAGCAGATTTTCTATCACTTTGGGAGGAACCACCTAAAAAAAAAATAATAATAATAATAAATAACAAAAATCACCAAAATCCAATTATAAGCCCCAAACAGCCATATACAGACACACATACACCGACGCGGATGTGGAGTCTAACGATATCTCACCCCTGCGATCTCTATGACGACGCTCTCTGTGATGTCTTTCTCTGCACTCAGTCTGGCAGCGCTCTGTAGGAGCGTTATAGCCTTCCGGAGATCTCCCTCCGACACTTTGACTAGAGCGTCAATCCCCTGCGAGAGCACACATGATTCAGATCAAGCTTTCACAAGAATTCCAACAAACACTTCAATGACATTTAAAAAAATAATAAATAAAAATAAGATGATGCTGACCTCTTTGCTGTATTTGAGATTCTCCTTCTGGCAGATTTCCACCAGACGCTCCTGCTGAATCTCGTTGCCGAGGGGTTTGAAGCGGAATTTAGAGCAACGGGACGTCAAAGGCTCAATGATTCTGCAACGACCAACGTTCATTTAGAACACGCTCCGAAATCCCAGTAAGACAAAAAGAGCATGAGTGCACACCATTTATTAATCACTATTACAAYGTGATGAGAACCGTCAGAACAAATTCCACTGTTAAATGTGCTGTGATGTTTTTTACTGGCAAAAAAAAAAGTCTAATAGGGATTATAATTGGTCATCGTTAATCATTTACTTTGCCAATAATAATTTAACATACTAAAAATTTACTAAGCAACATGGTTTGTAGGTAGATCACATTACTGTTAAACCTTGGATTGCAAGCATAATTCGTTCCAGAAGCGCTTGTATATCAAAGCACTTGTATATCAAAGCAAAATTCCCATAAGTTATAATGAAAACTCAGATGATTCGTTCCACAGCCCAAAAATATTAAAATAATAAATAAGTAATTCAAAATATAAAGTTAAAATAAAACAAATTAACCTGCACTTTTCAAGAAGCGTTTTTTAAGAAGGTTTTTAAGAAACATGAAATTTGCCACCATATTTACACATACTCCGGTATTTAGTCCTAATAACAGAAGGCTAGGCATTTCTGAGGGGTTTATACCTAACGACACACCAGTGTTTAGTCAGTCTGACCTGCTGACGTAGTTACAGATGAGGCAGAAGCGTGTTGTGCGCGACTCCTTCTCCATAGTGCGTCTGAGAGCGGCCTGGGCCGCGTTAGTCATGGAATCCGCCTCGTCCAGAATGATGATTTTAAAYGGAGGACAAGATTTTCCGCTGGAAAAAAGAACATCACTCTGTTATTCCACAACACAATGGCAAAAAAAAGGGGGGGAAAAAAAGTCAATAGTCCTAAAAAAACTTACTCTGTCCGCGTCCCAGCAACTGTAAGCTGAGCAAAGCTTTTCACTTTCTCCCGGATCACCTGAATACCTCTCTCGTCCGAGGCGTTCAGCTCAAGCACTCGCTGTCTGTAAAGCTCTGGCCTGGAACAGAGAGGATGGGGAAATATTTCATCAACGTACAGKGTGTATGTTTACATGCTTAAAGCTGGCTTGCTGAACTCTACGCAGAATATTCTAAAGAATATTGTGCATTCATTTAAGACTTTTCATAATTTCACAAAGGATTTTAGGATCTAGMACCTTGTTTGACAGAACTCACAGTGACACCAACTAATCGCTAGTTCAAAGTATTAATAATTAGTGCTCTTAGAGTACATCACCTGTAAGATAATAACCTAAGTGTGTTGGCTTCTCAGCCTGAAYGAAGCTTCTATTCATYTTCAAATATGACAAGTTAATTGTGCACAATAGAAAGCTGAGCTAACGTTGGGACTATAATAGACTGTAGAAAGATTGTTTGTTTCTTTACCCATAAAGCTCTCTGGCTGCAGCAAGAATAGTGGARGTCTTTCCTGTTCCAGGCGGGCCATAAAACAGAAGATTTGGCAGCTATAAGGAGAAAGAAGAAAATTGTTGAATCTTGTTTACGCTATAATAATAAAAAAAAAAGCTTAGTGCAACCTTTTCATGCTTGTGTAACACTTGTCCGGGAATCCGGATGAAATGTGGGGTAATAATGACAGGATAGAGAGAGGTAGTACTGTATCTCATTCTATAGTAGTTTAAAAACACTCACATCAGCGCCCTCTAGTGATTTCTTCAAAACTGCAACAACCTCCTCTTGGAAAGCGACTTCATCCACACACTTTGGTCTGCTGTTTGAAAAGGGTGAAGACACAAAAAAAAAATGTTAAGCCATGCACCACCTAAAAAAAAAAAACGGTTTAGAATAATAATTTATCCCCACAGGTCTATGACTTGTCTATCAAAAGTGTCAGGAGGGCAAGTAAAAAATTATCTCCGGTTATAATAAAATTCCTGTTGGCCGCACTGTTTTATCAGAGCTTTCTGTTCAAGTCTACTGTTTCCCCAGCCCCCAGTTCATCAGTTCATTTGTAACTGCGGTGCGAGCAGTGCAGGGATTTTTTTTTTTTTTTTTGTGGTCTGATGCTGAAACAACTTACGGAAAAGCATAATATAAAAAAAAGTGTTTGGATATCTGCAAACAAAAATTTGGAGCGATACTCTAAGGAAAGTGGTGACAGTTTCACCTTAGAGAATCATTACTGGTGACAGGACACAGATTTATCACTGTCAAACAGCGGAGAATGGAACGGAAACATCCTCCATCACCGACCAAGAAAAAGTTCAAAAGTCAACAATCAGCTGGAAAATTCATCAGTACTTACAGTTTTATGGGATTCTCAAGGGTTGGTATTGGAATATTATTATACATTATTATAAATATTTCATTAAGGTGTAAATGTACCAGAAATCCAAGTCAATATTTGGACTAAAGAAAATGGCACCTACTGTATGACTTTTGCAAGTACAACACTGGATTTTTAAAAATATGATGGGCATTGGGCCCTTTGCGGATTTACTTGAACAACCAAGATCCTTGTACGGACTTTCCTTTTTCCCCTCATATTTTTTTGTTTACTCAACTGTCTTGTGGTTTTTCTATTTTCCACTTTTTCATATTAACCACATATATTGTCTAATATGTTTAAATGTTTGCTGTGGGCTTCAATTGTATATTGATCTGGCTTTTTTGTTTTGGATAAATACATAATATAATTTTTTTTTTTTTATCTAGTTTTAGTTTAATAGTACTCTCTACTGCAAATATATATTTTATCATTGTAGTGAAATCTTTCCAATCTTTTTAGGTTACAGATGTGGTGTACATAATGGATAATTAAAATACAGTATGAAATTTAAATTTGGTGGTCATGTATGAAACAGTTTTCTCTCTGAGCAGCTCCTTCAGTGACAGACTGTTACACGGATATCGAAGGTCTTTTCTCCCTGCTGTTATTACACTGAACCACTCACCACTCACACATGCTGTTATTACTGTTATATACTGTTGTTACAATATCTTAAATTGTTGTGCAATAACTGCATTTTAAACTGTGCAATATTACCTAGTGCAATGTGTTGGAAACTGTAACTAATGTATTGTTTTTCTTTTGTACCTATTTATATTTATTATTTATTTATTCTGTTCCTACTTTATAGTTGCACATTTTTCTTTGCTGTTGTAACACAGAAATTTCCCCACTGGGTTACGAACAAAGGTATATCTTATCTTATGAATAATTCATCTTCATCTTTTATACTGCTTGTGATCCTGTACAATGTCATGAACGGTCTGAAGCATTATCACAGGAGTACACCCTGGACATCGCGGGGTAAAAGAGGCGATTTGGTAACGCCAATTAACCTAATCTGTATGTCTTTGGACTGTAGGAAAGGAAACCCACTAAGCACGATAAAAACATGCAAACTTCACGTGCACAGACCCCGAGGCGGGAATCGAACCCTCAGCTCTGGAGGTGCGAGGTGACAGTGCTAACTAACCTCTACGCCAATCTAATGCAAATCTTTAAAGATATTGCAATTATAATATTCAAGTAATGAACTTGAATCCAGATCATACATGGGACAATACAGAGTATATTATATGAATTAAAGCTTTTCCAATGCACTTTACAAACATAAAGCTAAGCTTTCACATGGATCAATAAGAAGGAAGAGAGACACTTTGATGATGATGGTGATGATGATGGTTAAGACTCTGTGACAGACAGTAGTGACATGATGTTTGTTCACTTACTACTTCTCCACCCATGGCACTGGTTTCTGTCGTTTATTATCTCCACTGCTCGAAGCTGTAGCTTTTTCCTTCTGCGCTTTAACACTCTGTGTAGATCCTTTCAGAAAGGCCTGCATGGTTTCTCCTGAACAAGACAAAAATGAAAACAAAATGCCAGTATGTTAGCCAGGTGACACTCGGTCGTCTTGCTAATAACATTACTCCACTATGTAATGTTACTCCGCATTACATTATATTTTTTACCGTGCTACAGACACTTAACAAGACTCTCACATCCAGTGCATAACTGCATAACAACATAACAAAGCTACGTTACCTGGAAGACGTATGAAGGGTTCGAACTTAAAACAACTCCGAAAGCGAACAGCGCCAGATTCCCGCCAGGCACACAATCGATGACGACACGCGCGACGTCATTTTGGAGCGACCGATTTCCGGAAGTGCTTCCCGGTACCTTTTTTTCCCCCTCGCCCCTATTCGATGTTGAATGATTTTATCCCTTAAATACACCCCACCAGAGCTTAATATTTATTTTACAATATAATTGTTCTTTATAATAATATACTGTGTGTTTAATTCACATATTTTGTCTCAGCTTCTCATTCTTTATACTCCATACTCATTCTCTATTCTCTAGACCTGGAGCCTTAACCAAGACTTGGTATTTACAGTATTTCACAGTATAATTGTTTAATATAATAAATACAATAATGAACATAATGTGTGTTTAAGTGACCTATTTTGAATCGGAAGTATTCATTCAGGCACTCACTCTCTACATCACTTATTCTGTACAGGGTGACAATCCATCACAGGGTATATATATACACACACACACACACACACACACACACACTATGGGGAATTTGGAAATTAGTTTACCCTACATGTCTTTGGACTGAGGGAGGAAACTGGAGTACGTGTAGGAAACACACCAAGCATGGGGAGAACATGTAAACCACACACACACACACACACGCACACACACACACTTAGGACAGCAAAGGACTGGCAATTGAGTTCTCAACCCTGGAGGTGCGAGGCCACCAAATAGTTCAGTTATCATTTATATTCATCTTAAAGTAATACGCTTTGTCTACATTCTAGAAATAATTTAACGTTAATAATACAATCAATTATTAGGCTATTAGGCTATCCACCACAGGGCGCACACACACTCACTCACACACTATGGGCATTTTGGAAACACCAATTATCCTACTCTGTCTATGGAAACCAGAGTGCCTGGAGGAAACCCACCAAGCAGGGGGAGAACATGCAAAATCCACACACCCAAACCTGAGGCGAGAATCGGACCCCGGCCCGTACTACAATTACACTTTATATTTATCTTAAAGTAATCTGCTTTATCTACATCCTAAAAATCTTTTTTACTTTAATAACTTTCTCAATTATCAGGTTTTAACAACCACTGTATTATTCTATTACTTCTCTATGTATTACTTTATAAATTAGCCAGTAATAATAATCTAATAATAATAATAAATTAGTCAGTTGTTATACCTATTATTGTTCTCTTTTCATTTTTAACATTAACATCTCTTATTTTTATCATCTCAATACCATCTCATCTGTATTTTTTTTAATTTTAAACAAACAGACAATTTAATATTAACATTTTGGAATCCAACTGGCATCAGACTAATGCAGTGTAGTGTTGCTGTTTCACAGCTCCACTGTTCCCATTTACCGCCTGTCTGGAGCTCACATGCATTCTATCTCTGTGGGTTTCCTCCCAAAAACATTCCAGAAGGTGGATTTGCTAAGACACATCTACTACATCTGATCTAGTAGTAATTAGATGATTAGTCAGACTAGGGTTGTGACCCTGTAGGCTAACAGAAATTACATATTAAAGGTGTAAAAGTGCCCTATGATGGACAGCACGCTACCCTCCAGGGGTACAATCCCATCTTTAAGCCCAATTTTTCCAGGATAGKCTCCAGATCAACCATGAAACTTACCATGATAAAGTGATAAAGTATGAAAAAGCTAATTCCTTGCCTATAAGAACTTTATCAAAGGGAAAAAAAGTATATTTTTGTGTGGTGTGTTTTGAAATTTCAAACTGTGTAATTTAAGTTTGCACAGCTTTAAAGCTGCTAGCTGCCACAATTAATTGGCCTATTGTTTTTTTTAGGTACAAATAAAGATATGCAAGATGGAAATAGACATCTATTGTTTTATGATAAATGCATGTGCCATTATTGACAATACTTTGTCCTTCTTGTTTCCCTTCTTTMAGATTGCAATAGACCAGTGATCAAGATGTCTTTCAGAAGATTCATGATTCCTAGCTATTTGTTTTGAGACAGTCCACCATCAGAAGCAAATAGCTAGGATTCTTGAATCTTCTGAACGATATCTTCATGACGGAAGATGTGGTTAGAGCCACAATTTCATTTTATCACCTAAAGGAACGGCAACAAAGTATCAATAGTGTATTAATAGCTAAACCTTTTTTTCTTGTTCCACATTGGATCATAAGATCTGCAATGACTACATTGCTCAATGACCGAGTATTAAATATGGACAATGGTTTAAGGGCCTTGCCCAAGGGCTCAACGGTGGTACCTGGCAGTGGTGAGGCTTGAATCCATGACCCTCTGATCACCAATTCTGAGCCACTCCTGGCAATTAAAAGCTAAAGCTGAGTAGCTAAAAAATGTACCATGTTTTGAGGCATACAGCATATTCCCCTCCCCCCCAAAAAAAATCACATTTTGTTGCTTTGCAGCCTGAAATAAAGACAGACACAGTTTTTGTTTCATCCAGCTGTATTTACTCAATGCAACTTTTAACATCCAAGTGAAAGATATACTAATACAAACATGTCAGWAAAAATAGAATAGATATAAATAGAAAATAGAAAAAAGAACAGAACAGAATCATTGAGTTGGAAAAGGATCACTCCCTCCTAAAAATGACAAATCAACTTCTCAATGCAACACAAAGCCATTTGATTTTCAACTGTCATCAACTGTGGTCATTTGGATTAGCTCAGCATGAAAAACTGGAGCATTTCAGTCCCTGGTAGTTCAACTGAAGCAAACAATCAAATTTGGCCACTGTCAAAAGATCTTCGGCGTAAAGTCTGGGAATGGATAAAAAAATTCAAAGGCTTTATCACTGCCTAGAAGCACAGTGAAGCCTGTTATCAAGAAGCGGAAGGTATATGCTACAACACAGGCCTTCCCTGGATCAGGATGTCACCCCAAGCTGGATGAAAAAAGCCAAGAGGCCCACAGCAACTCTGAGGCAGTCGCAGGAGTTTATAATAAAGAGTGGTCATGGTGTGCATGTGACGACAATATCATAAATTCTCCACAAATGTGGCTTTTATTGGAGGGTTGCATATACTGTATACTAATATTTGCACTTCTTATTTGCACTAAACTGTATTTAATTGCAGAGTACATGTATAATACAATGATATATAAAGTTATATCTATCTATCTATCTATCTATCTATCTATCTATCTATCTATCTATCTATCTATCTATCTAAATACAGTGAAACCTTGGATTACAAGCATAATTCGTTCCAGATGTGGGCTSGTATTCCAAAACACTTGTAAACCAAATCAAATCTTCCCATAAGAAATAATGAAAACTCAATTAATTCGTTCCACAGTCCAAAAAATGAATACAGAAAAATAATTAATACAATATATAAAGTAAAAATAAAACAAATTAACCTGCACTTTACCTTTTAAAAAAGTTAAAATAAATCTGAACAGATAAGTGTTTCCGTTTGTGCGCGCAGGCGCCATGTATTTGTGTGTATATGTGTGTGTGTGGCATTAGCCCCTTCCCTCGCCTCATCTTACACAGTAAAACTCCTCCTCCCTCCCCCCACCTCGCTTTTTAAGTTTCACAACAAACACACACACAACGGAAACACTGTTTTGACGGGAAAAAAGAAATCTCTCTAATGACACTCGCGTGAGCACAGACTAACGGCATAAAAAAACAAACAAACAAATGAACCAGCACCTTACCTTCAAAAAGAATCGCGACAGAGCAGAGTTTCTGTGTAGAGCAGAGTGTGTGCGTCTGTGTGAAGCCGGGGAGGGGGGGGGGTGTAAAGGCGAGAAGGTGTGCGTGTGCGTGTGTGTCGGTGTCAAAAAACTCGGCACTCGTAAACCAATACATGCTCGTTTTTCAAGTCAAAATTTATTAAAAATCTTTGCTCGTCTTGCGGAACACAAGTAAACTGAGTTACTCGCAATCCGAGGTTCCACTGTAAAAGAAAGGTTCAGTCTGTACATTGGTCAGAACTCGCTCTTTCAGTAATATYTTTAAGATTCATACATTGAAGGCCCTGAAAGCAAACTCCAAAAAATTCTTTTGTACGTCTGTCCAGACCATTTTTCCATGAGGTGGGCGTGGCTATATACGTCACTCAACAGTGCAAATCAATTCAGCAATTTTGCCTTGAGGTGGGCGTGGCCATACACGTTACTCAACAGAGCCAATCAATTCAGAGCTTTTTCCCCTCGAGATGGGCGTGGCTATGTGTATCACTCTGCATAGCCAATCAACATGAGAGTTGATACACACAGTATTTGGAACACACAGACACAACAATGCATCTACAAACTGCCACAATCCTCACCGAACACAAACAAATAAATGATGCATACACTATGAAAACAATAGGGGTTATTTTTTAGCTTTAACCTTTTAACTATTTCCACAAACTCTTTACCTGTAAAGGTACTAACGCTGGCCTATATATAGACTGTGGATTCAGTTGTGTTGCTCGGTGATCGTTTTGCTTGCCCTTCATTATCATCTCGTTGATCGATTGGTTCGGTCTGCGACCTCTGCGTTCGCGTAGTAAGACGCTCGGTGTTTCTGGCGTACAGAGGCGTTCTCCGCGTCCATCAGGAGGAAATCACCTGGGAGCTTCTCTCTCTCTATCTCTCTCACACACTCACTGTCTTTACGTTTAGTTGCGTTACATCTCTTTATTCAGTGGTACGACTAGATCAGATCGGCTCGACGCGCAAAAAACACCAGGACTTTTTGTTTTCGTGTAGTGAGGGACTCTCTCTCTTTCCCTGTCTCTCTCCTCCATTGCGCATGTACTCTCAGTTTCTTCTTCTCTACCAACACAACTGCGCCCGAGTCACAACAATAAACAAAAATAATAAATAATCCGTATTTTTGAAAATACCTCTGTAAGACGAGAATCTTAGGAGCACGAAGTGCCTGGCTGTAATACTTCACATTTCGGATAAAAAAAATGGACGAACATACAGAGTTTTTTTTACTTAAACAAGGAATATAACGTATTACATGAGTATTTTTTATAACTGTAAATACCGCTCGTTGTTGTTTTTTTTTTTCATTCTAACTGTAGCTAGGAGTTAGCCTTCGTGTCCAAATCGCTGCTGCTGTTGTTGTTGTTTTTTTATAGCTCGCTTAGCCAAACAGGCTAGTTTGTTTATTAGCCTGTTCGCGCGAGCCTGTAGTGGAATTCGTGTCCGAATATTTTTAGACAGAATTACACTTGGGAGATATATTTGACATTTCCAGGATTGATATTGAGGACTTTGGGAGGTCCGTCGGGGGGGAGTGAAGTGAAAGGCGGGGAACGTCATCGGGCAGGCGTTTACAGTTAGCATAACACTCGGGAGTTGTTAGCTTAGCATAACGCCAGGGTACGAGCATAAGCCTACAGCCACCCCGCGCGCTAGCAGCGAGCCGGAGATGCCATGGTGGCTCTAGCTCGCYGCTTTGACCGTGTGGCGGAGCTCCTGCTTCCCGCTGCCTCCTCGTCGTTTGGTGTGAATGTGAAGCTCGCCGGGCCTGTGGCGCCTGCGCTCCTGCGTGGATGAAGCAGTAAGGGACCGTGGAGCTGCTCCCTGGCTCAGCTGAAACGCCATGCAGGCCGCCCAGGGCCAGTACGATTTCTTCAGCGAGGAGAACGCGCCCAAATGGAAGGGACTGCTGGTGCCGTCCCTCAACAAGGTAGGCATGAAAAGTTTTAACCAGGTCGTGTCATGTCATAGAGGTTTACCTTTCTTTCACTCAACACATCAGTCAGGACAGGACAGGAAGGTTCTCCAGAAATATGTTTGGGACCTATCACAGACAGATGTGTTGTAGTGATGATGGTTCTCTTAAATATGGCATCTCCCTTCATTGTATTTTTTTCCACCCTGCGTTAGCCTTAAGATAATCATCCAAGAATCTAGCTGATGTGCAGACTGATTTCTGAGAGACATCAGGCATGCGAGTCCTGTCACAAAGTACTGCATGTACATCCCATCCCATCATACATTTATGTGCAGACTGTGTTTTCATCTTCCATCTTTTAAATTTTTTTAAACTGATTTCTGCGAGACGTCAGGCATGTGGGTCCTGCAACACAATGTGTGCAGGACCAAAATCGAGAAAATGTATCATAGAGCATCCCATCACATCACATCCCGTCGTACATTTCCGTGCAGACTGCATCTTCCTTTCTCAAATATTTTTTTTCCTATGTTAGCCTTGAGATAGTGATCCAATAATCTAGCTGTTGTGCAGACAGATTTCTGCTAGACATTAGGTATGTGAGTTCTGCCATACAATACGTGCCGGACCAAGATCGAGAAAATGTGCTCTCAAGAGTAAGAGAGCATCCCATCATACATTTCCATGCAAACCGCATCTTCATCCTTTTTCCTATATATGCCATGGAGTAGTGGCAGAATGTAGCTGTCGATACACACTGATGGATAGATACATACATTATTGATCCTGAATGAAATTCCAGATGACTTCTGTAAGAGTCCGTCCGTGCAATATGTGTAGGACCTAGATTGAGAAAACATGCTCTTAAGGATCAGAGATCATCCCATCCCATCATATCCCGTCGTACATTTTGAAGATTGAGAGAACTTGGAACTTAAG
>QMIH01000079.1:411440-426050 GCA_003987875.1 Clarias batrachus
TAGGCCACACCTCCTTTCTTAATTCTTACAGGCACTTAGGCCACACCTCCTATCTTTAACTTGGCAGGCACATAGGCCCCACCTTCTTCCTTAAACCTTAGACATTTAGGCCAAATCTCCAGCCAGAGGAAACCCTAATAGGACAAATAAGTGTTTGTCCACGGTGTCCAGACTACTGACTTGCCCGACTCTGATGTGTTGTTTATTTTAGTTGTAGATGTTTTCAGAAGTCTGTTGAAGCAGAGTATAGCCAGTTGAGAGTGTTCAAGGCACGCTCCTGGTAAAGGAATGGTGAGGTGCTCGTTTGACAGTTGACGAAGGCTGCATGCATCACTGTCTTGTCTCTTCTCAGTTAGGTGATTGTAGACGCCAGAAGATCAATGCCAGGACTTGGTTAATTATGCAGAACTTGCTTGATTGAGCTGGTTGAAGAGTTTAGGTAGACAGCACATGGCCTTTAGGAGAAGGAACTCTTTGTATGATGTAACTAATTTCGGTCGGGGAAGTTTTCCTGCATGAATATCTCAAAGCGGGAAATCCGAGTTAAACGCGCTGTTTGGAAGCATTAGTAGTATATGATGTTAAAAAAGTGCTTTTACTTCAATATACTTTACATCACCTTCATTTGATCTAAGGTGCAGATTACTGTAGACACATGGATGAATAAAAGGTGGCGTTTTCTGAAAAYGGTTTGTTCCAGTGAGAGAAACTCCCGCAGTTGTGGCCTCACAGTTACAGCATTTGCACCGTGATAAAGATGCTGATGACGCTCTTTCTTTTTTAACTGGACAAAGATAGCTAATGATTTTCCATGACATACAGAGGGGGGAAAAACAGGAATGAGGTCAATTTTTTGAAAAAATTTTTTTATTTGCTTGTTGAGGTTGCACTTGGTCTTATGTGTCTCATGTACTTTGTGCAAGAGTGGAAAACTGAATGATGATTACGCRGGGAATCTCCCACGACCACACTCTAAATGTAAACCAGGAAATAAGGACATTTATGGACGTCTTTTTATTTTTATTATTATTATTATTTATTTATTTTCTCCTCCTTCTAGTACCAGAGAGAGGAGTGAAACTTTGCCTGTCTGTTTCACTGTCTTGCRTTCATCTCTACAAAGAAAGCGTGACACGGTGAAAAGTGAGAAGGCGGATGAAAAGACACAGTTAACACGATTAGTCATGTTATGACACGAGACCTCGGCCAGGCCGAGAGCGAGAAAAAGAGCCGTGGTGTTGCTGAGAAGTCACACACGCGCCGGTTCGCTTTCAGCTCGGAAAGTTCAGCGTCCAAAAATATGCACATCGAAACGCATTCATTGTTTCCGTAGCCATGAGAACCCCGCGCTGAAGTGAAACCGGCGGTGTCACGCCGTCATGTGATCCTCCACACAGCCTGCATTACGTCACACTGCATTCTGACGGTCGCATAGTTTCAGTAGCGGGATCGAGGGATGAGCCAGCGTTTAGAAACCGCGCACGCCTGTGTGATCGGCTCTCCTCTCGCCAGAGTGTTGCTGTGGTTTGGAGTTATTTATTGCTGCGCTGTGGAATTCCACTCTYCAATTAGAATTAATGCGCTCATTATGTACAGTATGATACATTATCGGTTCTATAGTAACAACTCATTGACATGAACTCGTATTGTCTAACCAGAAACTAATAATAAACACTTTAAAACACATAAATCTTTGAACGTTTCAAAGGTGACATTTAAGATTTCTGGAAGGAGTTTCCAGTGTCAGTGCTTCGTCAGGGTTAGTTTGTGTTCCCCTTAAACAAGGAAAAAAAATGCTAATTTACTTTTTATAACARAAAAGACWCAGACATTTAAAAACCTTAAATGTGACATTAAGTGGATAAAAATGTTACCAGTCATTATTTATTAAATTGACAAATGTAAAAGTAGGAAAATTGCTTTGATATATAAAGGAATAAACACTTCACAACGTGCACATCGAAAAATGGTTTTATATATATAGTTATATGAAGAGTGTGTATGATGATATTATATCACGATACCCAGGTGCTGATTCGATTCGTATAGTGTTTCTATATGAATAATCATTTTGTAAACATACATTCTTTACATATAATAGTAAAACTGTAAAGTAGGCGTGTCTGTACACGATTTGCCGAGTTTTTGCGTATCTGTTTGTGTCTGTGCACGCATCATGAACAAATTTGAATGAGGTTTTCATAGGCATATTTGGCCGAGCTTAAGGAAACATACAGGCTTCGTTTCATCGCACATCGGCCCACGGGAAGAGAGGAAATGTAAATGTAAAACACCCTTAATCATAAAATAAATCAACCTTAAAAAAAAAAAATCATTAATTCATCTTAAAATTCAACAGATGGCGCTGTACATTTTTTAATACGTGTTTAAGCGTGCAGTTGAAATCTACTTAATGAACGCGATCTCGCACTTCAATTCCGCACACTAAATGGTAACAAGCAAAAGTTTTAATTCATTCCAAAATTCAACAGATGGCGCTGTACATTTTTTTTAAAACACGCTTGTGAGTGTGCATTTAAATTCCATACGAACAAAGTCGCGGGCACGTCCAGTTCTAAATAAACTTGCCAGATAATTTGCTGTGCTGCCTGCCAATGTGTGAATAGTTTAAAGTGCACCACCTGTAGGATCAAAGAGGAACTGCAACATTTGACCTCAAATGCAAATATATATAGATGTAAAATTGATTCAGTTTGGCGATACATTAATTGTTAGCAAGGAAACTTCGAAGCAACTCCTTGGACCCTTGATGATTTTTCCATAACATCACACCCCCAAGTGAATTATTCCTCTCCTAAGACTGTAAAAGGATATAAAGTCAAATCATGATTATGACAAATAGTTTCTGCTTYTGCTTCAACCAGGTTGTAATTTCCTATGGAAATATTATCCTGATGGATTTTATCCTGTAGTGTGGTTTTCGAGTAGGAAGAGGTGTAGGAGCGTCTGGGTGATCAGAGCGTCATCATTATATTTGACTTTTAATCCATCTTTTTCTGTTTCTTGATCAGTTGAATGGAGTTCACACGGGGCGTTTTTCAAGAACATTATAGTGCGAGTCTGGTGAAAAGGGTCTTGAGAACAGTACAGCATACYCRGGCATAGATTGAATCGGACGTAAACGTATCTGAGAATGGAAGTAGAGCGTTGTTTTGAAGGGGCATCTTCTAAACATCATTCTCCTCTGAAATCCGTGTGTCTTGTGCTTAGTGTGAAAATGGCGTTAGTTATATTTTGTGGCAGGGGTAGCTTGGTGTATCATGAGTTCAAACCTCACCAATCACCTGAAAAAGTAAGCTGGGAAAAGTAAAGATATCATCGCTTCTCAAAATCTGAATCATACACGAGTTTACACGAGCACGAAAAGACACTCCGTGGTTTAGCTTTTGCATTATTAACCACGTACGTGTTTGTGTGTGTGTGTGTTTAATGCAGGTGCTAAGTCAGGTACACCCCAAGCTGTCGTCTCAGGAGGAGGCTCTTCAGTACATCGAGGAGCTGATTCTGCTGCTACTGAGCATGCTCTGTCAGGCCCAGCCTCGCACCGTGCAGGATGTGGAGGTAAACTTGTCTACACACACACACACACACACACACACACACACACACATATACATACACACAGTGTTTGAGAAAGAGTTTCACACTGATGCTTTCAGACAACCTGTATATGTGCAGCAAGGAATCTTGCTGGCTAATGCGGTCTTGCTAATGTGGACGTTTGCTGTCCGTGCACGGGATGAAAGATCTAAGTGTTTCTTGAGCTCCCCGGGTCCTGACACGCTTGTAGACTATTTTTTTTTTCTTGCACATTAGTAATGGTAATGGAGAACAGATTTATCAGAAAGCATCTCTTTCCTTCTCAGAGGTGATGTAATATTGCAAAATACTGGAAACTAGTTTGACTTAAACATGCCAGAGCACGTCCTTATGAAACTGAGTTATTTGTGGCATAAATACACGTAAAGAAAAAACAAAGGCTGTAACTTATCACATAAATATTCGCTTAAGTATTGTGCTTTACTTTTGCTTTTGCGTAACACATTTTAATTTCGACAACAGCGCTGTCGGATTCTCACTTCCGATTGGTCGGAAAGCGCTGGTGACTGAAATTCAGAGCATAGTTTTTTTGCGTTGTCTGCCTGCGATTTTGCCGATTTTAAAATTTATTTCTTTATTTTTTATATTATCATGATATGTAATATGCGTCATGATGAACGATGCACGTTTACGCAGACCGTAGTGCAGAAAAAAATATGAAATTATGAGTGTTATCTAAAAGGGATAAAAAAAAGCATCAATGAGTAAAAAAAAATGTTTTTAGATAAATTGAAATCCGTCAATTGTTAAGAGTTGCATGTTAAATATTATAAAAAGATTTTGAAGGCCGTTTTCAAAAAAGATACCACGATACACACTACTATCATATACAGTGTATATTACAAACTATTAATTGAAGTTTTAATACAAGTCAAATTCTGTAAAGAGAGATTTATTTCCTTTGCGCCCCCATGTTGGTGCTTTTGACTTTCTTAATAAAATTATAAGATGGTGGTGAAGCAGTATTGTTTTGTTTTGTTTGTTTTTCCTCCAGATTTTCTTCCTAATTTATTCGTATCCAATTCCCACCCGTCACTAGGGGTCTCCCACATCAAGTCCACTACTCAGTCAGGGCGGAACAAAGACTATCACGTGTTTTCCCCCTCTGAAACACGTGATGACAGCCGACCACATCATTTTCAAACTGCTCGCTCATGCACCGTTGGGGGGGATGGGGCTTGGTGTGGGCGGCGTAACACACTCTGAGGACAGCGCTAAATCTAAATTGAATTATTTAGATATTGAAACTTTTCAGCCAATGAGAAAGTTAACAAAATAAACATCTCAAACATGATCAAGAACATTGATGGTCATGAATGACATCATTAAAGAAAAGGAAAACCGTATTCGACCTGTCACTTCGATGAGTAATATTTATTTCTCCAAATTTTTTTGTAACATCACCTTTTCACTGTGTAACATAAAAAAAAAAAGTAGCCTGTTCACATGTGTCCAGACGACACGTCTCTCTTTTTTGWTAAATAATAAAAAAGTAAGTATAAGTATTTACCTCTAACAGGATGTTTTAGTACTGTAGTTGCATTTCACATCAAGATGTTGATTATTTTTCTATTGCACCATGCCCTTCTCTGATTGGTGACTGACCCATTTCTCGTCTCTTTCTGTGTTTCTGATCATTTATTTTCTTTTTTTCTTTCACGCACAGACGCCTCGCGTGAGCTGGACAGGTGCTTTATTTGTGGTGCCGTCACACATCACTGTGCCACAGACTGTGCTCGTTTCATTCGGCCATGCGTATCCCATGTCCCTTTTATTCTGCCCTTATTTCTATGATCATTATCTCTTCCCTTGTTTCTCTCTCTCATCTGACCTCGTGAGACCTGATTGGTTACAGACGGATGTACAAAACCCCGAGTTCTGAGTTTTAAACCCTGTTTAAGCGTAAAGTGTCTTCTTACGTGGTTAATCACTTGTATTTTTTTTTTCAAATTTTCACTCAAATGTGAATAAAGCCATCATTCTGTGTCGCCGTCTCCCCGTGGTTTGGCAGGAACGAGTCCAGAAGAGTTTCCCTCACCCCATCGATAAGTGGGCCATCGCGGACGCCCAGGCGGCCATCGAGAAGAGGAAGAGGAGGAACCCGCTCGCTCTGCCCGTGGATAAGATTCACCCGCTTCTCAAGGTGCGGAATTTTAAGACTCGCTTTAATAACTTTTCTTAAATACAGTATTACTTTTAAAGCTATATCTGTCTTATTTAGGGTGCACGAGTCATAAATCCTTTCCTTTCCTGATTTATTTTTATTATTTTTTTATGTTGAAGCTACTGATACTGGTGCTTTTTACTTCCAAAAAAAAAACGAAGAAAAATAAAAATATTTGAATGTCTTTTGTCTGATACTCAAGGTTTCGTTGCAGAAGTAAATAAATACATTAATGTAAAATATGAACTTTTAAATAAAAGTTAATTTAATTATTTCACTAAATAAAATATTATATATCGTAGTATAAATATTATAAATAGTACTAAATATAATAATTACGTTTTTATTTAATTAAGTATATAATAAAATATTTTRTGTATTTTTATAAAAATATTTAATKTGTATAATGAAAATGGAATTTATTTTAAATAATTAATAATTGTGATATTTTACTTAATTAACGTTTGCACCAGTGCACAGTCTAATGAGCTTGGTGTGAAACAGCCGTTACAATCTGGCATCCCAGCTGTCCATCCATACTCCAGATGTGACCTCCAAAACAAAACCCCTCTTAACGGTTAGCAGGGGACTTTCCATACCAGCACCCRACCATATCATCCACCAGAGGGAGCCGTGACGAACCCGTAAGGCCTTCTTTGTGACTAAGCATAAATCCTGTAAGCTGGCGTTTTGAAGCCGCTCGCGCTGCCAATTACGCAGCAGGAAAAGAATGCAGCTGGGTGGAGAGGTCTGCTACGGCCTGAAACAATCGTTGTTTTTACCATTTTTGATACTCCGTGTGGAAAATGTTCATGTGAAATCATGCCCTCTAACACGCTCCTAAGATAACAAGCACGCTCTCGCTCTGACCCTGTTTGTGTTCTCCGTGGCAGGAGGTACTAGGCTACAAAATAGACCACCAGGTGTCTGTGTACATCGTGGCGGTGTTGGAATACATCTCAGCGGACATCCTGAAGCTGGCTGGCAACTACGTACGAAATATACGCCACTATGAGATCTCRCAGCAAGACATCAGTGTCGCCATGTGCGCCGATAAGGTACAAACAAACACAGCGAATCCCTAAAGCTCTGGAGGTAGATTAACTATACAAACATTTCTAAATGCATCTAACACAAAGTAGGTGTGTTTGCTCATTTTAGGGCCCTCCACAGTGTTCAAGGGGCGTTCAAATGAATCCGGGATTTCTAACATTTGTCTGTCATCGGTTGTCAACACTGTCATTATTTTACCTAATTTCACTGGGAAGCCTGGCGGGAGCTTCATCTGAACGAATGCCATGAGTGCTTGAAAAGTGCAAAAAACATTTAACAACCCGTGAACAGAAAGAAAGTTGATAAAAGTTATTGATTTGTGACTAACATTAGAAGGAATTTGGGTAGCACATTGACATTTAAGGAGACTTTTAAMGCCCTAGTGAGAGAGTGATGCATGCCGTGTCACAAGTCCCGGTTTGACTTGAACGCCCCTCGTATTAGCTGAGCAGTGTACAGATATTTACATCAAGCAGATGCTAGCGATATACATGAAGGCAAAAAAAATGCTTGGTGTGCAGTGATCAAGGAGGTTGGGAGATGCGACCTAGCAACATGTGCAGTTTCTGTAACTTCTCCAAAATATTTTTCTTTCCTTGTAAACATACAAATGGCACAAGTCTCAATGCGACATAGCTATGAGCGCAATTTAGTTATGAGTCTCTCCTGAAGGTGATAAAMTAAAAATGCTGACTTTACTTACTGTTTACAGTTTAAAGAAATGTCTCCTTATACTTTGCTTCTCCGATGGATTTGCTGTCAAACGCCTTGCGCTTGTTGTTATTACTGAAGCAAAGTACGTGTTAGAACGAGGTCATTCATATAAACATGTSATTAGCMSTTGATCTGAGCAGAGCAACATTTAATCCAGTCATAATTTAGAATTCAGCACTAACAGAAAGTCTAGTGTATATGTATTTATCAGACCTATAACCCGGTTATATCAAGCATTCTTACCTTCAACTTCCTGCAGGTGTTGATGGACATGTTCCATCAGGACGAGGAGGACATCAGCGGCTTCCCCCTCATGGACGAGGAGCCATCGGCGTCTGAAGCACAGACCTACTACGACCTGGTCAAAGCGTTCATGGCTGAGGTGCGTCAGTACCTGAGAGACTTGAACCTCATCATCAAGGTGTTCCGTGAGCCGTTCGCCACCAACGTCATGCTCTTTTCACACCACGTGAGTCACTCGTTCAATCCGCCTTTCGCGACGGCGAAGTAAACGCTTTAGGTGTCCAGAGATTTTAGATTAATCTTGTTTTTTTTTTTGTTACTTAAATGTGCCTTGTGTGCACTTCCTTTTGTGTGCTGCCCCCTGCAGGATGTGGAGAACATCTTTAGTCGTATAGTGGACATCCACGAGGTGACTCTGAAGCTGCTGGGGCTCATCGAGGACACTGTAGAGATGACCGACGAGGGAAGCCCTCACCCCCTGGTGGGCCGGTGCTTCGAGGACTTGGCTGAGGTCAGACTTCACACAGCAGTGTATTAGGCAGATTTACTAGTTAAAAAACAAACAAACAAAAGGTCTCACGCATACGTCTTTTAATTCTACTTGATGTCGTTCCATCTTTGTGGAAAGTCTCGATTGTGTTTCATCCTTAGTGTTCTGCTGTTGTAATTAGACCGACAGGAATGTAGGGAGGGATTCAGTATCGCATTGTTAACTTCTGGGTGGGTGGGTCCTTCTTTCAGGAGCTGGCCTTTGACCCCTACGAGACGTACGCTCAGGACATCCTACGGCCCGGATTCCATGACCACTTCCTCAGCCAGCTGTCCAAACCCGGTGCAGCTTTCTACCTCCAGGTCAGAGAGCACAGCTCATCTTAAGACTCGGACAGATCAGACAGATGTGCATTAGATAATGATGATGGAATAGTTCTGTTCAGTATGTTTTTTTTTCTCTCTCTCTTTTCCAGTCAATATGTGAAGGCTTTAAAGAGGCTGTGCAGTACGTATTACCTCGCCTGCTCCTGACCCCAGTTTACCAGTGCCTCCACCACTTTGAGATCTTAAAGGTGAGCGTCTCGTCAAGTTAACCGTCACTTGGGTGTCCAGGTTGATTTGATATTACCAGGTGTGGTTGCAGACTGGCAGATGTAGAGAGCAATGGACTACGAGACAGCTTTAAAATACTTGACCAGACGGAATGATGAACTTCCAGATATAGTGAGAAACTTAATCACTGTGTGTGAGACAGGTTGCCAGACGTGCATACATGACACATTGTGTAGTCGTCGGGCCGAATTTGCCAGGCGCAGTCGGGCCGGCCGTGCACCYAAGGGGGAAAAAACAAACAAATTGACGGACATGTTGTGGAACAGAGTCATGGATTTCTTAGAATTTGTGTACATACATTATTTAATTGCATTTCAAAATTCCCTCAGGGCTTTGAATCAGTAGGTAGAAGGGCTTGTAAGGTAAATTCCTGTATGTCCTTTAGAGTTCAGCTGGAGTCACCAGGGCCGCACCACGTGTCTGGAGGAGCGTTAATATGTCGTGTGTATTTGTGTTAGAATTGAGGCTTTAAGCCTCTTTTCTGGATTCTTTTGCAGAAAAGATGAAAATCTGCCTTAAATGCCTTGAAGTTCCTTCGTTGCTTTGTGCAAATTTGAGCTTTAAAGCGTGTGTACATGCTGAACCAGTTTCATGGGCTTTAGTTTGTATTGTAAATGTGACTGCAAGTTAATCCTCTTTTTTAAATACAGAAGGAGAGAGAGAGAGAGAAATGTTGTGTCTGAGGCCTGCATGCTTCAGCTCTCTAAATTTGATTGGGTCCTCAGCACTCAAGGAGAGACAGTGATGGAGTCTCACCSCTTCTTTCTTAATCATTGTTTCTAATCTTTCCTTTTTTCCTTGATCTTTTCTTGCATGTTTTATTTCTTTTGTTTGTTTCTTCTTTCCCTGGTCCTTCTCACTTTCAAGTATTCATTCTTTCTTCTTTTTTCCTTTTCTTTAAATTAATCTTTTTTTTGTCATTTGTCATTCCTTCTTTTTTGCTCATGTGCTTTTGAAGCTCTTTTTCTTTTTTCTTTTCTGCCTGGATTAATCTTTCTATGCCTCTGCCTTGCAGCAACTGGAGGAGAAAAGTGAGGATGAGGACGATAAGGAACGTCTGAAGCAGGCCATCACTGCACTCCTCAACCTTCAAAGCAGCATGGAGAGGATCTGCTCTAAAAGCCTGGCCAAGAGAAGACTCAGGTACATGGACACACACACATACATACACCCACACACACCCACCCACACATTCACTGCATGAGGAGACTGTAAAGTCGAACTGCTTGCCTGGGGAGATCTGATCATCACATACTCGTCAAACAATAAATCATTTAAGCATGAAACTCAAACAAACCCTCACTCAAAACATTCACACACGCGTATACACACACACACACACACACACACACACACACACACAAACTTTTCCTGTACCCCTCCCATCCTCCCCACTCCACCCAGACTCGGTCCTGAGCTCCCTCACCACCCCTGCCCCTAAAATAGCCCTGGTGTATGATCGAGTAAGGGGGGTCAGCATGTTGTCCCAGGGATGTTGCGTCAGGGTTTGGGCCGTCCAGCCCGACTGTTATTGTTCTCAGGTTGGAAAAAAACGAGTGAGCGAGAGAGAGGGAAAGAAACAGCGTAGGCGCCGATTTGTGGGAGAGAAATTCAAACCTTCTTCATTTGGGTCCGTGCGTCTACAGTAGTTCGGGTTTATTATAATTATTTTTATTTCTCCAACGAATCGTTCTGCTCCCAGCTTCGTCCTTTGAAATGGCATCGTCGAAGTGGATTTAACAGATCTTCTCCCCTTTTTCTTTTGGTGCCTTAATTTTTCACCCGGTTCTAGTCTTCTTTTATGGGGAAAGGATGGCTTATTTTACGGTAGGTGGTTTTTATATTGTCTATGTTTCCATACAAATTAAAGTTTTTTTTTTTTTCTTTTTCTAATGTGTAGCGCTGTTAAATCAGTAGCTGTGAGCCTTCCTGTTTCCCTTGACGACTTTGTATGAAGGTTAGAACAAAGGGTCAACCTGCTACACCCATTTGGGCATTTTTTCCCACCAGAGAGCATGTAACAGATGATTCTGAACAGATTTCTGAAGAGGTTATTTTGCATCATGTTTTTTTTTCTTTCTTTTTTTCCTAGGTTGCTTAATCATCTTTAGTTTTAAGGTCGTTATAGATTTATTTATGTGCACCTGCCACAGTGAGGTATTATTAGTAAACTGATCTGAAAGTAAACTGAAGATAGTCACTCGTTATTCCCATTTTGCGACTGAGTATCAAGCCATTATAGTATCCGTGCCCGCCAGCGCCACATTCTGCAGGTGCCAGGCTCTTTGAAACACACGTTCCATATCCTGAGGCTGGTATGAGGGGGAAAAAAAGCCAGTGAAACCAGCACTCCAGAAAACATCAGTAATCTCCACAACTAGCCCAGTGCAGCCTTTTTAGTGTAAATCCTCCTCTTGTTTGCAGCCTATCCTATTCACCATCCTTCCCCCCCCCCCTTATTGATTATATAACCTCAGAAAATCTTCAAAACCCAAACATCAATGATCCTGCCAAACCATCTATTCGTTCCACCTGATCGTACTTTCGGCTCAAACGTCGACGAGAAACCTCTGTAACACGGCTCAGTCACCGCTACCGTAGACAAAGCCAGTCTTCCTCTCAGTCGCAAGGTTTCTATTTTGAGTGKTTTTTTTAAAAACAATGCAAGTGTGTAGAAGTATTGTGAGTGACGGAACCGTGCTTTCACTCTCAACCCCCCTCCTCCTCCTCTGTTTGCACTCCCTCTCCCTCTTCACTTTGGGCTTTGCACAAATATTTGTTTTTTTGTTTGTTTGTTTTTTCTTCTTCTTACCCCTCCCTCGCCCCCCCGGCTCCTCCTCTCCAGCGAGTCGGCCTGCCGCTTCTACAGTCAGCAGATGAAGGGCAAGCACCTGGCCATCAAGAAAATGAACGAGATCCAGAGGAACATCGACGGCTGGGAGGGCAGAGACATCGGCCAGTGCTGCAACGAGTTCATCATGGAGGGCACGTTGATGCGGGTGGGCGCCAAGCACGAGCGCCACATCTTCCTCTTCGACGGCTTGATGATCTGCTGCAAGTCCAACCACGGGCAGCCACGCCTTCCAGGGGCCAGCACTGCCGAATACAGGTTGAAAGAAAAGTTCTTTATGCGCAAGGTAAGTGTGGAATCACTGTGTAATTTAGATGGATGATGGGGYGTATCGATGCCTGGGTGGAACTGATAGAATGAGAGGCGATATTGGTTTTAAAGAAAGCTTGTTGTTGGAACGCATTTTGATGGATGAAAAGGGTAGGAACAGTTGAAATGATTGATGGTTCCTCTGGTGTTTGTATGATGAGGTTCACAAATGAACGATGTTGGTGGAAAGAAAGCAACGGGTACTGCGGTTTAAAAGAGACCGAGTCGATTGTTGTTGTTGGAAGGTCGATGGACAAATTAGGAAATGGTGTTGGAGAAAAGGTGGATAAATGAATTAACGAGATGTTGGTGAAACCGTGAAGATGTGTTTGTGCATGGATGAAGGGATGAGATGATGATGGCAGTTAAACATGAATAGTTGTTTTTAGTCTGTCGAGAAAAAGGAAAACTTGAAAAATGTGGTGGATGGATTGTACTGATTGGAAGATGATGCTGGGAAGGTGACTGATGTTACTGGTAGGAGATATTATATCTGCATGACAAACAGGTAGATGTTGATTGTAAGGGTCAGTAGGATGGTTTTATGGGAAGAAATTGATTGTACTGATGGTATTGGTGAAACTAGATGAATGCTTGGATTCCACTGTTTGGAAGAAGTTGTACTCTGATTGTGTTGAGTGAACGGATRGATGCATGGATAGATGGCGTGTGTTGATGGGAGGGAGGATAAACCGATACTAGAGAGAGATGGTGGAGGTGTGTAGTGRGAACAATGCTAACAAATGACAGATTGATGAAGTTTGGAAAATGAGGAGAGGTGTCTAAGGGGAGAGATCGTAGTTGGGTGGTGTTAATGGAAAAGACATGTTTGTTATTGGGTAYATGGGTTTAGTGAGCGATGAATCGGATAATAGAAAGAGAAGACCGATTGAGATGGTAGCATGCGAGAGGTGAACATGCGTCTAGACAAAGGTAGGATAAGCATTCAAGCAAGGGGCGTCAACAGTTCTACGTAGACGTCTGTCTGTGTTGCAGTGTTTACATATAACGGGTTATCAAACAGACCCCAAAAAAACAAACGAAGAACGCGTCTCTTTACCGTCCTCTCTCTAGGTCCAAATCAACGACAAGGACGACAAGGAGGGTGAGTACCGACACGCCTTCGAGCTCATCCTGAAGGACGGCAACAGCGTGGTGTTCGCTGCCAAGTCCGCCGAAGAGAAGAACGGCTGGATGGCAGCGCTGATCTCGCTTCAGTACCGCTCCACGCTGGAGCGCATGCTCGACACGGCCATGCTGCAGGAGGAGAAGGAGGAGCAGATGAGGCTCCCCGGTGCCGAGATCTACCGCTTCGCAGAACCCGACTCCGAGGAGAACGTAGTGTTCGAAGAGAACGTCCAGTCTCAATCTGGCATTCCGATCATCAAGGCAGGCACGGTGCTGAAGCTCATCGAGAGGCTCACCTTCCACATGTATGCAGGTCAGAGCAAGACTACGTGTCCGGGTTTGTCAATGGACTCACTAGGTGATAAACAGTCTTGTAGATTATAAACTAGTGTAGGTACGATGTTTGACATCTTTTTGGAAGACACTGGACCCTTTTTGTCATCCAGTTGTTCTCCAGTGGCTCATACAAGGAATAAAATGGTGTTGACTGCTTGGGTGTTTGAGCCGACTTTTTGGGAGCTCTGAGACTTGTTAAAGAAATGTATCCTTACAAAGAACTTCACTATATCGATTATTGTATTTAYTTCCTTTCTTGGAAAACACTTTTTCCATCAAATTTACCATCGTTCGATGATGTGAAGCAGCCGCCATGCGACTCCCTGTGAACGAGCTGTTAATACAGAAATGATAACGTTMACATATTATTATAMACATTCAACTCCGCACCCAAAGGTTTCTCCTCCTGTACGCACGTTCTCCATCAAGCTCTGGAAAATGTGCAGGTAGTTCTGTTGCATAACTCCAGCAGTGACGTGTCGTTGCGCACTCGCAGGGCTTTACTCCTGTTTGCTCTTCTATTTGACCAACGGCACAGTGTGTTTGTTTTCCAGCACTTTAGAATAATTACACCTCGATTACACAAGTTAAAGACCCAAACGCCACGTGTGTGTAGAGGGGGRAAGAAAGCGGAGGCTCAAAGGTCGTGGCGTTTGTTTGGGATTGTTTGTCACCTCGGTCCTATTCCTGGCTGTTTTCTCACGCTTGCTAAATATTTGGACGCCGTTTTACGTCATAGGACACGGCGTGACGACCCGCTTTGTTTTAGTGTCACGGTGGCGCAGATAGCGCTGGGTTTTTTTTTTTTTTTTGGGGAAACTCTGATAAGGAGCTGAAGCGGTTCGAGACAGCTGTGTAAAAGGCTGCTGCTTTCAAAAGGTGTACGTCGGTAAATATGTATGTACGTCTGTGAGGGTTTTTTTTTTTTTTTTTAAAGGGCAAATCCCTAAATCCAAAAACCCAACCTAAATCCAAAAGCTTACAGGCAGCTTAAGAACGTATTGTATTTGGCTAATCAAACACAAGCCTATTTATAGGTGTTTTATAAGGAGAGAGTGAAGTACAAACATTTTACCCTACAAAGATT
>QMIH01000079.1:432144-450532 GCA_003987875.1 Clarias batrachus
GTAGGCAAGGCCATGAGGAAGTGGGTGGAGTCCATCACGAAGATCATCCAGAGGAAGAAGCAGGCGCAGGCTAACGGCCCGAGCCACAACATCACCTTCGAGAGTTTTCCTCCGCCCATCGAGTGGCACATCAGCAAACCGGGCCAGATCGAGCAGTTCGACCTGATGACCCTTCACCCCATCGAGATCGCTCGTCAGCTCACGCTGCTCGAGTCTGACTTTTACAGGTACACACACACACAAACATACAGGGTTTATTTTAGATTAACCGTAGCGGTGTGATTTAATGGGTTTATTGAACATTTGGGAACAAGGCTGCTTCCTGTTTGTATTTTTATTTTTTTGATCACGCGCCAACTATCGGCCAAGAAAATGGGGCACTTTAACACAATGCAGGACATGGGAGTATTACTTATTGTATCCACAGCTTGTATGTACACACACACACACACACACATATAAACACGTACAAAAGGGAACACTTCCCTTTCACTCTGTGTTCGCCTGTGGGAACAAGGGATGACCATCGTACCCAGGGTTTAGATTTTTCCTCGATGCTGCGTTTCGTCTCCCTAAAAGAGCTTGAAAGTCTAACTTTACATTACAGCAGTTAAACTGCAAATTCATTGGTGTATATACTGTAAATAAGTTAGTTTAGCAGGTTATATACACTGCCCAGTCCTGCWGTATTCTGGACAATTTATGTATTTTATTCATTTATATATTTATTCATCTTGTGTGTCTGTATCAAAGGGCGGTTCAGCCATCAGAGCTGGTGGGCAGCGTGTGGACGAAAGAGGACAAAGAACTGAACTCGCCAAACCTCCTGCGCATGATCCGCCACACCACCAATCTCACCCTGTGGTTCGAGAAGTAAGTCACCGCTTTCTGGCAGTCTGATCATCGTGCTGTGATTTAGATACTCTATAATAACTCTATAGAGCTCTTTGTCCCAGTCGAATATATAAAGCACGCTCRTGTCCTCTTTAGGTGTATCGTGGAAACGGAGAACCTAGAGGAGCGAGTAGCCGTGGTGTCCCGCATCATCGAGATCCTGCAGRTCTTTCAAGAGCTCAATAACTTCAACGGCGTCCTCGAGGTCGTCAGCGCTATGAACTCTTCTCCCGTGTACCGGCTCGACCACACTTTCGAGGTAAACCCCCGTGAGCCTGGAGTCAGGTTATTCCTGAGGATAGACAAAGCACAGAAAGATAAATTTCTGCCTGTTTTCCCAGCAAATCCCGAGCCGACAGAGGAAGATCCTAGAAGAGGCCCACGAGCTCAGCGAGGACCATTATAAGAAATATTTGGCCAAACTCAGGTCCATTAACCCACCATGTGTGCCCTTCTTTGGTAAGTTTTTTCCTTTGTGTTCCAGTTAAACAGAATATATATTATATATTTTCAGATCAATTTATTTATGCGTGAATTGTCTGTGTTCAGGTATATATTTAACAAATATCCTGAAAACGGAGGAAGGCAACCCTGACTTCCTGAAAAGACACGGTAAAGAGCTGATCAACTTCAGTAAGCGACGGAAAGTAGCAGAGATCACCGGAGAGATCCAGCAGTACCAGAACCAGCCGTACTGCCTACGTGGGGAGGGAGACATACGGGTTAGTTCACCCATAGGAACAAAAAAATAAATCATAATACATTACAAAGACATGGAACTGAAATTATTTGTGATCTAGCAGCTGCAGAAAAACTTTGGATAACAATGGATTTTGTGTTACGTAATGTATTGCAATTTAACAGATAAGTCAGCAATTTTAAACAAATGTCTTTAGTGTACAGTAAGTTGCCTACTGTAGAGCATGTGGAGATTAGACATAATAACTGCACAAATATGCCTGAGAAATATTGGTGAATTTTTATTATTTATTATTATTTAATAATACTTGAAGCACCAAATGAGATCGAATCAACAACTCATTAATGTGACTCAGAATTATTATTATACTGTATGTCTTTCTCTTTGTCTCTCTCTCTCTTTCTCACGCTCTGGTTTCTGCCTGTTTTCATCTCTCTCTCTCTTCCTCCCCATTCAAATTAAGAAATGTAAAATATTTTATATAGTTAAAAAAAACTATCTCTCTCTTTGTGTTTTCCTTCTTACTTTTTTTTTCTTTCTCCTGCTCTGGCTTTTTGCCTGTTTCTCTCCCTTTCTATCTCCTTTTTTTTTTTTTTGTCATTTAAAATATCTCTCTCTCTGCCTGTTTTTTTTTCAATCTCCTTAAAGACATTAAGGAATGTAAAATATTTTATATCATCAAAAATCATCAGTTAATTTAATCTATAAATGAAGTGGGGGTCTAGTAATTTCTTTATCTACGAAGGCTTAAAAATGTTCCTGTTGCTGAGATTCCAGATCTGTAAATTAGTATTTTATTGTGATCTGCGCTGACACGTCTAGGTTTTCCAGAAGCATAAATTAATGCTCTAGTGAACGAAATCACATAACGTGTTTTTTCTCTCACAGAAATTCTTCGAGAACCTGAACCCGATGGAGGACATGACGGAAAAGGAGTTTACAGACTATCTTTTTAACAAATCCTTAGAGATCGAGCCTCGCAACGCACGTTCCCTGCCTCGATTCGTAAGCTCATTCCTGCTTTACTAAATATTCAGGTCATGATRCGTTTTTTTCCCCCTCCCTCCTCACATTAAATCTTCCTCTGCTCCATACTCACAGCCTAAGAAGTACAGCTGCCCGCTAAAATCCCCTGGCGTACGGCCGTCCTCGAGTCGCCCCGGCACCATGCGCCACCCGACCCCGCTGCAGAATGAGCCGAGGAAGATCAGCTACAGTCGCATCCCGGACAGCGAGACGGAGGGCTGYGCGGCGTCGGCGCCCAACTCGCCCCGGACGCCCCTCACACCTCCGCCTGCCTCTGCAGCCTCCAGCTCCACAGACATCTGCAGTGTGTTCGACTCTCCGCAGGGTCCCTCCAGCCCCTTCCATTCGAGTATGTACTCACACACACACACACAGACGCACACACAGTACGTATACGTTACACTCCGGCCACATGTGAAACGTGTTGTTTAAACATTACTAACAGCAACTAAACCAAGTACAGTTCAGACAGCACTAAGACCACTGATCTATTTTTTTTTTTTAACGCATGTGTGTGTGTGTATGTGTGTGAGTGTGAGAGAGCACCAGCAGTTGCTTTTCGGACATGAGGAACTCTAAAAGCAGCCGCCTCGGCCTCTGTCTCTCTTGTATGCAAATTTACACTTTCTGGTTTTGCTCTGAGTCTCTGTCTTTTTATACCCCAAATCTCTCTTTCTGTCTCTCTGAACCCATTTTACCTACCTGTCTTCCTAATCTACTCTCAAATCTACCTGACACTCTCTCTCTGTCTCACACACACACACACACACACACACACACACTTGCTCTCACATGCATTCACTCTCTGACTTTCTGCTTATTTCTCTCTCTCTCTCTCTGTGTCTCTGTAACTGTCTTTTTCCTTCTTTCTCTTTCTTTACAACCATTTTTACTTGAAGTTTTTTTTTTCATTAAATAATGTTAATGGTTTTTACACACTGACATTTAACCAGCATTATGCTAACAGATCTACTGATCTTGGTGCAATTTTGTAAAATGTGTTTATGCTTTTTGGAAAAAAAAAATTCAAACATTTTCGTTTTGCATTTCTACTTTGATTGATTTGATAGATTGATTAATTGATTTGATAGATTGATGCCACATTCCAAGGCCTTGTCTCTTGTTGTTTCTCTCTCAGCATCTCTCTCTCTCTCTCTCTCTCTTTTCTTTTTGCTGCCAGACAGCGACAGTATTTTTGCCCCGGTTGCACTGCCTCATGGCCCACGTTAGTATAAGCCCTCCTTTACCTTCCTCACTCTCTCACCCCTCCTCTTTCTGTTGACTCACTCATTCACACTTCCACTGCATTTGTTTTGTCTCTCAATCACCAGAGCTTTCAATCACACCTTTTTTTCATTAAATCACAGGCATCACAGACCCAATTGAGTGGGGGGAAAAAAAATCTGGGATCATGCGTCTATGATTGGTGTCTCACCCTTCATTTCACGCTTTGGTGTCTCATCAGTCATAGTAAACGCCTAACGTGGGTTTGTGGTTTAATTTCCTGCATCTTTCTGTCTTTCCTCAGGGTCATCGTCCGTGTCCTCCATGGTGAGTTTCCACAGGAGTACAGACGACCCCCCTGTCCCTCCTCCTGTCCCGCCACGACGGCGTCCTGAATCCGCTCCTGCAGAGTCCTCGCCCTCCAAGGTGAAGTGTCTTCACATGTTACCTAACATCTGGAGCCACAATCTAATATAAACCTACGATTCCTTTGCTTTTAATGCGTTTTACACAGCACACAAGAGGATGACATCAGAGGCTTTGGTCATCAGCAGTGTCAAAGAGACAAAATAAAACTTTACGTAATGAGTGTTCGTCTGATCCGATTTGCTGTATTTAGCATTATAGCGGGCGTGAAAGTTACGTTTCTCATGCGCATGCTTTTCTAACAGATATTACTCTCCACTTTTTTGCTTGAATAAAAAAAAAAACTCCTGTTTGTATTTACCCATTAATGCTCACTACATAATTATATATTTATACAATGTGCTTTGTAGTGTCATTTAAGATTCAGCCATGGACAAATTTAAAACTCGGCCACATAAACCTGTGAAAATCCCATTTAAATCTGTTCAGTAGTTTTTACGTGATACTTGCACAGAGAAACGGACACAAAAATTCCAAAAACCATCTTCATGTGTTGTATTACTCATCCTACGCCCCTCTCAAATATTATTTATATATTTATTTTATTTAACTTTTTTTATATACAGTGGAACCTTGGATTACGAGCTTAATCAAAGGAAGTGGGCTCGTATTCCAAAACACTCCTTCCCATAAACCAAATCAAACCTTACAATAAGAAATAATRAACTCAAATTCGTTCCACTGCCCCCCAAAAAAAATACAGAAAAATAATTAATACAATATATAAAGTAAAAATAAAACAAATTAACCTGCACTTTACCTTAAAAAAAAAAAAAAAGGTTAAAATAAATCCCAACAGATAAGTCTTTCCATTTGTGCGCGCAGGCCGTGTGTGTGTGTGTGTGTGTGTGTGTTAGCCCCTTCACTCGCCTCATCTTACACAGTAAAACTCCTCCTCCCTCCCTCCCTCCACCTCGCTTTTTAAGTTTCACAACAAACACACACACAATGGAAACAGTGTTTTAACGGGAAAAAAGAAATCTCTCAAATGACACTCGCGTGAGCACACACTATCAGAATCCCTACTGTAAAGTAAAAAAAAAAAACAAAAAAAACAAATGAGCACCTTACCTTTGAAAAGAATCGAGACAGAGCAGAGTTTATGTGTAGAGCAGAGTGTGTATGTGTCTGTGTGAAGCCGGGGAGGCGGGGTGTAAAGGCGAGTGTGTGTGCGCGTGTGTCGGTGTCAAAAAACCCGGCACTCATAAACCAAGACACGCTCGTTTTTCAAGTCAAAATTTATTAAAAACCTTTGCTCGTCTTGCGGAACACTCGTAAACCGAGTTACTCGCAATCCGAGGTTCCACTGTATATATATTTATACTTATTTTGGATCCTCCTAATATCTTGATCCTAATCTTTCCTTCATGCCTCACCATTATATTCCTATTTGTTCATGTTGTTCCTCTCTCTTTTCAGATGATGTCGAAACACGTGGACAGTCCCCCAGCCATCCCCCCGAGGCAGCCCACCGGTAAGATGTACCCAATGCGCTACTCCGTGCCGGAC
Organism: Clarias batrachus; assembly: GCA_003987875.1. NCBI lineage: Eukaryota > Metazoa > Chordata > Actinopteri > Siluriformes > Clariidae > Clarias > Clarias batrachus. The sequence goes on from QMIH01000079.1 coordinate 437,924, forward strand.
GCTCCCTCCAGCCCGCCCTCGCTGCCTCCCCGCGAGCCCCTGCGCACTCCAGATGTGTTCTCCAGCTCGCCGCTGCTCCTCCAGCCTCCTCCCCAGGGCCGGCGTGCCGAGCCCAGCCACTTCTTCCCCTCGTCCCCGTCGCCGCTGGGACCCCGGAAACTCCCGGCCGCGRCCCAGACACCGCACATGCTCGAGTGTGACGCTCCGCACAGTGCCGCCGGACCCCCGCTGCCCCCTCGCCACAGCACGGCCATCCCGAAACTGCCCCCAAAAACATATAAAAGGGAGCGGGAAGGTCCGCCGCTTCTCGAGAACGCCAACTCTTCCTAAGGAGGAAACACTAAAGACTGCAATTGATGAAAATAAACGTGTGATGCACACCTACAGAGAAATGACTTTTTCAACAAAAAGAAAAGACTGTTGGATGAAATGCCAGTGTTGGGGAGGGGGGGGAGAGACAAACATGAATGAAAATAATGTGCCCTTAAACAGTTTCGATTGTGTTCGTGAGATTAGCAGCCAGCCCTCCTGCAGGGTGTCTCTCTGTATATTTTTGGGGGTTGTTTTTTTTTTTTTTTTTGGTATGTTGCTTATTTTCAGCCTTGAGCTCATCAGCTTTTCATCCTTTCCTCCTCCTGCAGAACTGCAGTCAGGACCAGATTTAAAGAAACAAAGAAAGAAAAGATAAAAAAAAACTACACAAAAATGAATGCTGGACAGCAAAAGACTAAAAAGCAGTTTGAACCAGCTTCAGAAATCAACAAAGCACGGTTAATCTTCGCAAACTTATACGTGCCTGTCTCCTCGATGGCCAGCACGGTCCTGGACGACAGGTAGGACTCGCCCGCTGGGACTGCCTTCTGTCCGCCTCAGCTGTCTGCCTTTAACCGCACCTCATTACGTGTAAAGATAAAAGGGACTGGGAGACGTGAGCCGTGTTTCACCCCCACTGGGCGAGGTCTGTGTGCCAGTAGTCTCGAGTACCACGAGTCAAAGGTACCCTCCCACAACCAAAGAGGTACTTTCATGCGTTCAAGAAACATGAGAAAAAAAAACAAGTGATTGTCCTTTATGTGTTAGAACTTTTATTTTCTCTATCATTTCAGTTTTTTGTTTTTTTTTGCCAATAAGTATGTAAAGAAGAAAAAAACCATTGCCTTCTTAAAACAAGGGAATAAAAGTGTTTCTACCACTGTGTGCTGAGAAAGTCATGAGTAATTGGTGTTCGTTGTGGCGGTGATGATGCCACGTCTGGAGCGTCATCATCCTCCTCGTCCTCTTTTCCTATTCTCACTCCTCTGTAAATCACAACGACACTAGCCAATAAGGAAAGAGATGAGATGGCGTACGCTGTCTTCGACAGCAGATGTGAACTGTCAGGTGATCAACTTGCCAAAAAAAAAAGGGAGAAAATGGAAATAAAATGCTTCCTTYAATCACATCCACAGCGACTAATAAGTTTGATATAATGTGGAAAAAATGTTCTGTAGATACGCAGTAACGTTCTGACTTATGTTTTTTTTATTCAGTGTGTGTACGTGATCGTCTGTTTAGGGATTTAGGTTTAGGGACAGGTGATGGAGCCGTGCATGGGTAAGGAGAGAGATCGTCTCGGTGCAATTAGAACGTCATGGCTGAGGAACGCAACAAGGTTTGATGGTGAAGCTGTTGACTACGGATTCACACGCAGACAGAAAGAAACTTTTCCACCAAGTTGTATTTATTGATGTATAAATAGAGAAGAGGTAGAGCTTGGTGGGTGTGGTCTCTTCCAGAATGTTCCCTTTACAGACATCACTCAATARTGATTTGATGACATAAATGTAATGTACGTATATCATACGCTACAGCTTTCACTCTCACCCCAGTTTCACTCTCACCCTAGTGATCTTCATCACTACCTTCAATCATCAACGAAAGTAAAACAATTCCTCTATTACTCATAGTATTAAATAATGTAATGACACGATTTTATACAAAATTGTGATCAAGACATTTTTTTTTCAAACCTCTTCACGCCTTCATTACAAACAGTGTATTAATCTGAAACTAAACACTTATTACTTGTACTTCACAATTATTTCATGGTCAGTCAACAGTTCCCAGGATTACAAAAAATATTTAAACAAAAGCTGTGCTGATTCATTTTCTTCTTTTTTTGTTGCTGGGAACAAAGCAAAATATACAAATAGAATAATTTTTTATACCCACCCACAATAAGCCTCAATTTATTATTCTTTTTTTTTTTTAAACGAGGTGGTGTGTAAATATTTTCATAGGTCAAACCGTGGGGGGACAAAAATTCTCAACAGATGTTCTTCAAAATGAAAACTAAATAGTGAAAGAGTGTGCAGTGTGCGCTGAATATTCCAGTAATATAATTCCAGTTCAAMCTGGACACATGCACATTAATGCATATACAGGGCCCCCTGGAMCCTGTATACAGGATAAAGCCATGTACAGTAACCTGAGCTGGGGGACTTTTTTTAGAGCTCGCCACCTGCAGGATGATAGAGGAACGACAACATTTTACCACCTCAATGTAAATGTTTATAAATTACATACAACAAAAAAATGTATGGTGATACATGAATCTCCACAGAAAAGGATYATGATATGTAACAATCAATTTTTTTCCTCCCCCCTCTTGCTCTAAGTGAATTGTCAGTCTTTGACTCCTGTTTATAAGTCCCATCGTACACTTTCTCACATAATGAAAAAAGGGATTTCCTCTGTAAACAGCCCTGTGAATGATTTGAAACTTCAAATCCAGATTGATAAATGAGCCCCAATGCATGCTTCAACATTAAGGACACAGAAGTGAAAAAGCTAACAGCCTGTCAGTGCAAGTGCTTTAATCAAAGTTCATTTAGAAAGAGGACACATTGTGACCAGCTGAGCTCTTACTCCTGGTTCTCTCGTCCCGGCTTGCTTTCCACGAGACTCTGCACTCTCGCCAGGATGATCTCGTTGCTGCTGCTGCACTGCTCGGGTCCGTACGGGGCGGTGATGGTGAGCACGTTGGCCACACGCARGACCTCGCCCTCGTCCGCAACGGGAATGAGGTTCTGCTCCAGCCATGCTCGCAGGTCCTTCCTGCGTTCCTCGAGCTCCTCTGTGCTGAATTCCTGACTGCCAGGAGGGATAAACAGAGACCTCATCTTCCTCTCTGTATCCTCGTCTCCCGGCCTGACGAGCTGCACATCTTTCACAGCGTGACCCAGGATGACCCTCACAGAGGCGCCTCTTTTCTCTTCGAAGGTCACAAGGACGATGCTTTTAGTGGAGAGAGAGAGAGAGAAAAAAAGATTATTTAATTTGTAATAATGAAAATGTAAATTTGAATTCTGAATACTAAAACAGACAGATAATGGGGATGTTTAAAGATAATTACTTTTTCTGCTTCAGGTAATTGAGAATTGTGATGTTACTGTGGTCTATGGTCATTAACACTATTTCAATCTAAATGGAAGGGGAAACCAAGTTAACTAAAGAGGCTAAAGGTCACAGTGCTAACCACTACGCCACCGTGTGGCCATTTAGGAAATAGCTGGAGAAGCATTATATTTAGGAGCTGTTAACAAGATCTGAACATCATCCTTAAAGTTTTAACCATGCTTAAGTACAAGTTGTGATGTCAGTACAGGACACAAACCCTAACTTCCTAAAAGCATTGATAAAAAAAATCATAGGTAGTCATCGAACATGTTTGACTTAATTACAGTTTGAATACCTGGCAGAAACAGGATCCACTGTAAACACCAAGCCTTCATACTGCTGTTTATCCTGCGCGGTCACTTTCACCTCCTGGTTCACAAACTTATTCCAGTCCTGCGGGAGCATGCTGCACCAGCCCTCCATTTCCGCTAGATTAATTAACAAAAGGCATACAGCGGTAACAAAACAGGCATATGTCAATTCACGTTAATAACAAGAGCAACAAAAAAAAATCTTATACTTCACAATATACTAATAATATACCAGCGGAGGAAAAATATCACCGCTTTTTCCAACTTGAATATACCGGAAATTTATTTATATGTCCTATATAGTAAGCATTATGGGATATTGAGTTTTTAGACTATTACTAACCGTTCTTTACAAGGGTCCAAGAACTACAAAATTATTCCGGACACTTTTAAATGTGACACACACATGCTTATTTTTTCTTTGGTTCCGTTTCCATGTGTTAGTGTGACGTTTGTTCTAGAACAGACTGGGTTTAGGCTCTGTGAGATGTCCAGATACGGTCGGCACGGAGGAGGTACGCTTGATGTAGCGGATTATTTTTCTAATATAATCACAATAATAATTAAATGAAAATTAACAGTATCCGGGTATTATTATAGTGTGCGTGACATTGCTCGCGCCGCTGCAGCGGTTGTTGTAATGGCCGACATCTGCGCGCGCACGGCTTTCTTTGCTAAACTAATCTTGTTAGCTAGCTAGCTAGCTTACTAGCTAATGCGTTCATTTCCGTCTTTTACCCTGTAAAACAATATATACAAAATTACTCACAAAGTTTGGGGTTAATATTATATAACAACATTCAAATATGTTTGAGATAAAATGTCCAGCTTGGTGTTGTAAATAAATAGAAATTAGCCGTAATAATATTTATATGAAATTCAGTTAAAATGACAGGTCCACCATTTTGGKATATGGTTTAGCTATAAGTTTAATTATACTTTCTTATATAATATGGTTTAAAGCAAAATAATTATTCTGATGGGTCGAAATGTGAATACATTATTATTTTTATTAGGGATGGGAATCACCTGTCACCTCCTGATACGATATGATCACGATACTGAGTTGCCGATTCGATTAAAATTGCGATTCTATAAGTATCGCGGTTTTATAAATATCCCGATGAGACATTACATGTCTCTGGATTTTGTTAAATTTGTAACCATTGAAAAACATTTAATGATTAATTAAATATATCTTGTTACTTATAACAATGCATATACAATAGTTTAACATTAAATTGAGCAGCAAGTATCTCTGTCATTTGCCATAATTATTATTTCTAAAGAAATTTCGCAAATAATTCACTCCTACCACACAGGATGAAAATGTGTAAATAATTCATAGTGTACCATCTGTAGGCTTATAAAGAAACTGCAACGTTTTACCTCCTCAAAAGTGGTGATGTGTGAATCTCCACACTAAAGAACTGTGATTCGACCCCTCCCCTCAGCCCACATTTCTAGTTTTTATTATATTTATTATTACTATTTATCTGTATGTTAATGCCTTAATAAAACCTAAACTTCCAAACCTGCTTCAAACCTGTACTAAAAGCACTAGATGCTCAAAAGTTAATTGATTATCTGTTTTAAGGCTTGTGTTATTGAAGAGGCTGTAAATTGCAGCACACCAACAAGAAACAGAAAACGCCAACTTCTAAATGTTCAAGCATTCATGTGAAGAAGGAAGTACATCAGAACTTCAGAATTTTGAACCTTGGAAATTCACATTTTTCTATATAAAACAATGTCATTGCAGATAATCCGTTCCACCCACCCAAACATTACACATAAACACACAAAAAAAATTCACATAGCTTTTGGATGCCTCCTGAAGGCAACATTATCATTGAGTTGACTCTTTTGAAACAGCTTTCCACTGACGCAAACAACGTTTAAATTCGTTAATATAGTCGTGCAATATTTTAATTCTGAAGGCGGAAATTCGAATGGGAGTACATTTGTATGCTGAGGCCTTTCTGGTTTAGCTTGTCCGCTCTGAGCAGGTCTAAAGCAGGTTATGCAAAGTTAATGTAAAGCATGCTTTACGTTCCGTACCAGTCACAACAGCAATCTTACTTGTTGGGGCCTAGTAACGTTTATGGGATCACCTTCAACAAAGCAAACAAAACAAAGATGTAGGACATTTYTATGTATAGAGCCAGTGTTGTCAGATAGTAAAAAYGAAATAATTGTAAACAGACCCCAGAATAATTGTATTTCGGGCAAATTATCATACTTTGAAAATTGTATTGTAGCGACATTGGACATTTGGGTGTCTACTGGGTTTGACTCATTTTCGGCGTCTGCCTAGTGGTCAATAATGGAACTGCACGTATTGGCATAATTTTTCAGAACCAGAGGTTGTACCTTCATGGACGTACGGTCTTCTTAAAACGTTCAAATGTCTTACCTCGGCTAAGAGTCTCATCACCGTGCTGTGCTTGAAGTGTTCTGTAAATTGGTTGTACACTTTCATTCATGAGAAAAATCACAAGTCCCAGTTTGACTTGAACACCCCCTGTTTGGTCGGTCAGTTCGTTCACTGTGTCACTAGTTACTATTGCTCTCTGGTTCAGGGTACAAAATAAGGTGGGTCTCCTTCTGAAATATATCCCCGTGCCATGGTTTCAAGTGTAMCTCCCAAGCTCCACTCGACAACAGAATGTACAAAACTACATAAACTTGTGGGACGATAAAACAAAGAGGACGTTTAAGTTCCACTAGTTGGTTGATGTCAATTGTTTTAGGCGAAAATGAATGACTTGTTTCGGGGAATATCTGCCTAATTGATTGACACCCTCAAGCCTGAGCCCCTAATTAAAAGTCCACTTGTATGAAGAAATGTTATTTTTCATCCGTTGCTGTCACTGCTGCTCAACACACTCCTGAGGCAGTAACTGGGGTGTCCACTGTGACTGGACTGTCTTTCAGTGTCCTGCCGTATCACACAGTTTGATGACCCCCTTAGGCAGCCTTTCAGACATCTTGTTCTGCTGGCACAGCTCATACCCGGCGCCAGGTTTTGTTCTAATCCGGTTGCAGCCTTCACCACTTTACGGGCTGTTGCGCCAGGGCCGGCTTYGTTATTCTGTTAGAGATGGTTGTAAGTGTTAGTGTTTAGTGACATTTGGCGCACTCACAGATTCCGGCCATATGGCTTCAAGCTCTGTCACTTCTTGGTGGCTTTCGGTTGGCACAGTGCCACTTTGCTCAGTCTGTTGTAGATACAGATCTCTGAGAACTGTTTCTTGAGATGACAGTAACTTTGTGTTTTACGGCCAAACATTAGCAAAGAAATGCAAAGAAATTTGGAGATGTTAGTAAAGGCCAAAGTACCTTGTATGAGTTATGATAATTTTTTCTTTTTTTCTAATAACAGATTGAAAAGTGCTTTCAGCTTGTTTTTGCACTGTATTTTTTTTTCAGCACAAAGTGAATGAGAAGCAAAAACGAATTGTGCATGTGGCCAGGATGGCCGCTACTTAAAATAACTGAGCACATGATGCGCATTTGATCACTTGAACATATCTCGACATCTGCGTGCAGCTGGCAGTCATGCAAAATAATCAAMTTTACAGAGACGAACATCTGCAAGGATCAGCCCAGATTCAGTTCCAGTTCCCTAGAGTTTATTCTAGTCGTTTTAATTGTGCACAAGAAGTGTTTTGGATCCTTCTTAGTTAGATTTTTTTTWATTATTATTAATATATATATATTTTTTGTATTTAAGTCTGGGCCTAAACTAGTGTAGAAGTAAGATCAGTCTGAACTACAGCATCTTTATTTGTACTTTTGTAGAGACTAAAGTTTATGTGGGGAACCTGGGCACTGGTGCAGGGAAAGGAGAACTCGAGCGGGCTTTCGGCTATTACGGGCCTTTGAGAACCGTTTGGATCGCCAGGAACCCTCCAGGATTCGCCTTTGTGGAGTTTGAAGATCCTAGAGACGCCGAGGACGCCGTTCGTGGCCTTGATGGGAAGTGAGTGGGAACATGAGCAAATCTCTTCATCACGCATCGCATAATGATTTAATTGATTTCCAAGATTAATTATAGCACTTAATTCTGAAACATAAGCAAGCTGATTATGTGGCAAGTGTTCTTTTGCGTTGGTTGATCACTAGACCAATCAGTAATTAACCGTTATTCTACAAGCCTAAGTTTAGAAGTGTGCGAGGGATTCCTAGCAAGGCTTTATTGAAAAACAAGTCAAATGGATTAAACCAAATCATTAAAGGTCCCATATTTTATTATTCCTATAAGTTAACACAGGTTTCACAGCTACTGGACAAAAAGCAGCGAATGTGTTTCCCCTCACAGTTTTGGTTTGTACGCAGTCTTGGAGACCCATCTGAATGTTTATGGTTGTTTTCACATTAGGGACCTCGGATTGCTTCTGGTTCGTTTTGGTCAGTGGGAACTCAATCGTTCTGCGCTCGGAAACTGTGCATGAGTCATTGTGGTGTAGGGTGGGCTAGGGTGGAGTGGGGTGGGGTGGTGTTGCGGGGGGGCGGGGCAATTGTTCCTGGGCACAGTGCACATCAGTTGTGCCTAGTGTGCAACYGCCCTAAAACTACTGAAAGTGAATTTTGCATAATAGTTGCCCTTTAATACAGTGAATGAATAAGTAGCAGTGATGTAACCCTTATTTCTTAATCATTAAAATTAACTTATCACGGATGTTAAGAGCAATCTTTAACAACACGAATTTTTGAAGTTTTAAAGATATGGAAGAATTTAATTGTTTGGTATTTGTGTTTTTCTCTTCCAGAGTGATCTGTGGAACTCGCGTCCGTGTAGAGTTATCAACCGGTATGCCGCGCCGCTCCCGTTACGACCGCCCGCCCACTCGGCGACCTTTCGACCCTAACGACCGCTGCTATGAGTGCGGCGAAAAGGGGCATTACGCGTACGACTGTCACCGCTACAGCCGCCGCAGACGGAGCAGGTAAAGAACAGSCAGGGCAAAGACCACGGGTTCCATACCTGTATAAACATTAACCAGCGTTAACGAGTAGTCACTAAGTAACATAAAACATACATCACGTACATAATGTATAACGAGTTCTAGTATTAATATTTAAAAAGCCTGCTTTATATAGATATTCTATATGTTGGTATGTAAATGTATTTTTCTCACTCTCGCACAGGAGTGTCTACATGTCTCTTTATTGTTTAGAATTCGCATGTTGCTCTCTTTCTCTCCTTGTTCGGCTCCTGTATATGCATATAGTGGTCAACCGATCGTTTTCTACAGAGCCAGCACAGATAATATAATGAAGACGTTGTGGCCGATATTGGATATTCTTTAAAAAAAAAAAAAGTGTGACAATATTTGAATTTATTAGTCATAAATGTTGTGATTTTCTATACATGGAATAATGCGAGTCCCATCCTGCGTCTGTATCAGGGGTCGGCAACCCGCGGCTCTGGAGCTCCACATGTGGCTCTTTCATCCCTCTGTTGCGGCTCTGTGTGGCTTTGGAAAATAAATAATGATAATCATTWAATTTTATTTTGGTTTTTTAGGTTTTTTTAAATATAAGTTTWAATTTGAAGATTATAGTGATCTTGTAACATTAAAGTAAAATGTGTTACATTTTTTTGTTGCTCAAAATATGCATCACGACAGCCGGCATGCAATTTATATAAATAGTCCTTTTTTTTATTCAGGTTTACCGCTCCAGTATACATCGATAAAAGGATGACGGCTTTTTTTTTTTATTCCATTAATACGAGGAGGACTCAAATAGTCACTGAGTTTTTTATTTAAAACTTAACCTTCAACTGAGCGTCTTTTTTCAGAGTTCAAATTGTTTTTGTTGCATGCGGAAGTCAAATTTCGTTCATTGATTTTCATAAATGCAACACATTATCGTTTTTTTTTTTTTAAATACATAGAATAAAGGTAAAAAGAAAACTACATATGCAGCGTTATCTTCATTTTTAGATATCGAAAGGGTTTTGTGTTTCATTTTCTGTGGGAAACGGGTCCAGATGGATGTTCGAGTGTTTAAGGTTGCCGACCCTCGGTTTATACGCTTCCTATTATCACATAAGCACTGGTAATTTTAGTGTAAAATGTTTGTTTGATGGACAACTTTTGCCGTCTGGTTCAAATCAAATGAAATAACTCCTTCACGATGATCAACCAATCAATCCATCGGTGTATCGGTCAACCCCTATATACACATATAGAGCTATATAAATGTTGTTTTTTTTCTACTTTCAAGGAACTATATAATGCTCAAATGTTGTGTGCGATTTTAATTTTTTAATTTAATGACTCACCTGGTCAAAACCTTTCAGGTTTCATCGTTTGATTCAGAGTGTCACGACCCTTTACGATTTCATGAATCTTCTAGCAAATGCCACACTTACGGTCACCTGCTTTGACCAGGGCGTGATCAGCCAGACCCTCTCTAAGTCTCCTGCCACTTCTACCTGCTGCTATTCGTATCATTCGGGGGTGGGGGCACATAAGCGTGTGTGTGTGTGTGCGCCCCCTCCTCCCTCCCCCCCCAACTCAACAATCTGAGCCAATTTGACAATCGATTCGGGCCCACGCTTTTGCTAACGAGAACATCGAGACCTCGGCAGACAAAGCACTTCGCACACTTCTATCAAGTCTCAATCAAGCGATTTGGCTGTCAGTGCGATCATCGTTAGAAAAGCGAAGAGAACGACTAGATGCAGAGGTTCGACTGATGATAGATACTTCTAGATCACCTAGATCTGCTAGACCTCGGTTCCAAAGAGGGTCGACCTGCAAACTTGCAAGGTTTATTTTAAGTACCAATTAATGTGTCTTTCTCTCTCTCTCTGTTCTTTTTTTTATTTTATTTTTTATTTCCTTTGCCTGAAATTAGTCAAGCGTAATGTGTAGTGTCATAAGCTGTCTTCACTGTTTTTATTTTATTTTTAATTTTTTTGGTTAAGCTTGAGAAAGACCTATTTTAAGCAAAGGATAAAAAAGGAAGGGAAAAAAAGTTGACAGCTGTAACCTAAAGTATTGCTAAAGTGAATTATTGTACCTTTTTCCGTTCTTGCTAAGAAAGGCCAGTGGCAGAGGTGCAGAATGCTGTAATCAGATGTAGGAAGAGGTGCAGGGACAGTTTCAGAGACAGGAATAATGTCTGTGTGTTTTGCTTGCGGCTTCTTTGTAGACTCAGTACTTAAAGACTTCTCTTTCTCATTGCACCCTTTCATCCTCGCCTCCGTCCCTGCGCCCTTTTGCACAGATCGGGCAGGTCTCGTTCTCGTTCCCACTCACGCTCCCGTGGAAGGAGGTACTCTCGTTCCCACTCTCGCAGCCGGAGCCGAGACAGGAGGTGAGTGTGTGAGTGTGTGTGTGAGTGTGTGTGTGAGTGTGTGTGTGAGTGTGTGTGTGAGTGTGTGTGTGAGTGTGTGTGTGAGTGTGTGCGTGAGTGTGTGCGTGAGTGTGTGCGTGAGTGCGTGCGTGCGTGCGTGCGTGCGTGCGTGCGTGCGTGCGTGCGTGCGTGCGTGCGTGCGTGCGTGCGTGAGTGCGTGCGTGAGTGCGTGCGTGAGTGCGTGCGTGAGTGCGTGCGTGCGTGAGTGAGTGAGTGCGTGAGTGTGTGTGATCCATAATCTTAAGTACATACAATGTTAAATTATGATCACGCATTCTTTTTGAATCAACTGGAATTCTTTTAAGAATTCATCAAAAGCAGGCATATTTTCTGTGAGAGACTCATAAGCTACACACACCTGTGAAAAGTGTTCGCTTTCATTTGCTGTGAACATGAATTCAGCAATATTCCGTGTTCCAGGTCGAGGTCCTTCTCTCCTCGCCGCTCTCGCTCCGGCTCTCCGCGGAGGTCCAGGTCTGGCACACCCAAAAGGTCCAGGTGAGTTTCAGTGTAAGAATTCAKAGTTTGGTTTCAGCCACCAAATGCCCGTGTGTGTGTGAGTGTACTTGTAGAAACAGCAGCAAAGCAAGCAAGAAGTGTTCACACAGTGCTGGCTTATGTTGCTAAAGTACATTAGAAGGGAAAGCAACATCAACTAGACGATGCGTTATCTCAAACCCCCCCCCCAATCAATTGTTGTCAAATTGAAAAAATCTTTATTCACAAACCTTGAGCTTTAATCCAGATGATTTAGAAGACTGATTTGCAGAAATGAACTTTTAGTAGGTTTGAGGCATACTTGAGTAGTTAAAAAAAAATCAAACCAGAAATGTTAATGATTTAATCCTGTTTTAACCAATAATGTTTGTTTTGCATAATGTTTCTCAAGTGTAACTCGCATATCTATTAAATCTTACACCACAAGAGGGTGCTCATGCAGTAGTGTATCAGACATTGTATTTAAAGCAACTTTTGTTTTCGAACAAAAACAAAAGAGAAGACAGTATTTTTTGACATCCTTATTGTTTTTTTTTTTGTTGTTGTTTTTTATTTAAACTATATTTGCTTCATTCAATGTCGTGCGTAACTAAAATGTTGATATTGTGTCGCTAGACTTGTTTAAATGAACAATTAATCCGATGTTGATTGTTAACATGTTCTTCTAATGTTTAAGAAAAATGGGCAGATTTTGCAAGCTTAATTTCAGTGCAAAGCTTAATAGGGAAAACAGTTAGTGCTAGCACTCAGTAACAGTCCAGAATGGCTAATAATACACAATTCTCATATAATGTAACTAATGAAATCTACGGTGTGCTACAGTACACTGCCTCCCCATTATTCACTCCGATGTTGCACACGAACATRTCGCGCTAATTTCCAGTSCGTGCACAAGCAAGCTTCCCATAGCTCCATCATCAAGATGTGATGAACTGCAGGATAAACTGAGGTCTTTAAACCATTTCTGCAACATCAGCATGGTCATAAT
>QMIH01000079.1:451122-474447 GCA_003987875.1 Clarias batrachus
TTACACTTTTTATCAGCGTACAGCATGGGCGATTGCTTGAGCTGCTTCATGGGGAGCGTGAGCTCTTCTACAACTTCATTAAATGCAGGAATGTAATTTTTAATAAGCAAAGCACCCCGCGGAAAATCCGTTCTGATGCCTGAAGTCGTACCATCGATAGAGTCTATGGGAWTCTTTGGCAGGTTTAAGGACTCATGTGTGGGTTTTATGTTTAAAATAAATAAATAAATAAATAATACCTTAGTGTTCATTGGACTATGCACTTGGGTATTAGACACGCATGGAAGTTTTTAAAGGATGCAGGATTTCATCCTTATAAAAAAGAAACGCATGTTCATSCTCATGAAAATCCAAAGATGTGCTATGAAAAGCATGTTGGCCAGTGAGAAACTTGAAAAAGTTTTTACATCATACCAGTGCAAACTCAAACGGGCTTAAAAAAAATTTTTTTTAAACACTACTCTTTCTTTGTCAACACTGAAAACGAGAGTTTATGATCATCTTCATGCTGAAAATACGGTATCAGTGACCTAAAATGCAGTTTGTTGGGCCAGAATACTAGAGATGATCATTTAATTTTTACAGATCGGTCATCTCTCAACTGGCGATCTACATAAATCGATAATATCGTGCCAATGCAAAATACACGAGTCGACATGCCGKCTCCAGTCTGGGAATATTATTAACTCTCTTTCAAAAACTTTAAATTWGCTATATGCAGCAGTAGATGTAAATGACACCAAAAATGGCGTACAGTTTCAAGGAGAAGTTGTGTGATCAGGTCCGCAATGACGTCGACCTGTCTGATCTGTCTTTACTGCTACATAGTAACAAATACAAACAGATGTTCAGTCGACATGGAAGCAAAGCTTCTCAAGTGTCGGAATATTTATCTACATCATGCAAAATTACTTCTTTAAGGTATACTACTGGAATCCTCTTTTACACACAACGCATATTTTAAAATCAAGTCCCGTGGTGGCCAAAAATATTAAGACAACATATGCCATGTATTATAGTTCTAATTAGTTCKAGCCTTTTTGGCTAAAGAGTTGTGCTAATGAGCTGAAAAACTGTGTGTGACAATGATGGAGCCGTGGCTCGGGTTATCTTCTGACCTAAACCCAATAGAAAACCGTTGGACGATGGCGAATAAGGCTGGAGCAGCCAAGAACCCATCGTATTTCTATGAGGAAGAAGCAGGAAGCAATCAAGCAGGCATGGATAGAGTGAGTGACATGTGTGATGTCACTCATGACATGTCAAAAAATATGTCATGACGAAGTGAGATGTCTTTTTGACTCTGCCCAGCCGGATCCAGCAGGTTTCGAAGAATGAAGGATTTAAATACTATGTACTAAATACTGATTACATCTAAAAATATTGATTAAATGTTGAAATTTAATTGCATAAACCCATTATATTTAATTTAATTGCGTATAACCCATTATCTTAATATTATTATTTAAAAAAAAATTTATTTAAAAAAAAAAAAATTTATGTTAAAACATTGAATTTCATGTTTATCTCAATACTTTTGGCCCCCATTCCACATTTCAGGGCTAAACAGTGGCAGGGTGTGAAGCAATGTTCGCACCATGCATAGCGCCCACTGGACAAACTCCTGAAGGCATTAAGCTTTTGTTCTGTGGCACTAAAATGATGTCAGCTCACATCCTGAACAGTTACACTATCCTTGCATTTTTATTTTATTTTTTGACTTCCCTGATGTCATGGATATATTCCAGAATGAGCTACAGAAATGCTAATGTAAGAGAACAAGCGCATTAATATATACCTGTCATTACACAGCTACATTACTGTCAGAGCTCCTGTTACAAAAATTAATCAGCACTAATCAGATTCCAGATTCCAACAGCACTGTGGTATAAAATTGAACTATAGAGTATAATCAGATCATCTCTAATGCATGGCGCACTTTATTATCTTGCATGAGCCAGAGGGTGTGCCTGATAGGCAGAGGGAAAAGAAAATAAAGGCATGTGAGTCATTTCTCAGTAAACTGAAGGATTTTTTTTTGTTTGTTTTAATCTTAGCCTGTGCAAATCCAAAGCATCACCTCATAAACAGAGGTAGGATTCATCTCCTTTTTTTTTTCTTCTTTTGCTTTGCTTTCTGATTCTTTTTGTTAGATATTGGGTTTTCTTTTTGTCGTGTAGATGCATTAAAAAAATGCTCCGTTCTTGTTAATAATGATTTATTTTTTTACTTTTGAGTTGATTCTCTTTCTTAGATGTTGGGTTTTCTTTTTGTCTCGGTTCTTGTTAATAATGATCTTGTGTGTTTTTGTTCTTTTCTTTTTTCTTGTTGCAGCCGCTCTCCTTCCCGAAGCCGCAGCAGAAGCAAGAGCCCAGACCGAGACGATTGAGGATACCTCGGCTATTTCTTTTTTTCTTTTTCCCTTTTTTTCAAATCTTTTTTTCCTCTATCTTTGGTGGCATCTTATATTGGAATTGAAGTAGTTTTTTTTATTGTTTTTGGCACCTTCCCTTGATTACATGACCAAGATGGGTCGCTGTTTACTGCAATACAGGTAAATCACGAGATGAAGATAAAGAAAATGTGTGTGTTTTGTTTTCGTAGGTGAGAGATCTGGAATGAGTTTGTGTGTGGTGTGTTTGTTTGTAGAATAAGAATTTTATCATTGTGTATCTCATTTATTACAGTAGATCCTGTTTACAATACTGATAGATTTGGATTGTTCTGAGCCTTTAGTTTTTTTTTTTTTTTTTGAGAATAAAAAAAAAATCACTTATTAAATTAAGTTTGCATTTCACAAAAAAAAAACAATCTCCGTTCGTTCTTTTCAGCGCATTTGTCTGATTTTCCTGCCTTTAGGTGGCGCTGTGGTGTCAGCTTTAACACCAGATCATGTGAAATATCTCCGTGGGTTGATGCAGCTGCCTTGARTTTGTTCGCCTACACAGATACCCAGGAATGTTAGGTTTTTAGCGACCATCTCCACGGAGTCAGGTCTGGATTAATTTTTAAAAAAGACATGATTGAATTTTTTCCTCATGTGTCATGGTTAAAAAAAAAAACAATAATACTACATTTTTCTGAGGTAAAAGCAGGTCAGAGTCGAAGGTTTAYGCAACAGAGGAAATGAAACAAAGAACAATGTCGGTTTATTGTTTTTAAATGTGTCACAAGTTGCAGGTGAACAAAGCAAAGCTAGGTGGAGGTTGGGTGTGGTGTGTGGTGTGTACTTGATCTTGATAAGGTATGAACTGCATTAGCAAGTGGAGCATCTGTCAGCCCGTGGAGTGTGGCACAACATCTGTCTAAAAGAGACGCATATGTTTTATTTTTATTTTTTTATCTCCACACCTTCTTCTCATAGCCGTTCTCTCTCGGTGAAAAGTGAGTCAGTGTAGCTCTGTTATCTTTTTTTTCTTTTTTCTTTTTTAATCCTTCTTTTAATCCCCATCATGATGCTAAGCCACAGAGACAGCCTGCGTTCTTTTAATAGCTCCATTAGCTGAAGGCAAAATGTCAGCCACCTAATGTGATCCGAGCCGTGCGCGAATCAGAGCTGATGCGCCTCTGATGGAGGAACAGCAGGGCGGATATGGCCTTCCGAGGCACGCGAGCATGGAAGCGATTACGAAAGACATTATTTAACGGCTCAGGGTCATTCGTTCGTTCCTTTATTCATTTAGTGCCCTTATAGCAGCTGTATATCCGGTCATCTCGTTAATGCCTTGTTTACAGAGATAATGCGTGTTTGATGATTGTTTTCCTGACTGAACCCGGGCCGCGCAGTATGATTATCACTACACAGTACACTGTAGAGCAATAAAAAGTTGCGATAGACGTCTAAGTAGCACAGATTTCCTACAATACCAAGTAGCTGATTTTGGATATTTTCTTCACTTTTTCTTTAAATGATTTAAAAAGATTAACTTTAAGAGTAACAAGTAATGTAATAACTAGGCAAGCGAAAGCTCCAGGGTCGCTCCCATTTCTCTTGTTTCGGTTCCCCTAAAAGTGGCGAAGGCCAAAAAGTGGTAGCTAATGTAATAACGTACTGCAAGCAAGTTATCTAATTACATCTATTTCTAAAGAGAGATTATTACCCGCTAACAAAGTTTCCGTCCTTGCGTTGCATCGAAAAGTTTTATTCAAGTCTGGTTAGTGACTTCGTTTATTTCCTATACATATATATATTTAACTGTAAGATGACTTAACAGCGTTGTTTTTGCATTGGGTTTCATCATTTATTTTTTCCACATACTCCTCTTCTTGATTTTTTAAAATCTCATTGGTTATCCATGCCCACTAATTCAAAACAAGTGCCGTGTTCCAATTACAGCCTCATAAATTGCGTTCCATCTAAATTTACATACCAAATGAAACCTCAATAAGGTGCTTTTTTTTTCTTTCTCCCCCCCCCCATGGGACTAGCTATGATGATGCAGGTATGGGTTACAGGTATGGCATACAGCTTTTAAAAAAATTACAGCAACTTTCTTAAGAAATATGGCAATAGAATCAGTTGCTATTGCCATGACACCAACAGTACTGTGCAAATAAAAAAAATGTCTTTAAAAAGAATGACATTAAAAATAAAAAAAAACATTTACTTACTTTAAAAGCAGTTAACATTCACTCATGAAAAAGTCAATAATAGATRGAAGGACCTTGTGCTTAAAACATAGTCTTGGATAATGAGTGTGGTTTTATAAGGAAATTATAACAAACAGTATCTCAGATTAGAGGCGTTATAAGGGCTTTACAGAGCATAAGTAAGCAGACACATCTYAATATCAACTGTTCAAAGGAGATTATTGCATATTTTAGATGCATTCAGTATTGTTTTACAGTGTAGAAAGAAATAAAAATCAAGAAGGATCTGATTACTGATGTTCACTTTGTGAACTGTTAGTGTATAACTCAGTTTATACTAAAAACAAACAGGGTGTACTGTACATGTACAGTTGAATAGATAGTTTTGTTATGCTCTTAGTGTCTCTTCATTTTAGACGCGTTCCATGTAGAACTCATTTAGGATCCAAAGAGAATCACTGAGGAACCCAACAAGCTATTTACAAGATCTTGGAGATGAGAGGTAGGTCGTACAGTCCTGGCTAACTGTAAATACATTACTATCACTATCACTAAAAATCATTGCTATCATCGTGTCTGTGAAATCATCATATGGACTAGGTGTCTTAGAACAGAACTCCACTGTTGTATTAACAAAAAACGTACATTTTAAACAAACTTCTGTTTAGTGATTGTGGTGCAAATGTGTTGCTTTGATGTGGTTTGAGTATTTGTCATTTGCCAGTGCAGTTCCAAACAAGCTAAATAGAAGAAAATCAAAACCAAGAGCAGGAGCATCTTCATTTTTTAGAGACATTTTCTTAACGAGTCCAGCCTAGAATTAGTGGAGACGAGACGCCGTTATAAAAGTTCCCAGAATGCAACCAGACAACACAGTTACAGCAACTTGGCTGGTTAGTGATCTCCGAGATGCTGGGGAACTGCTGAGGTTCTATGTTTTTACTTCGACTGTACACACGAAGAGAGCTAGACAGTGTAAAGTGCTGCCGCATTGATCAAGCGARGGTTAAATCCCATTGCAGTTCTGTCTAAAAGAAGTCAAGTATTATTGTGAGTAATGTAGGAAAGTGAAATAATTAGACCAAATATCAGTTAAAGCAAAAAAAAAAAAAAAACCTTGGATGCTAAATAAACAGTAATGTACTACTGTACTAATGTACTGTTTAAATCAGACAGATCTACCAAACAATTACCATTTACACAATAATACAAAAGTCTAGCACAGTAAGTATTACTAGGTGATAACTTGCGTTTGTTGAACAACCGTTTCAAGGTTATTTCTTTCATGTTGACTAAAAAACACAACAACCGACCTTTGACTTCGATCTGTGCTTCAGCTTTTAGAAACTGATCTACACAGGGAGGACACAAAAAAAAAACCTCAGGGTCACAGAAGTTTCAGGAAATGAGCTGAATTTATTCTGCATCAAGCAAACCACAGGTGGACCTTCGGGTCTTGTGCTAACTCGTCATGCTGTGCTGCTGTGCAAACTGGGGGGCAAAAAAACAACACCTTTTAATCTGAACTTTACTGAGAAGTCAAGCTGCAAAGAAAAATACGTGCACCCGAGAGTAAGAATGAACTCCAGTGCAAATTAGTTAGATTTTCCGCTAGTCGTGAGCATCTTTAGATATTCATATACACGGCGTGACTAGGGTGATGTATGACAAAGGTTAGTTTCCATAAAGCGTGCTTGTTATTGATTTATTTAGTCCTTGCATGACTTTACACTTAAACGAACCCCTGAGACTTTTACGAGAGCTCAAAACTGTAAYGCAGCGAGCTACAGCACACAGCGCCGGTCCAAAGTGCTTCAGAAACGAAAATGAAAAGCAGCATCAGGTACCAACATCGTGGACTACGGCCGGGCAGGAGAGAGGAGGATGTGTGCCATGTGGAAGATGATGCGAGCGTGTACGATGTGTGTATTGCCTGAGAAAGATCTGGTATCAGTATGGAACCGACAGGAGGATAAGTAGATATCGTTCTCTCGGGTGGATTTCCTCGTGTTAAGTGTTTAATGTCCTTGCATCGCTGGCTAAACCGTTATTAAWTGCTTTGAACGTCATGATTGCCTGAATGGCAATTACAGCACCGGTCCCGCCTGTGCCGATGTGCACCGGCAATCTATTAAAAAGCAAATGAGTCCATCAGAATTACAGCCAGGGGTCCAATATGTCAGATTCATCTTTGATGGTTATGAGGGCAACCTTCATTTCAGATGCAGATTATTGTGTATTTATACCTCGCAAAACGTGACCCCAGGGTTTAATGAAAAAGTGTAATGTACTGTGATATAGATGTATGATAAAGAAAGTAATGTATCTTTTTTATACACTCTGTATCCGGCCACCATGGTGCGCCATCATCCATTACTAAACCAACTATATGTAATCATGCTCTGTCCACTTTAATAGGAACACCTTCACATCCAGCCAATCATTTTGCAGCAGTGTGGTGCCTTTAATCGTTTTAAGTCAAGAACTTGTTAATGTTCTCATCAAACATGAGAATGGTCATGACAATCTGGTCATGTCCGATAGGCTGATTTGTGGATTTCAGAAACCACTGGTTTGAATGGTGTGAAAAGCAAAAAACAGCAAGTGTTGTGCAGTTGTTCCTAATAAAGTGAACGGTAAATGCACTTTTATTTGTTTTGTACCTGGTTCACTCCGTACACCCAGGTCACCATCTGTCTTTATTTTAATTGCCACATAACGCGGCTTAGTCTGGACCTGAGCAACTGAAACAACGCCAGATCATAACACTGCCTCCAGAGGCTTGTACAGTGGACACTATGCATGACGGGTTCATCGCTTCATGTACTTCCCTTATTATCCTGATGACCTTTTTCCATCACTCCAAAGTCCAATCTTTATTCTCCCAAGCAAACTGAAGCTTTTTATCTGATGAGTATCACTAACAAGTGCTTTTTTTATGTTTAGTCCCAATTCTGAGAGTTCTCATCTCATAAGGAAATGCTTTTTTTGTTTGTTTGTTTTTTTGAACAATGAAGCTTTCCCAAGCATTTTTCTACATTACCTTTTTCTTGCACAGACTTGAAGGTTCAGCACTATCCTTTCAGGTTTTCATATGATCATATTCTTTATTCGGTTGCTGAACTGTTTTTTTTACGCCTCTGGGGAGGAACCTATAACAAAGTGTTTTCTAATCAGAAAAGCTCCATTCATCTATTCTTATCCAGTACTGGGGGCCTATAGCCTGTTCCAGTGAACTCAGGGCACAAGAAGAGCGACACCTAGATGGCGTGCCAAACACACACCACTATTGTCTATACCACTTAATCCTGTATACAGGATTGCGGGGAATCTGGAGCCTATCCCAGGAGACTTGGTGCACGAGGTATGGTACACCCTGCACAGGGTGCCAATCCATCGCAGGGCACACACACTCATTCGCACACTTGGAAATGCCAAATCAGTCTTTGGAAACCCACCGGACCCTGGAGTTGCAAGGCGTYAGTGCTAACCACTACASCACCATGCCGCCCCCAATCATACAGTACACCCCAAGAAATTTGGAAAYGCCTTCAAAAGAAAAAAGGAAAGATTCAAACTCTAGCCTTGAACGCCTAAGAACGTCTAAATATACCAAGAACTTTATTATAATTTTCCTAAGGATTTCATTTATTACTCATTTAAAATCCAAAACTATAATTAAATCTTTGATAGAAAATTTGTCCTTTTCTATGTAGTTTTTTCATTGAGGGTGAAAAACTTCAATATATAGCAACTCATCGCGTCCATGCTGCCATTACAGATATTTAAACCTCAGACCCAAGATTAAAATTAGTCACCGCTTGGAATTTAAATCCTACTGTTCACAGTTGAAGTAATGAATCTAGCTAGCATCAGTGCTCGATGGGCTACTAAATCAAGATCTGGTGCACAATTCTAATAACYGCAGAACATAAAATAGTCTTTGGTGTTCTCTCTCTCTCTCTCTCTCTTTTTTTTTTTTTTTTTTTTTTTTTTTAACAATAAAACAGGAATAATAGCCCTGTTGGAGAATATTGCATCTGTGCAGGAGAAGTGTGTGAGAGACAGCAGCAGGTCATTCGAAGAAAACTTTCAACTACAGCAGGATGTGCCGACTTTCAAAAAGTAAGTGCGTTCATATTTTCAATTAGTCCTAGACTCATGAATTGCTATCCAAGTATAATATTCCGTACGAGTGAATAGTTCAGTGACTGCTGTGAGGCTAATGAGGAATGGGTGTAGGTATGGCAGTGAGCAATGTAAGACTTGATCCATTAGGAAGTTTAAAGGGTTAATGGTTGACTAACCGAATTGCACATATGGCACAAGATGACATTTATAAGCATGAACTAATTGGCAGCGCAGGCACCCTCTGGACAGGCAGACTTTACTTTTTTTTTTCTTTTCTTTTTTTTTTGGATCGTAATTGCTGAATTTGAATAATGCATTCAAACTCCATGTACTGTWGCTGTTCATCCCGCTGCTTGAAATATCCTGACGATGGATTATTTGGACCGTGTGCCCTCAGGAGGCGTCTCTCCTCCTACAGTCTCTACAGGGACTAAACAGGGATTGATTTATTTTTCTGCTCTTGTCCAGCAGTAGCCTTGCAGACTGCACAACTTTGATTTTTACCCCCAAAATAATGTCCAGGCCGCGTGAGTTTCTGAGCCTTGGAATGGGTTTTTATCAGTTAATGGCATTTAGAAGGTCTTACGGCGGGTGCACGTCCTACCCCGAGAGGTTTCCCTCCATATTCGCATTCATCACTGACCTCAGCATCTGTCATGAATTCTTTTTTCCTGTAAGATTGATGGCTCTGCTGAACTCCTGCGTATAAATATTTCTCTACACGCTCTCTGAGAGGCATTAAATGTTCGTCTGTGATCGATAAATGAGGCTAATTGAATTATAAAGTTCCCAGACAGGAAACGGCGGAGGGTTCATTTGTCTAAATGGTTTGGTAATGATGCCTCTCGGGTGCGAGGCGGGGGAGCTCATTTGTTTTTCGTTCTGATGTTGGGCGGCTAGAGTGCTCTTCACCTCTTCGCCGAGCCACGGCACTTTAGCTAAACTCAATTTCTGACTGGACGGACCACCGCAGGTCAAAACCGATTACGGCTCCAAATTTGGCTGAGAGCTGCATTTGCAGCCTTTCACCGATCATTTTTCCATTAGGAAACACGCTCAGGTGAACCCGTTATAAGTCGGACGCATTACCTTGCACCACTTTGAGTCACTTTTTCAACTGTCAGTCCTTGCGAGGTTACCTGACCTGGTTGTATGCACCTGATAACCTGAAGCAGCAGATCAGCGCGATGGCTTCTGACTGGAGGGAAAACAAGCGCTTTATTTTTCACACTTGATTTAGAAAGGACGTAGTGTATATTGTGAGCATCAGTGCATTTCCACTGATTAACTTAAAACTGATGTAAAAAAAGGGTTCCGATTGGCCCACAGCAACCGAGTAACTTACAGCTAAACCAGGATCCCCGACGGAAACCCATCCAGCACGGGGAGAACATGTAAACTCCACGCACACAGGAACCGAACCCATGACCTTACAGTGCGAGGCCACAGTGCTAACCAATACTATATGACTATATTAAGAAACAGTTATTTACCCAAGGAAAATAAAATGTAGTAGTTAATACGGTGAGTCTTTCTGTAAGGAGATGTTTAACATTTGTGACATTGTAGTCAAAGTGGTCTTCAGAACTTCAGGACTGCGATCTTAATCCTGTCTGATTTCTCTCTGTCATGAYGATCTACACGTTATTTATTATATAGTGTACATGAAAACAAGAATTTATTAAATTTGAAATATTAAAAATATTTCTTTTTCTTTAGTACGTTTAAAAAATGGTAAAGGCTGCAAAGATTCATGGTATAAGAGGAATAAAACCATTCAGGATGAGCTGCTGTTGGAAAATGATCAATTTCACGGTGGTAACTATGTGGGAGGTGTTTCATTCCTTAAATATGGTGTAAGGGATGGAATGACACCCTATGATTCATCCTGTTCAGTATACCAGTGTGGTGTRTGATTTGGGATGTTACACACAAACAAATTCAAACAGGAACTAAAAAAAAGTCTGTAGAAATGCTCCAAAGTGGATAATCCATKAATAAATATATTGTTTTTCATTTGATCCGTAAGGTGAGACTCTAATCTCTGTCTAAAGCTTGTTTTTGGGACTTAACTTTGAATCTTATCTTATTTTTCTCTCGACAGCACTGAAAAAAAAAAAMCACACGGACACACACACAGCTGCTTTAGCCTAATAAACCTCACCACATAATAATTCGGCCATTTAACAGATTCGGGTTTGTTACTGCTTTCAAAAACGTGCAAATTACTGCAAATTAAATTGCAAAAAATGTGCAAAATTAATATTAAAAAAGATTAGGAGTACGCTTTTATTTAAGGGTGTTTGAAAATCAGACATATCAAAAGACAGAAACTTAATATGTGGTTTATCTATTTCTCTCTCTCTCTCTCTCTCTCTCTCTCTCTCTCTCTCAAAATTTGTATTTATTTTCTACACTACTGAATTCATACACATATGGCATTATGTAATTAAGTCAGTTGTTATTTTAAGGCATGAAGGTCAGCTGTTCTGGAACAGTTCTTGTAAGAACAGTATTGTGTCAAGTGCATTATCAAACCCATCAGGCACCACGATGAAACTGGCTCTCATTAAGACCTTCCCAGGAAGGCAAGACCAAAACTTACCTCTGCTGCAGAGGAGGAATTCATTTAYCAGACAATTAGCAAACAGCACCTCAGATTAGAGCCATTATRAAGGCTTAGAAAGAAAGAAATGCAAATCAAGAAATATGCATGTACAGTATGTAGTTTGTAYCTCAATTTTTTTATTGTGGGGAAAAAAGGTTAGTAATTTACTTCAAAAAGTGAAACTTTCATATAKACTGGAGTCACCTAGCATAAGGTAAAATATTTTAATAATTTTGCTTAAATGTTGATGATTATCTCTCACCCACTTTCATCATCTATACCGCCTAATCCTGTATTCAGGGTCACAAGAGGCCTGGAGCATATCCCAGGAGACTTARGGCACAAGGCAGGGTACACCCTGGCCAGAGCGCCAATCCATTGCAGGGCACAGACACACACACACTCTCGCATTACGGCCAATTAAGGCTTGCCAATTAACCTAMCCTACATGTGAGGAAACCCACCAAACACAGAGAAAACATGCAAACTCCATGCACACAGAGACTGGAATCGAACCCAGACCCTGGAGATACAAGGCAACAGTGGTAACACTACACCAGCGTGCCATCCTAGCTTATGTCTCATGAAAATATTATTCAAAAATCAAGAATCTCAAAATATTAGAATATTTCACTTTTTAATTGGGGTAAATTTCTATTGATATAGTATAAATCCAGTGAAGCTCTCAGTCTAGTTCAGTACATACAACCACAATCATGGGGAAGACTGCTGACTCGACAGCTGTCCAATAGATGATCACAGAAATCAAAGCAAAAACTGGTAATGAGTCCAAGATGTACACTAAGTTTCACTTTTTGAACTGTGCTGCTCTGTCAAAAGCGTAATGCATGACAGAAATCTGGCGACCTTTCCCAAAAAGATTCTGGCGGCCTGACTATTTTCTCTGCTGCTTCCCTTCTGCCAGAGGAAGCTCCCGCTGTTGCTGTGGCATTTGGGAATATTACATCGCTTCAGCTGCTTTGGGATCAGTTTCACCGTTTCTGATGTCATGGCTGTGAGCTTGTCTGAGGTCAGGAAAAGTTGATTCTGGATCAGCGTGTTGGCGTACCAACAGGCACATGAGCACGACTGCCACCCACAGCTAGTTTGGCAGAGATGTTGGAAGAGAATAAGGTCTCTGTTCACCCGGTTTGGCAGCTTCCTCCTACGCCATGTCATTCCTGCACCGTTCTTCTGCTGCCGCCACCGCCGCCGCCGCTTGCGGGAAGCAACAAAAACAATGAAGAGAAAATGTTTTGGAGAGGTTTAGTTGTATGTTCTGAACATTTCTTTCTCACAGTAACTGTATGAGTGTGTGCGCCATGGGTGAAATGATGAAGGCAAATAAATATAGGTTTAGAGGAAATGTTTGGCTTTTGCTAGCGATTTCAGGAATCGGTTTGATATCAATCACATTTAGAAGATGCTTTCATACCAATATACGATCCTACCTAACACTACATACAGTGAAATACAGTAGGCCTTGCAAATGTTGTCATCCTAATAAACACTAAATGACAGCAATTTGGAAATGTGTTGTATAACAATTATCAGTGGCATTTACTGGAAATTGACCTGTTCTCTTCAACTGGCCCAATTGGAATTTCTGGTTGCCAAAACACTGTGGCAAGGTTAATTTGGCAACGTTATAGACATTGGGCAGCGTTATTGGACAGTAGTGGCTCAGTATTAGGGTTCTCCCTTGCTATGCAGAAAGCTCTGGTTTGATTCCCAACCAATTCCCAAACCCCAGCCACTGGATACAATGCCGGTCCCAAGCCCAGACAAAATGGGAGGGTTGCATCAGGAACGACAACCTGTGCCATGTTGTGTGTGGATCAGATAGTCTGCTGTGATAGCGCAAAGTGCTTGGACCCACTCATCATTTCTTGCAACTTGCTGACGTTGGGATAACATTGAAAGGATGGCCTCAATATAATTGAGCAAATTCTAGTATTTATTGAAAGCATTATTGTTTACCTGACGACTGAAATACATCCTTGAAACGCTCAATATTGTTACTAGTGGCAAGGTTTCTCTTTCGTTCTACAAGTAAGCCAGTGCTCTGCCTCGGATCAGAACACTGGTCTCACTGGTCAATGGTGTGAACTATAGCAATCCATCTTTATTTCCTTTGTTAGCACAATTACGATGAAGGGCTCTTTAGTGAATGTTTAATAATTTGTTTCCTGTTCAGCCAGGAGTATCCGAAAGCATGCACGCACCCTAGTGAGCTTCCTTGATAACGCAAATAACTGATAGGAAGTCTCTAGTTCCATCTTCTCACATGTTTCGTGGTTGGGTTTCTGGATTGCGAAACACTTCACACATTTTCTTATCTGCCTTCTTGAACACACAGAGTTGTAGGAAGCGATGTTGTTTGGGGAAGCCTTGTGTTTGAAAAAGCGGAATATGTTGAGAGCTGCAACTCAGTATGTGTGAAAAAGTTAAAAAAAAAAAAAAAGCAATAACCTAATATTTCTCAGACCAGTCCAGTGTGGGGGAGGAGAAGGAGGGAGGGATGTGAACGTCGTGTACTTTGTGGAGGCAACGGCTAACATATGTTTCACACCATGACTCTGTTCTATACGCCAACACCCAGGGTCTGAGTTGTTGTTTACACTGGTGACATGGCTCAAAACTGTGCTAAGCTGTAATCTTTTTTTCCTCTTTAGAACAGAATTGGTGAAGGAAACTAGAGCGACACGTTCAGGGTGAGATACTGCCCAGTTTCCGTACTGGCCATCAATAGGGAGCGCAGTTACTGCATCTTTAATGTAAATCTCAAAACACAAGGAAGTGCTGCAACCGTACTGGGAAGGTGAGAAGATGTCTTTAGTGAGTTCAATGCTTGGTGAGTGAAAGGAACAGCTCTCGCCTGGTATGTCAGTCTTGAATTCTCCATTACGAATAAGCAATGAACCTAGAGACTTATTGAGATGAAATGTATTATAATAAATATCACATGATTACTTTGACACCATGACCAGCTTCAGCYAAACAGATCACGCAGCATTGAATAAGCCACAAATTTTGATAAGTGTGTTCATGTACAGCTTAGTTGTTCTGTGGCAAGGACGGGTCACCTGGGCCGATATTTGCAAGAGTGCAAGGTTGTAGCTTGCAGCTTCTTTTTCTTCTTTTTGCTCCTCTTCCTCTTCCACGAAGACCAAGTAAGTAAGCCTTAAGGAGTCCTAACTCCTAAGTGCACTCTCTCAGCCAAAACCACAGAAACTCACAGGGGAAAAAAAATCCCACAACATTAACCTGATCATGTGAATCACATGACCATGTGACAAACACATGATTGTGAATTGTTCTTGCGCTCTAAGGAACACACATGGCGTGATGAGAAAATATGTACCACTGATTTGAAAAAAAAAAAAAGTAAATAAAAATTGCATAACTTTTTTTTTTTTTTTACTTTACACGTGAAAAAAAATCACGTGTGAAAATTTAAAGACCCTGGATGTAAAAAATAAATGAAAAATCTGATAAAAAATAAAAAATAAAAAAATCATGTGATTAATAATAATAATAATAATAATAATAATAATAATGTGTGAGAAATCATATATGTAAAATAAATCAGCATGAATATATAACAATCGCTAGAAATCACGTGTACAAAAATTAAACAATGTACTACATGTAAGAAAAACCTCAAGCGTGTGAGGAGGAATCACATGGTTAATAAATTAATTGTGTGAGAAACCAAAATTCAAACCGCATGCCCTACATGTGAGACAGTGGTATGAAAATCAACGAGTTGTGTGTAAAAACGCAATTAAAAACCACACAGGAATTTGACCTCGTGATACTTTTATGTTTGGGAAACCACAGAAGTTTCTTGTTTTGCACAGCAATTTTTGACAGTCGCACTGAGGTCAGCAGCTGACAGGGACAGTGAGAAGCCGTGAAACCCAAAGCAGAAGCACGCATGTGTACGTCATGATGGCCAGCGCGGCCTGAGACTTATTTCCTGTCCCTTGTGTAACAGTTTTAAACGATGTCTTTGTTCTCGAGAGCGGCACTGGGATGAATGAAAGCTGATATTATCTCCCCAGAGGAAGAGCGGCCGGTCACTAGCACACATTGAACACCTTCTCGTGCATAGAATACTCTTTTTTTGGTGCTGCTTTCTGTGATATAACACAGTCTACTGTAGCATGAATATACTTACTGTAATAAAAGAGTTCTTTGATGGCTGGCACCCTGTCCAGGGTGTCCCCCGCCTCGTGCCCAAAGTCTCCTGGGATTGGCTCCTCCAGACCCCCCCGCATGAGGATAACCCGTGAGAAGATGAATGAATGAATTGATGGTTAATGTACCATTTAGCTCTTGTTTAACCTTTCACCAAACAAAGAACTACTCTATTTCAACAAAGATMGAGTAGTACACAACAAATACGTACAGTATATTTATAGATAATGTATTTATAGTGTATCAAGATTAAAAAAGTCCCTCAAGCTACCATCGAAACCACCACAAATACTATATCCACTACTTACAAAAAAGAAGGCTTAGCCGTCTACCCTAATCTCATTAGGTATGTTAATATTTCTTCAATCTGATTGAAATCATTCAGATTAGAGACTCCAACGTAACTGTTTACATGGAGGCCGATCCGAATATAACTTAATAAGCAGAAGAAGAAGTATTTATGAGATTAGGTTAAGTTTTACATCTATTTTTTCCTTTTTTTTTTTTTTTTTTGTGACTAAACATTTTAAGGCGGCATAGTGGCATAGTGGTTAACACTGTGATCTCGCACCGCCAGGGTGAAGGTTCGATATCTGCCTCGGGAATGTATGGAGTTTGCATGTTCTCTCGTGCTTGATCGGTTTCCTCCTGGTGCTTCGGTTTCCTCCCAAAGACCTGCAGGTTTGGTTAACTGGCGTTCCCAAATTGCCCATGGTGTGTGAGGATGAAGGACAGTTTTTACGAGGACGTGTGGAGATGTAGGACACAAGGGGGTACACCCTGGATAAGGTGCCATTCCACCGTAGAGCACACACACAGGATAAGCAGTATAAAAGAGGTATAAAAGAGTTCTTGACAGATAACCCCTTGACAGTTTTATCTAAACCAGCCAAAATTATTTGTCTTTGCGAATCTATCACCTAAATTGTTACAAAATCTGTAGGAGAAGAGATGAAGCCATGTAAAATCAGATGTGAAAGAGCTGACTGTGCAGTCAGACCAACAGAGAGGTGAATACACCTGTTAACCTCCGACTCTGAATCATTATGCAGTGTCAAGCGATACAGAATTTAATAAGGTTTACCAGAAGCTCTTCGGATACTCCGCATGCCTTTACAGCACGCGTCTCAAATTCAAATTGGTTGGGGGATTGAAATCACATAGGAGGGCCATTTTAACATTTATGCGAAACAAGAAAGCACAATATTTCTGTAAATTTTCTTTACTTACTTGGACATTTGTTACATTACATTAACATATTTTCTTATACTGTCAAACAAAAAATGTAAAAGTGTCTCTACATTGTTTTATATATTAGTTTTTAACTGTTTGCAAATCCTTTTTCTTACTTTATTTTAACTTTAATAACTTTGCTAAACTAACAATCATGCACTGAACAAATGCTATCTTAAATACCTGCAATTCAAAATACAATGAATACATTGGCACACTCTTCTATTTCTTGCCAGACACCTGGCAGCGCTTCTGCTCACACAACTGAGCCACGTTTGCCCTAATGAAGGTCACAGTTGAAACCCTGAGTACAGCTTGAAGATGGGCATCACTAAGTCTGCACCTGTACTTGCATTTATTAAAGTTCATAGTCGAGAAAAGTTTCTCACACAAATACGTGCTTCCAAAAAAATGCACATTATCCGACTGAACACTTTTGACCGCTCTGGGAAGCATGGAGGTAATTCTCTCAGAAACTGTTCAGTCTTGTCTGCTTTTCCTTGTGCCTCTCTGAATTTATTTTTTAGCTCACTCTTGCACTGCAACTCAATCAGTTCCATTTGCGAAACACTTGGGACACTCTGCACATCAGCTGAGAAGGTCTGCAAACAGCTGGACAGTGTCATGGTGTGCCTTGCAGTCAGCAAAACGCTGATCAAATTCCTGCAGTAGGTTTCCAATAGCAGAGGCCTATTCATCACCGCTGAATGCTGTGCCATCCTCCACCAGAGATCTGCATGTTGTGAAAGGACTGAGGTTTTGTGGAGAAGGCTTTCACTCTTTCATATGCTGCTGTGATGAGCTGACCAGGGCCCTGGAGCTTGAGGTTAAGGATGTTCAACTCCTGTGTTATGTCCACTAGGAATGCAAGGTCCATAACCCATTTAGGATCATCAGATTCAGGAACATCCATTCGGCCATTTTCCATGAATTTTTTCTCCTCTGCTCTTAACTCAAAAAATCTCTTCAAGACATTTCCCCAGCTGAGCCAGCACACTTCAGTAAAGTAAAGCACATCACCATATGTTGCCTCAATTTCTTCTAAAAAGGCGCGAAACTGGCGGTGCTGTAAACTCCTCGACCTGATGTAATTGATGCATTTCAGGACAACAGACATGACATGTTCATATTTCAAGCATTTACTGCACAGTGCCTGTTGGTGTATAATGCAGTGCAGAACAACTGCTGGATCTGCATTTTCCTCTTCTAATTTTCTTTGCACCAGCGCTAACAGTCCGTTTTTTTTGTTTTTGTTTTTTTTTTGCCTGGCATAGAGGGGGCGCCCTCAGTGGTAATGCCTACCAGTCTGTTCCACGGCAAACCAGCGCGCTCAATTGCGTCGCAAAGCTGATGAAATATATCTTTGGCTGTTGTGGATACAAACTCAGCAACTCTTCCGTTACTTCAAATTGGTCATTAATACCCCTGATGAAAATGGCTAGCTGAGCACTGTCGGTTTTCGTTGTGCTTTTGTCAGGCGCCACAGAGTTTGCGGTGAAAACTTGAGCTTTGTCGCGTAACTGATCATAAATGTCATTCAATAACTCGCTAATACACTCTGCTACGGTGTTTGCCGATAGAGAGAAATGGTTGAACAAGCTCTTCTTTTCTGGACATACGGTAGAATATCAGTGACCTTCAACATGCAATCCTTCATAAACTGCCCCTCAGTGAATGGCTTTCCTGCTTTAGCGATCAACTCATCACATAACTTGCTTCAACTGCAGCATCAGCGTCCTTTTTGACTTTATGGAAAAGGCTTTGCTGGGATGTTAGCTCTCTCTGCAACCGCGTAGCTCGTTTTTTTCTCTCGTCCTCCTGGTACTCATCATACTCTTCTCTATGTTTAGTCGAGTAATGGCGCTTGAGATTATAGTCCTTTAGAACGGCAACTTTTTCCTTGCATATCAGACATGTAGCATTTCTATTAAACTCCACAAAAAATACTGCAATGTCCATCTTTTTTGAAACTGTCCGTGTTCATCATCCACCTTCCTTTTCGATTTGGAAAGAGACATGTAAATCTCATGACATGTAAATGGCCCGCGGGCCAGCAGTTTGACACCCCTGCTTTACAGGAATTAGAAAATCATGACTTGCAAAATACTAATGAATTTCTAAGCAACAGAAGCTCGAAGTGTCAACTCCATATTATGTAAGGACATGCGATTCGGCTCAAAGACTCGACTCGTCATTGAATGATGCAAAACAAGCATCCAAGTAGAGGAAGCATAATGCAACATATGGTGGTGGTGTTCAATGCACATTTCTGTTTTTATCTGCAACTCACACACATCCTCGTAAAAACCGTCCTTCATCCTCACACACACACACATGCACAGTCACCCCAACATCCATTGTACTTGAGGCTTGCTATATCAATACACACAGCTGTTTCTCTCCGTCACAAAGCCACAGTCCCACCTCCTTTGCCCTGGTGATGCAACATGAGACAAAGACATATGATTAAAAAAAAAAAGAGAAAAAAAAATCCAGGAAGAGTGAAAGGATAGAATTGAACTGCAATGCGACAGATTAATGGCAGGGCAGAAAGCGGGGTGAAGAATTAARCAGATAAATGTTTAGATTTGTAGCTTTTCAAATGCATAAATAAGGGGGATATGTGGAGAGTGTGGGTGAAGACAGATTTTCTTCGCTCATGGGTCTCACACACCTATGCGAGTAATAATAAAACATGAACATATGGCATAGACGGGCTTTCAGGATTTCGTGGACAGGTTTCATTGAATTGTGTTCACAATATGGCAACAAAACCACAAAACATATAAAAAGATAGAGTAGTACACGACAAATACGTTT
This sequence comes from Clarias batrachus, assembly GCA_003987875.1. Classification (NCBI taxonomy): domain Eukaryota; kingdom Metazoa; phylum Chordata; class Actinopteri; order Siluriformes; family Clariidae; genus Clarias; species Clarias batrachus. Next base: position 470,708 of record QMIH01000079.1, read on the forward strand.
ACCCTGTACCAAGATTAAAAAGGTCTCTCAAGCCAGCATCGAAACCACCATACATACTGTATCCGCTACTTTCAGTTCGTGCAAAACGGAATGCTTAGCTTTCTATTTAAGAGATCACACGTCGGGGCTTTTTGTGTGCTCATGTATGCAGAAGAGAGTAGATAGTGCTGTCCTTTAAATGCGTCAGGGCSCCTTGAGGCACAGAAAGAGTGGGTTGGTTTGCTACTGGTATCTCAGAGGAAGCATGTCATACATTTCTATTCATTTCCTTTTTTTAAAACCAATCAGCCTACACCACATTCCTTTGAACTGTGGGATGAAACCGGAGTACCCAGAGGAAACCCACCAATCAGGGGGAAAACATGCACACGCACCACACTAAACCACTGTGCCACCAAAAGAAGGAACTTTTTCTGACCAAAATATAGTAGATCTCACATTTTTTGACAAGGCCGGTGCCTAATATAAAGTCAAGTCCATGTCGAAATGCCAATAAATCCAAGTCAGTACACAAATCATCTTGAAATGGAGCGAGGGTTTAATTTCATCTCTGTGGGTCAGATACTGTTTAAACCCATTTTATTAACATTGAGCTTGTGCAGCTTCGTGAAGGCTGCTTCGGTGATGCCACCACTTCCATTTCAAAACCGAAATAATTCCAGAAGAAGGTCAGAATTCCTTCAGGAGCGGTGGGAGTGGGAATAGCAAATCTCTTATGTAGCCTCGCTAGCAACTAATAAAGATGCTCCAGTCATGTACATGTGTATTTATTTGCTTCAGTGAATAATCTCGCATGAATACTGTAGATTTGTAGTTAATCACTTCACAAGGGAGTGAGCAACTGAATCTGATGCATCCTGCGTTCTGCTACAGGGATTTTATGTGTCAGGGATAATGCATACAGTAGCGAGAGAGAGAGAGGAACGGGCATGCTGTGTGAGAGTGTGTTTTAAATAGGACTCACTGTGGGCTGACACAACACACTCTCCCTTATGTTGGCAGGGAATACTATTGAGAGACATCAGATAAACATAGTGCGGTGTGTGTTTGGGTGTGTGCGGGTCTGCTCAGCTGTACCTAGCATGTGTGTGTGTGTGTGTGTGTGTGTGTGTGTGTGTGTGTGTAAGATCTTGAAAGCCTTAATGTGTCTTAACTCCGCCCTGCTGTTTACATTATTCCCTTGCCATGATACATTAGTCCTACAAGCTAATGCCAGGACTTCTTTACAGCGTTTTTCCTAGAAGCTCCCGGAAGATCTCCACACATTTTAGAAATGTAGAGGACCTACTGTATAGCCGCTTCATAAATATTAAAATCTATAAGTCATCGGGCTGTGTCTGTGGCCTACAAACCGGCAGCCATTTCAAACTGGATGCTTCCTTTATGAGGACTCAAGGGTGACCTAAAACTAACATTGTAAAGCTAGCCTGAGCTCTTTAGACATGTATCGATTATTTTAGCCTGTCAGAACCGCTTAGGCAACCATTGCAGCTGCAAATGGGGGATGATAAATCTCTGCATCCTGCTCAGTGCCTTCTCCATAAAGAAATTGAATCAAAAGCAAACAACACAGCACTCACGACACAAGCCTTAATGTTACCCAGCATGATCTCGTCAGCTGCACGCTGACAGTACTTTGTTTCTGAAAACAATGTGGGCTTTACAGATAACTGGAAGAGTTTTTGAGGGCAAAGATGGCTTGTTAGGGCAGGGCGGTATCCATCCCATTTGGGAAGGTGCTGCTCTCATTTCTTGCACTACAGCTCATAGTCCCAGAACAGGCCTAGTTAATCAGTGACAATCAAGAGCCCAGGCAAGGGAGCAGATAAACAAGCTAAACCGCCTCAGCTGCACCGATTCGTCACATCGCCTCCATCATATAGAGACGACACCTGTTTCCTGAGATAAATGAAAATGTAGAAAAATGTAAAAAAAAAAATTTTTTTAAAGTCTGTTTTATCACCTAACCAACAGGAAATTTAGACTGAATGCACAACGGGCACCTTTGTACTGACCGTTAAATATGAGATCTTTTACACCTAAAGCGCTCGCTATTTGTTAACAAGTTAACCAGGGCCATAATCTGAATTCCTTTGTAAATATGCAGATTTCAGCTTAAATCCGCCTGCTTCTTCAGACAAAGCTTTAATTGTTAGAGCCTTTAATATTCATTTAGAAAATTTGGAAGATAGGCCATCATCATAGCACAGCGCTGGTTAAAGTGGTAAATGACCTATTACTGTCCTCTGATTATATATTACTGTTCTCCTTGATGGTTGTAGGAACAACCTTCTCCTGGCTCAGGTCTTATGTGACTGATTGATATCAGTTTGTAGATGTACATGGTAACTTCTCTATGCATCCTAAAGTAATCTTTGACGTTCTGTAATATTTTCTGTTTCAATACCATTGCTTTATTTTTCTCTCTGAATAAAAAAATATTATTTTCCATTCTTATGCTGATGACAAATTTCTTTTTAATCACACAATGACTCTGGATGATCTTTCTGTTTCATCATTCGCAGACCTAAACGATGTTGGTGTGATTTTGACTCCAGTCTTTCATTTGAAGCTTATGTAGATAATATTACAAGGATGTCCTTCTTTCATCGCTGGAATATTGCGTAAATAGCAAATATAGTGCTTAATCAAGTTCCAGTTCATGCAGAATGCAGCAGCAAGAGTACTAGATCCAGAAGATATGAGCACATCATTTCTATTTAATGCACCCTGCATTAACTATACATACTACTATTGACCTCTTGGGCCACAGTAGCAGAGTGAACTTCTGGACCTTTATGATCCACCACACTTACTTTGTTCAAAAGGAGTCAGGGGTAGCTCAGTGGTTAAGGTGTTGGACTACAGTTTGAAAGGTCTCAGGTGTCTGGGTTTGTTGTATTTGTTGTCTCTTTGTATAGGGCTTTATGAGTTTTTCTGTTATAGGACTTAGTTTTTCTGTCAACTTAAAATGTCAATCTGTCCTGTTTCAGCTAGCCAGCTAATTAGGTTTCTTAGTTAGCCAGTTAGCGCTTGTGAAATTATGTTGTTAATTCATGTTGTATGTAGCACCTTGGTCCTGGAGCAACATCGTTTTATTTCACAGGGTACTGAACTGTATATAATTGAAATGACAATGAACGCCTACTTGAACTTGAGGTTCAAAACCCATAACCACCAAATTGTCCCTGTTGGGCTCTGAGCAAGGCCCTCAACTGCTCAGATGTATAATGAGATAAAAAATTTTTTTTAAGTTGCTCTGGATAAGGGTGTCTGCCAAATGTCTAAAGGTTCAGGTTATTTGTTGGTWCCTTGAATAGTGAAGACTACAGTAGTTGGCAAAACTTTTTCTTACAAAGCTCCGCATTTATGGAATAGCCTTCCAATCAGTGTTCGGAACTCAATTCTTAAGCATTTTGTTCATAAGTGTTTATTTGGTAAAGGAACAGACCTGGTGGGTCGCATGCATAAAGTGTTTAGTGAATTGGGATAGTTGGATGCAGTCACCCCCTTTTCCCCTCATTCTCATGCATTTGTTCAGATTTTGTTATAGTGCAGTGGCTGGCTGCTTTATGTCCTAAGGCATCTTCATGTCTGTATTTAGGTACTCTGTCATAACTAGAACTACCAGAGTCGTGCTTGCTTTCACCCTCGTTCTCTCTGGAATTTGACGGCAACTGAGTCTAACATTTTTTTATACAATGACTTATACTTGCTACGACATCTTTAGAACTGCAATT
>QMIH01000079.1:477773-490977 GCA_003987875.1 Clarias batrachus
GTTGTGGGGCTCCTGGAGCCTATCCCACGAGACCTTGGGAACAAGACAGGGTACACACTCTGTGGGCAATTTGTGAATGCCAATTAGCTTAACCTGCATGTCTTTGAACTGTGGGAGGAAACCAGAGTAGATGGAGGAAACCCATCTAATTGATAGAAGCTTCGACCTTGGAGGTGCAAAGGCCCTGAAGGGTCAGGGGTCAGTCAGTGGTTACAGCGTTGGACTACGGTTCGGAAGGTACCAGGTTCAAACCTCCATGACCACCAATTTGCCACTGTTGGGCGTTTTAGATGTATAACGAGATAAAAATGTAAGTTGCTCTTGTTAAGGGCGTCWGCCAAATGTCATAATGTCAGACCACAGTGTTAACCATTATATGGATTAGAAATGTAGTACATTTTATCTCAGAATTTTTCCTGACAGAACCACATTAGACACCCATATTGACATTATAACTAATTTATAATAACAGATTGCTGCAATTCTGGCACCTATGCGTGCCTGGACTAAGTGTCGGATTAAGCGTTCGGGTTCCAGCAGCACCTCTGAGGTTGAGTGAGGTCTGTAACCCTGTTTGAATCATGTTTTTTACCTCGCTTTTTAATTTTCTATAAATAGAAACATCCGACCAAAGAATAAATGTAGTAAGAGTCAATTACTGATGAAGTGACACAGCTTGGCCATGTAACACCCAGCAGTCAAGAGCGTCAATTTTTCAATTGATTAATCTACTTCACTAATGCCAAGTGGCTAAAATGGATTCGGTGGAGGTGCGGCTTAGTCGTTCGGCATCTCTCCTCTACCCTTCCTCTTGCTTTATGTTTATTTTACAAGGATTTAGGATTAGGGTGAGAGATGAGTGAAGGCCAAATGTGTTCCTATAGAAACTGAGTCAGCGATGGCCATTTATAATGTATTGTTTCTGAAGCACAGCTGCAGAAGCTGCTTTTAGAGACCCTCAAGACCTCAGTTTTTATTTTTTTTCCAGCCTATGTGTAACATTTTAAACATTAACACATTAAGCTGCATTATGAAATGCCCTGACATCCCACTGCAGGGGAAAAATGAATAAGTAATAAAGCTACGACACTGTGTTTTAAGGGTTACGGGATCACGCGCAATGCTCGATGTTTTGTATTTACTTCATAATTTGATTTAATATTTATTCATTTACAATAAAAACAATCAAATAAATGACACGACTGAGCACTTGAAGGTAAAGAGCCTGACCTCGAAGGTTCCACTGAATTCTGTAAGGAACCGAATTCAAAATATTCTCATGATAATAATTTGACAATCCACAGAACCCACTAAGCAGACCCGTACATCTTTCAACATATCTAATGCACAGACTCAGACTCCCACAGCTCAGTAATTGCTCTTCCCACTGTTCAATGCATAATGTATGATCATGTCTAGACTCCTTTTCTTATTTTTAGATGTCGAGTATATCACTACAGAAGTGAAATACTGTAAACCCATCACTTCCTCAATCTTCTCGCCAAAGTGTTGATGATATTTCTCTATATTTAACATCGTGCCATCATTTTACTCTGTATCAGATGTATAATTGTTTTACTATATTTGTTATTATTGACTGCGACAAACACCTTATCTGATCCCGCAGAGTATTTTTAGACTGCACGTTTCATTATGARCCATGGTGCATTGTAAGCAGATCGTCCACGCCTGCATGCAAGGCTAGTTTGGTTACAGTCAGTGAGAATACGAAATCATGGTTTCAAACAGAATGCGTTTAGCCTTAGGGGAGAGAACAGTGGCACTGACTTAGTGTGGTCCCTATGGTGTAAAGGTACCTCAAGGGAAATGGACTAAATAAAAGCAAGAAAAATTGCATTTCCAAGAGATGGTAAAGGTGGCTCTGTATCCTCCGAGTTCCATCTAGCATCATTCCACAGTCTCAGATTTGTCCTTGAAGTAAAGCTCTTAATAATTCTGTGTAGACGCATGAAAGCAATGCATTCTACTTTGAATTTTTCATGAAGGAGTCTGAACAGAAGGCTTTTAGAAAAATGTTATTTAAAGAACTATTTTGGAGTGTGTACAGCATTTGTTATATAATTTTACAAGACCTGGGAACATAAAACCCTTTCTAGCATGTCCATTAAAAGAAAACATATTCATGCAAATGATTTTATGGACGTAAACCACAGGTTTGCACGTGACACAATATAATTTTGAGTCTTAAAGCAAGAATTTGAAACAATGTAATATGATATATGATTATACCTTGTATGATTTGGATTTATAAGGCAACAACTTGATATTAAATGCATCAGCTATGATATATTATTATGTTTATACTGTATGTCTAAAACTTATAATATTACTTATTTATTCTTCAGTAAGAGATGTAACSTGGTCAAGGTCATGGGATCAGATGCACATTCACACTAGTAACAATTTCCTACCTGGGATGCTTATGGGAGGTTAGAGGAAACCAAGAGAAGCCAACGCCAATGCACTAAGGACCTTCAAATATCTACTCAGATAGTAAACTGAGCTCAGGTTTGAATCAGGGTCAGCGGAAATGTGAGACGGCAACCTCGTAGCTACAGAAGTTCCAGTTAAATGGAAGTTAGTTGAATGAAAAAATACATAAAGRATGTGGAAAAAGTTTGACTTTTCTCCTCACCTCGCAAAAAGTTCGTCAAAGCTTCTTAATGGTTACAACAAGCTTTTGTGAAAAATGACACCCTCAGTTGTAGGTTTTATAGTATWTTACAAGTACATGCAGTAGAAGATTTAAAAATCCCCCAAAGGGACAAAGTAAGAGGAGGTTATAGTTTCATTTTTCGGTAACAACAAAGAAATTGAGAAAGCACTAAGGAAGATGCTTCGCTAAAAATAGTCTTTATTCTTTTAACACTCGTCACCCACAGTAGCAAAGATTTCTTAGGTACAAATTTACAGCATCAGTGTGAGATTATCTACTGGAGCAAAGACAAAAATGAAATACAGTACTAACCAAGTGGGTTCTTAAAAACAGAAGTTGTTATGTTAAAAAGAGTTACTTATATGGCTAAGTTTAGAACTTGGATGGAACCTTCCTGGTTGTAGGTTTAACTTTAACCAAGGCCWATATCKTCATTACAATCCTTCTGGAATCWGGAACTCTGAAAGAGAGGTCAGCAAGCAGCTCGTATATTCATCTGTAAATGCCACTTTGCGTTTCATCTGGGAGTTCTACATTCCTGAAAGATGCATAGGAGCTGAATGAGCAAGTGGCTTTTCATTAAACTGTCGCAAATCTGTGCAGCTGTGGCGCTCCAGCCATCGGCGCTTAAACAAAACCTGGGAAGGCTTCCACTGGAGCTGGCTGTGAAACGTACACCGGTGTTTCAGGCTTGATTTCCCTTAAGATGTGCTCTGAGACGTTTTGGCAAGCTATTTAGAAAGGATGCAGAGTAGAGCATGCCAGAACGTTCTTCTAGGACACCCACTGTGTTTTGGGGAATATATGAATGTCTGATGCATGCCTCTGTTTTCCTGACCTTGTGATGACCTTGCTAAAGCTGCTTCAGTGGATAGCTCTGCTGCTGGATATCATCCAGATGCAAATTTGCCGCTGTCTTTTCCCTGGCAGCAAAGGTAGCATAACACAGACAAATTAGACGCAATAGCCCTAAAACGTCTCACGGTTACACAAAGCGCAACAATGAGGCTTATTACCTTTTCTTATTTATTGTGCATGGAGAAGAAGAAAGAGAACATGGACCGTAGCGTTTCAGGACCTGCTCAGGCTTCCTACGGGAGGTCATGTAGCGTGGGATGTCAGTACAGCCGCAGTAGCACTGATGCACTCATCTTCTTTTTTTTTTGGCATCGTGCTAACATTTGTACAGCCTACGGGAAGCTGGGGGACTTCAGACCAGGCTCCGAGGAGAGGAAACGGCTATGTCCTAAATGCTTCAGTGTGAGACAGAGATGACAGTTTGGTCCTAAAGGGGACGTGCGCAATTGCTTTTTCAGAGCAGCGGTTAAGCCCCTGTGATTGGAAACGTGTGAGTTCAAACTGCACAAAGGGTTCCGTGTCGCCACTGATGGACCCTCGAGCTAGGCCCGTAACCTCTACAGCTCGGCTTGGATTGCGTCCCAGTGAGTCTGCCGAAATGCATAAACGTGAATAAGTATGTGCAACTGTGGGCATGGTTATGTCCCAGTACTGGATTTTGTGTATAAATGTTAAAGTTTATTGCACAATAGTTTATAAAAAGCTATAGTGACTGCTATAACGCTTTTCAAGGACAGGGTCGTGGAGTGCCTTGAGGGTATCCCGGGAGACACCGGGCATGAGGCGGGGTACACCCTGGACAGAGTGCCAATCCATCACAGGTTACACTCCCACACATGCACACACACACACACACACACACACACACACATACACAAAAACCAGGCAATTTGGGAAAGCCAGTTACACTAATCTGCATGTCTTTGGACTCTTACCCTAACCTCTATGTCTTTCACTCTTTTACAATCTGAAACATGGCTGTATCATCAGCAACGAAAAACTCYACAGTTCTACATTAAAACTCTTCTAGGTTTTTAATAATATTAAATATTAAATAATATTAGCGTCAGATGGTTATTAACCCAATCCCATGACCTTTAATGTTTGACATAAGTGAAATAATTTGGCCTTTTTGTTTTGAACCAGTGATTTTTTTTGGACCAGGCAGCGTATAAACTGTCATTCCCTCATAGACTCTCCCTCCTAAATACTTGTAAAAACATCTACATTTACTCTTTTTGGAGATGCCTTAATCCAAAGCAAATGTCCTGATAGTCCACAGCTTACTTGACACATCTGAGGTTCGCATTCAGATCTTTTTAATCATTAGTCCAAAGCCTTCGCCACAAGCCACCACCACATAGTTTGCATTCGTTTCTTCAAACTAGGTTTTTAAAGAAAATTCTTCTCACGGTCCCATGTATTTGTACTGCATGTAATCCTGTTTACTGTGATACTGCAATGATATTTCTCTCCAGTGTATACCAGAAAAATTTAGAATTGGCAACAAAAACTTGACCTTGACCTTTGCTTCTGACCGTTATGGAAGCTCTGTCACTGGAGACATCAAAATCTCCTTACAGAGAACCTAACCCTATCAATGATTACACCWGGAAAAAAAATGTTTGTATTATTCATGTAGGCTGTCCACCATATAAATGTAATACATTTTTATGAATGTTTGCATTTGAAACTATTCTCAGAGCTACTGTTATAGAAAACGAATCAACAAGACTGATGACCAACGAGACTCGAGAATTTATAAGGTTTCTGTACGATGTTAGACTTTGTCATTTATATTTACATACGATTAACAGAAGCACCTCAGTGTGATTAGGGTCATTTAAGAGTAAGCCATACTAATGATTTTCAGGTCAAATCTGTTGTTTCTATTTGCATAATGCTTTCATCGAAAGCCATTGTACCAAAGCAGCTGTACAGAAATCTGGAAGTAAATTTAGTCCTACGAGTCTAATGAGCAATGCAGAGAGGAAAAAGTCAGGGAAGGAAAAATTCTCTTGGTTGACCTGAGGAAAAAAAACTTTATGTTTTAAACACGGAGCATAATAATACTGTAGTAGTGGTACATATGCAATAAAACGAGTTGCCCTAAAGCTCCATTGTAAAACCGTGGTTCAGATTTGTAGCTACAGGACAGGAAAGGCTGACAGTTGCCTGGGGCCCCAACACTGTGGGGCTCGGTGAAGGTTTTGGAAGCTTATCATTAATAATTTAGCTGTAATTCGCGGTTGAATTCATTACATTGCTAGCAGCTGACCAGACTGTCTTGTTATCTTRAATTTTAGATTATATATGGATAGAAAAAAAAACCTAGCCAAAAACTTAGCCTCAAAAACTTAGCCTCATGTTATGTCATGACAGTTTAACAAGGGATAGTATAAATAGCTTAAAGGCCTAAAAAGTGTTTTTTTTTTTCTTTCTAGCAAGATCATAAAATATGCTGTCGGGTTGTGCTGTTGAATTTTTATATAAATTGTATTAAAGGTTAGATTTTAAATAAAATTATTGCTATCATTCATTCATCTTCTATACGCTCATTCACACATTACCGCCAATTTGGGAATGCCAATTAACCTAATATAGACTGTGGGAGGAAACTCTCAGGGAGAACATGCACAGAGGCCCAAGATGGGAATCAAACCCTCAGCCCTGGAGGTGTGTGACCACAGTGCAAACCACTAAGCCGCCGTGCCGCCTATTGCTGTTATATATTAACTAATTGATTTTTTTTACAACGCTTATTCTGTATATTCTGTTTATTCTGTGTATGCTTAGTCCAGAAACATCATTGTACAAGAACAGGGCAGGGCACAGGCACACACTTATACAGACACATAAACACCCTATCCGAAACTACAGGCAATTTCCAACACAAATCAGCCTACAAAGCATGTCTTTGGGCTGTTGGAGGGAACCGGAGCACCTGGAGAACAACCACAGGGGAGAACATGCACGCATGCCAGAGGTAAGATTGGAAACCTCAACGCTGCAGATGTCAGGCAACCAGTAAGACACCATGCTCCCATTCTTCTTCTTCTTGTTATAATTTTGGAGCCTTCTCGGGAAAATCTTGGTAATAAAAGTAGCTTATAACGACAATAATAAAAAGAGGGTGGTCTTTCTTTCTTTCTCTGTGAATCCCAGCTGTCTTTAGAGTCACATATTTTTAGTATTTACATTAACTAAGTTTTGTAGACATTACGGATGTAGTGAATATAAAGTTTTACAGAAAAACAGTGTATTGTAGTAACAAAGATTGTGTGATATATACGAATGTGATGTATATGAATGTGTGATCATATATTACTCTCTTACTCCCTTACTCATAATCTATACCGCTTTATCTTGTGTATATTATCTTTATCTTGTGGGGCCTGGAGCCTACCCCAGGAGACTTAGGGCATGATACATGCTGGATATACACACACACTCACATGCTCATTCACACACTATAGGCAATTTAGGAACACCAGTTAGCCTAATTTGTATGTTTTTGGACTGTGGGAGGAAACCGGAGTAAGCAGAGGAAGCGCAACGGGCACAGGGACAACACGCAAGCTCCATGCACAAATTCGAGAGGCTGGAATCGAACCAGGACCCTGGAGGTGCATGGCGACAGTGCTAACCACTAAGCACCGTGCTGCCGTGATCATACATGAAAACCGATCAATTGTTGTGGAAAGTGAAATATAAATGCTCAACATATTAAAACATGCAATGTGAAAACAGAAACCACATGCTTTATACTTGATAAAAGCACTGAATCTTCTATAAGGAAATAGACTATTTTCTTTCTAATTCTTCACACTCTTCCATCTTCAAATCTTCACTCAGTTTCCTATAATACTATGAATCACATTCACACTCTTGTTACTATCACATGTTCTCTCTCTCTGGTGTGAAATATTAAATGCTTCGCTGCTGTGTCTTATCCGGCCCTTTCCCCAACTGCTTGCTCCAGCCAATCAGAGACGGCGCTCGGTCATCACGCTCAAGGCTCGTCCAATCAGAAAGCTCGCTGGTAAGCGCTTCTGCGAGCGAAACTCGAGGGCGCTCTCGCGCGTCAGTGTGCTTGTTTTGATGTATTGACGTTGCCAGATTGTGAGATTTCGTGCTTTCATTTTTTAATCATGTTAAAACGAAAATTTTATGCTTTCCTGTTGTTTGGGCTGTGCAGCTTCTGATCAGCTTCTTATCAGAATGGGTTATAATAAATTGGGAAAGTAAAACACTAAAAACGTCTGCTTTGTATAATAATGTTTATCYTATCTTCTTGCTTTAACATATGTTATTTTATCTTTTACCTTCAGGGTCGGGGTTCAATTTCCACCTTGGGTCTGGGTGCATGGAGTTTGCATGTTCTCCCCATGAGTTGGTACTCCACTTCCGCCCAGTCCAAAGGCATGCAGATTATGTTAATTGGCATTCCCCATAGTGTGTGAATGAGCTTGTGAGTGTGTGTACATATGTACCCTGTGATGGATTGGCACYCCGTCCAGAGTGTACCCCACCTCGTTCCCTAAGTTTCCTGTGATAGGCTCCAGGCCCCCCCCTGACCCTGTATACAGGATAATGCAGTATAGATGATGAGTGTGTAAGTGAGTGGGTGAGTTTCCCCTTTTAAATTTTTGTCTTGGTTCTTATTCTTTATCCTATTAACATATTAAATGGATTTCTAAGTAAAGTTACTTTGAAAATTGAACAAATTTCATGCTCCATGTCTCAGGATCTATMTGACTCACTCTGGGGCTCTGCTCATTGTGTGGTCTGCTTGTGATGTGTGTGGTGACTGGGGACAGTTCCATTTTACCATAAAGAATCTTTGACTTTGTTGCAGACAGTTGTTCTCTGAAGACTTGTGACTACCATCGCTCAATTATTCTGGATTGAAATTCCCACAAATAGTTTTGTACCTGAAGCTCCACAACAATAAAAATGGACTGCGGATTAACTTAAACACCTTTCCTCTTATACTGAATTTCCAGCCTTCTAACACACACAATATGACTGCAGATCAATCCCTGCTACTTGATTTCACCCAAATGACGATGGGGTTCCCTGTTGAGTGTGGTTGATCTCAAGGTTTCTACTTGTTGTTGTCTCAGGGAGTTTTTCTTTGCCACTCGGCTGGCTCAATTGGGACGATCTGATAATTTTGATTTATGCAGACTCTATTTCCTCATCCTTTTCTAACACATTTCACATTTTTTAAATTCTGTAAAGCCACTTTAAACAATGACCATTGTTAAAAGCACTACTGTATGTAAATAAAATTGAATTGAATTGAACTGTATRTTTTATTCTTTTTTTTGTAGTATTTTGTTGCGTTTTCTGTATAAAAAACTTTTGGATTWGATTAATTATGTGTAAAGAATGCTATAAGAGAAAACATTTCTTCTTAGGCCACTTACGACACTGTATACAGGATAARGCGGTATGGACGGTGAGTAAGTTTCCCCTTTTCTTTTTTGTTGTGATTGATATTGCTTATTAACATATTCAATGGACTCATTGCTTGTAAATAAAGTACAGTTCAGTTCATTGGATAATTTGTATGTTTCATTCTTTTTATTTTTTTTTAGCTGTGATGGCAGAGAGATTAAGGGATTGGACAAGGAAGAAATTTTTTTATGGTTTAGGTTATGTGTATACATTATTATTATTATTATTATTATTATTATTATTATTATAATACATCAAATTATCTCCAGCATAACAACAACATTTGACTTATGGGCGTGCAGAAGTGAAGTGCGCATGCGCAGGACGCCCGGATCTTGAAGCGCGAGACAAACACACACAATCTGGCAACCCGTCGAGCTCAAGGCTGTTTGCCTCTGCAAACGTGCGCCGTCGCGAGAGCTCTAACGCACTGCTGCTGTCCGCGCGCGCACTCCCTCTCTCTCTCTCCCTGTCTATCTCGCGCTCTCTGTCCGAATCTGCATTAAAGCTGAAGCTCCGTCACTCCGCGGCGTTAATTCCTGATTCTGTGTTTAGTGTTGAACATGTCGCTGATGGAGGAGTACGCGGAGGAGGAGTACGAGCGCGCCCCGAAGCGTCTAAAAACGTCGGAGGTGGAGGAAGGAGAGGAGCTGGAAGAAGGCGAGGACTCGGAYTCAGCCTCCGCCGGGCTGCTAGGAGACGAGGAGGACGACACGCGCCGCTCCGGGGGGCAGGACCGGGCCCGGTGGAGCAGCGCGAGCTACACCAGCAAACCGGTCCGGAAGGTGAGACAAAGCGGATGAGAAAGACAGCGTTTTTTTCTTTCTTTCTTTCTTTCTTTTTTTTTTTTGAGGATATGTGCATGCATACGCGAATACGTGTGCGTATGCGTGCGTCTATGCGTGCGTATGCATGTGCGTGTGCGTATGCGTGTGTTTATGCGTACATGTGCGTATGCATGTGTATATGTGTGTGTAAAACTGCAGGTGATCACTCATAATCAACAGGGATCATAATTAAGGCTGGTGGAGAAGAATAGCGCGCGCCATTCATCCACCCATCCATCCATCCATCTCGCCTCGAATAAACATCACTGTCAGTGTCACGAGCAGCAATAATAAGCACTCATTAGGCACTACAGTCATGCATTATGGTCAAGATTTAACTGCACAAAGAAGAAGAAGAAAAAGAAGGAGAAGCTCACGAGCCAGCACTCACCGCAGCCGTGCAACCAGCACGCATGCTGTACTTTCCATGGGTCACGATCACATAACATCACATCATGGGCCCTGTTTTTGAGTTCTCAATCAGACTCGATCAGACTACAGTTGGAAATCCCACCATGCATCGTGCACACCGTGTCTGCTCCTGACCACACACACACACACACACACACACACCTACCTACCTAGAGAGATAGATGCACGGAGACGCACTCATGGAGATGCGGATGTGGTGGGACTTTTTTGCATGATGCTTGTTTTTGCATAGTCTGTGGGTCCGTTTCATCTTACTACACGTGAAGATCAAAAGTAGGGATGCACGTGCAAAATGCATCAGCTTGAAGACAAGATCCAGGGATGTCACTCTTACTCACTCACTCTGGACGGGGTGCCAATTCATCGCAGGGCACACACACACACACGCACACACACACACACGCTTATTCACACATTATGGGCAATTTGGGAACGCCAGTCTGCATGTCCTTGGACAGTGGGAGGAAACCGGAGTCCCCAGAGGAAACCCTGATACGGGAATTGAACCCGAACCCTGGCAATGCATTGAACGCAAAATTCTATTACAATCCGAAATTAATCCAGTTTAGCCCCAGTCAGGCATCACATGTCCTCTGGCTACAGTTTAACTCTGGCACTGATTAGGATCTCTGGCACTGATGTGTCTCGGATTAAGTTCATACTACAATGTTTATTGCACRGTTTTGTTTTTTTGCTGAGATGAGATCTGTCTATCTTGACACCAAACATTTGTAACATCTGCAAAGGAAACCACATGTCTTTTATGCATGCTCCATTATATATATAAAAAAAAAAGTCTAATCCATCATATTCAAAGGAACATAATAACACGCTGGCCAGAGTGACCGTATTTTCTTAGTATCTAGTATCTTGCACTTATGCCCACGTCCCCTTTTTTTTTTTTTTTAATACTGATGTAGTAATATTTGTTTGCGGACACACGGGGCCAGGCCACTTCTTTAGCAATTGTCTCGCACATTACTCAGTCTGATCGTTTTTTTTTTTTTCTTTCAGTTTTGCCTGAATAAGTGAAGAATTACTACAAATATTTAAAGTAAATCTTGAAAAATCGTGAAAAAACAGGTGAATTCTGACATGGCTGCTCTCGTTTATATAACGCATGGCCTTGGTCTTTCATGGACCAAAGAACAGAATTACTTAGACGCAATCGTTAATAATAGCAAGTTTAAATGTTAAAGCCATTAAATAGAATGGAAAAAAAAATCATTTGAGAATTTAATTTATTGCAGTAACATGAACAAAATTCTTTGGATTATATTAATATATAAAAGCAACAAGCGGCATTCAAGTCAAACCGGGATTTGAAATGAAATTTCGCCCGAATGAAGGGACAAATCCAAATGAAAGTGTGGYYATGAGACTCTTATTCGCAGTAAAACAATTGAACGATACAAACAGTTTAAAGAATGGCGTGATGTGTGAACTGTATACACAATCGCATGTTACAGGAAATGGCAGTGAAACGCTGGGATGAGTGCATTAGTGCAACAGGGGGTTATCTAAAGAGATAAAGGTAGTTTTTACTCTCATAACTGTGTTCTGATATTCTGCGCAGATATTCAAAAGTCCCAGTTTGACTTGAACGTCCCTCGAATAACAGCAGCTCCAGCAGAAGTGTATCTGCAAATCGCAGGTTTAGATTAATGCACTATTCGGCACAATCAAAAGTCCTGGTTTGACTTGAACGCTCCACCTAAGTAAGGAAATAATCACTTTTTCTGACATCAAGCTTAGCAGGGCATCATTTTTAAGCTTTCAGGAGCTTTGCAATAGACAGCGACGTTTGGTGAGAGTTTATTACCAAGCTCACATTTTAGCATAACAGAGCATTTTTTCCCCCCTTTTTTTCCATATACAGAATAAGAGTTTCTTTAGGTGAGGATCATGTAGGTTTCAGTACACAGTAGTTTCTCCTGAGCTGTGTTTATTGACTTGCATGAAATGTTTTATATAATACGCCTTGTTTTTTTAAAGAATATACACACGCAGGCCTAATACTCTCAGCTAAAGGCTCAGAATGATGCCTACTTGTAACTAAATCGAGCAAGTCGGTCTCTCACGTTTACATTTCCTCATCCACAAGTCGTGCAGAACCTAATCCACATGCCGATCTAGCAATTGAGCCGTAACGGCCTCGCTCAAGGCCCACAGTATCACTCTGCTCCCTCCGAGCTAACGTTCCCTCTCCATCTCCTCCTTCGCGATCACTCTCTCTCTCTCTCTCTCTCTCTCTCTCTCTCTCTCCATCAGCCGTCTGCGCTCTCGCTCTTTATCCTTGTTTATGTCTCTTTTATTGACATGCGAAAAAAATAAGCAGGAGTTACAACGGACAAACGCGTCTTCTCTCATACTCGTGCTCTCTGTGTCTTCCCAGAGAATGGCAAACATGTTTTCGGGTCAGAGATGAGACGAATGTCACTTTTATTATTTATTTTTTTTAAAAACGGATTTTACAGATCAGACCGAAAGCAGGGCAGGGGGTGCAGGAGGTGCAGGCGGACCCGTGTTATCTGCGTTTTTTCTGGGAAAACAATCATGTGTACAGAAATGAATCACGGATCGGAGATGTCAAGGTGGTTGTCGATTCAGTTCGCGTCTTTGATCCGCCCACTTTTTGTGCGAGTGCAAATGGGAGTGGGACGAGAGTGCAGTGAGCAAGATGCTGCATCGTGCTCCTCTCTCTCGCTCTCTCTCGCTCTCTCTCTCGCTCTCTCATTTTTTTTTTCTCCTTCTCTCCCTCATGGCCGTGTCTCTTGAGGCTCTCTCGGCATCTGGGTCTCTCTTTGTTGGATGGCTCTCGGATGGCACGGATGACTAATGAGCAACCGAACGAGCCTTTCTTTCCTCCGTGCTCGTGTGTGCGACTCCGAGCGAATGTCGATCGCTTATGAAAATAAAACAAATGGTGCGACAGTCCCGATACCAG
>QMIH01000079.1:507175-518006 GCA_003987875.1 Clarias batrachus
ACACACACACACACACACACACACACACATGCACACAAATACACGGCGCCTGCCAACACTTATCTGTTGGGATTTATTTAAACTTTTTTTAAAAGGTAAAGTGCAGGTTAATTTGTTTCATTTTTACTTTATATATTGTATTAATTATTTTTTTGGGCTGTGGAACGAATTATTTGAGTTTTCATTATTTCTTATGGGGAGATTTGATTTGGTTTAAGAGTGTTTTGGAATACGAGCCTGCATGCGGAACGAAGAATGCTCGTAATCCACTGTACCTCTTAAATTTTGTGGAAGCAGTACGGGGGGTACTTAATATTGCCTGCATATGTTACTGCATAACAATATTTTTGTAAAAAACAAAAAATATATAGTTTTGTTAAAAAATAATGGCATGGTGAAAAAAGCAATATGTTGTTGTTATGGTTTTACATAGAATTAAAATGGGGGCACTAACTTTTACACAGGAATGTATGTAGTATATTTTATTCAGTATATATAAATAATGTAATATAGTGTATATATTACGGATGTCTATATTACCATATATACATATATGAGAGAAAGTTATAATACAGGACTTATACTAACATTTACCAGACATCACACAGTGGCATATCATATCATTTATTACTTTGTGTATTTATTAGTCTGTCATGTTCGCCTCAGAGCATTTCCTGACTTTAAAAAAAAAAAAATGCTCTGTAAAATTTTGAAAGATATTACAGATAGGTTTTCTTCCGTCACGCGTTCATTCCGTTACATTAAAGCAGAAAACTGTGTATGTCAGCATGATAAGAAGAGGAATAGCAGGAGGCTTAATGGTTTTTGAACCGAAATGAAAGATGGAGAGAGGAGATGAACGAGGCTGTGTCTCTATGTTCGTGTGCTCACAGAGCGCGGAGTGTGTTATTATCCTGCGACGGTTAAAGCAGTTTCATTGTGCCTTCGAAAACGTGCCATCATGCTCCGAGTTCAAGGAGCGCTGAAGTGCTGCTGAAATTAAGCTTGACTTTGATGGGAAAACAAGCTTTGGGTATGTGTTACTGCTCAGAAACGGAATACATGAGAAAGAAAGAAAGAAAAAGAAAAAACGTAAAACGTGACGATCTGCAAAGTGAGCTGGAGAAACACTTTATCCTCAACGTAATATAGTATAATTATAAAAGTAGGGCAAAGATTTGCAATCTGTGACAAACCAATGTGACAATATCTCTCTCTCTCTCTCTCGCTCACTCTCTTTCTTACAAAGTGCATGCATCTGTGTGAAGGACGGTGCAGTTGCATGAACCCGTGAGCTGAATTTGAAAATCATCTCCATGTTGATCAGGGTTGTGAAATTAAATTCTGGACCAGCTGTTGGTTTGTAAAAGATGGAACAAGGATGGACGGGAGGATAGATCGGTTCAGATGGGAGGACTGATTGGTTTGGATGAGGAGATGATTGTGTTGGATGGAAGGATGTTAGGATGGATGAATAAATTGCAGGATGGATGAGCTGAATAGGAGGATGGAATGGTTTGAATGGGGAGATGGATGTGAGAATAAGGTGATGGGGGAGGGGGGTTGGATGGGATTTGGGATTTGATCAGAGATGGGGATTGATGTGTTGAATGAAAGGGTGGATGAGTTGGACGTGAAGCTGAGTTGCTATGAATTGGGAGATGGATATGTTGGCTAGGAGGATAGATGAGTTCAGATGGGTTGCCGGGTGGATTGGATAGGTGCATGGATGAGGTCAATGAGAGGTTGAACTCACATGGCTGAACGTAAATCTGACTATCACCTCCTTTTGTGTGTTTTTTTTTTTCTCCCCCAAACACTTGCTACAAGATTGGAGGCACACCATTGTTTAGAATATATTTGTATCCTGTAACATTACAGGTTCCCTTCACTGGAACTAAGAGGTCCCAACCTGGTGCAGCATGACAATGCCCCTGTGCACAATGCAAGCCAGACATGTTTTGACACATTTTAGAGTTTTTCACAGAACCCTGACCTCAACACCACTGAACACATTTGGGATGATCTGGAACCYTGACTGTATTCCAGACCTCCTCACCCATCAGTGCCTGGTCATGCTAATACTCTTATAGCTGATTGAAATCTCTTCTGATTGACCAATTCTGTTTTAATGCCAATAGTTTTGGTGGGTAACTACAAATGTTTACATCTCAGGTGTCCATATATGTTTGGCTATGTAGTGTATACGGGGAAATGATGTTAATGTTTTTATTTTTGTTGTTGTGAGAAAGAAAACCCATGTGTGGTAGAACTGTTCCTGTTGTAAATAATTTAGAGGATGTCTTAATGTTGTTGTAGATGTGGACTTGGCACTTGCACAACCTACAGGAGAGGATTAGGAAGAGATTTACTTGTTCAGACTGCCAGGCTAAATCCAGAATCAGTTTGAAATCAGATTGCTTTCATGTAGTCTGAACGGTAAAAAAAAACAAAACAAAAAAAAAAACACCACACTGAATTTGATTTTTGCAAATCTGCTTTCAAGTTGAATTGAAATCAAATTTAAACAAGAACTATTTCTAAAGATGGAGAATCTACCCATTCAAATCAAATTTCAAACTGCCCACTTTGTGTGGGAGTTCAAGTCCACACGATCACATGGTTTGGACACGAGCAGGAGGAAGAGAGGAGATGGAAACGGAGAACAGTAGACCTTAGACAGAGCACGAAGCAAAAGGTGATATTTGGATTCTCAACTGTCTTGTTATCCGTCTGTTGTTATATGTTGCCAGCGTTTGACATCACACAACACACATGCTACAGTACATTGTTATGTGCTACCCCTGCCTCTGGCGTTGTTTCCATAGCAACCAATGTAGTCAGATTTGGGCTGTCGGTCTTAACAGAGCCAAGTCTGATCTGATAACTTTCAAATAACGGATAGTTGACGATGCATAATTTTTTTAGTCCTTGTGACTCTTTATATTATGGGGAGAAAAAGGTTGATTTTTGTTGTCTGACTTGATTAAGAGCTTTGCTTCACCTGCTCATGCAAGGCCATGTGTTAGGTCGAGGATAAAGAATTAAGTTAGTGCCAATTCCTGTGTGTTTCAGGCTCCCTTGAAAAGGCTCTTGGGGCAAATATGTGCATTTTCCACCGTCATTTATATTTTCAATGAACGCACATGTAATCTTGACATTTTTTAAAAGTACAAATTAATTAAGAAACATTATTGCTTCCTTTGGTTATAAAAAAGATAAATCAATGAAAATCAGAAATTTTATTAATATGGTACAGTAATAACATTTTTTWTTRGTGCTGACAATCAATAAAACTATTTATTCTAGTTATTCACAGCCATYGTCTGTGGTTAATCACGATTAATCACAATTTAGACCAACAACCTAGAGCATTAGCTTCCTGATCCACCGCTCCCACAACATGTAATGTAGTCTTGTTAAAATAGGTTGCCATGAAGGTAGCCCGAGCACACAACTTTGGCACCACAGTCATCTTATAATCCGGGCTAAACGTGCCATTATCACACGGCTGGGTAACCATGCTGCGATTATGGGAAGCCACTAGGGTCAAACTTGGTCATTTGATTAATTTATGTTAAAAAAATAGTAATGCGTTAAAATTTCTAGATTAATCACATGCATTAACGCTGTAATATTGACAGCTCTAATTAAAAAAAAAAATTCTGTGTGATATCAAGCTCATTAACCACAGAGACATGTTTGTGACTTGACACTCTCTTGACATGCTCTTCGTCAAAGGTGCCAATAAATAAGGAGCAGTCTGAAAATGTGATCGACAGTAGCAGCATTTTAAGTAGTGTTTATTTTGTATAAAAAATCAGTTACATCGATTGTTTTTTTTTTATTTGTTATTTTTTTCCCCATTCCTCACATTTTCAATCTGTGCCACTCTCAACGGCATTACTGCCTCGATGGTTTAATGAGGTCCAATAAAAAAAAAAAGAAAAGTGTCATATTGTTGGCGCCCTTGGCTGTCACACCTCCTAACACATTTATTAGCCTTGTATATCATTATATCCTGACACGTGTGAACTTTAAAGGTAACAGATTTGGTATTATGAGGTTGAAAGTGGCCTTTGGGAGAACTCCAGTTGTTCAGCAGTCTGTACCTCGCTGATGTCAGATTCTGTTCGGAACGGGTTTGATTTGAAGCGATGGAACATTTTCAGGTCATTTTCCCAGAACCGAGACCGAATGTGATCTCATTGACCAAGTGATGAGTTTTCCAGTCTTCAGTCTTACTGCTTAGTTTGGCTAATTCATTGCTCAGTGTGGCGTCAGGTTCCCGTTCTTGGTTGGCTGGAGCGGAACCGGACGTGGTCTTCTCTTGTTCTAGAGAATCCACACATGATGCGCATTCTGCGATGCTTTTTCTGCTCTCGGCTTCCTGTCAGCTCGCGTCTGTCTGGTCATTGTCCTCTGACGTCTTTGTGTTTTTAGCCACAGAACTGCAGAATGATGAATATATTGTGGTTTTCACATCGCTCGGTGTAAATTCTAAAGACTATTCAGTGCGAACCACAAGGTCAAAAGTGGCGCTTCTTGCAGCAGCAAACACACCACGGTCACTGAGATCACGTTGTTTTTTTTTTCAGRTTCTGATATTTAACGGGAATTAACACATGAATGTCAGCTGGTCTGAATATTTCTTGCAAGAACAGTATTGTGTCAAGTGCGTTTGCAAAACCCATCAAGCACCATGATGAGACCGGCTTTCATGAAGACCTTCCCAGAAAAGCAAGACCAAAACAAGACCTCTGCTGCAGAGGAGACGTTCATTTAGAGTCACCAGTTACCTCAGAAATCACCAGTTAACAACCAGCACCTCGGATTAGAGGCATTTCAGGTAGAAAACGCATCTCAATATCAACTGTTCGAAGGTGATTATTGAATATTGTACAGTATGTACTTTTGATGCATTCAACATTGTTTAACAATGTAGAAAGAAATGAAAAGATGAGGAAAGATGATGCRGTTAGAAGGTGTGTCCAGACTTTTGACTGGTAGAGTGAACGTGTCACATCAAATCAGCAATAATTTAGCATTTTGGATGATTTGAGTTTTAATTGTACTTTTATTTTGACACCAGGATTTCCCTGTAACCTCTTATATGGAAAAGCGCATGGTTTTCTATCCCAACCGGTTTTTCTAAATTCTTTTGAAGCATCCAGAAGATTTTTTGCCAAAATTGGAAATTTGATCTATATCACCTGCTACACTCTGTTGGTCAGCGCAAAACTGACCTGTCCGACTTAATACCTGATTCACATATGGCATCGCGAGTTAATAAAATGATCAAGGCTGATAATACCCAACCATACTTTTGATCGTGTGTACATCTTCATACCTACTACACGACACACACTGTACACAAGCTTCACAAAATACAACACTGGCGGTGTAATCRGCACCGCTGCACTGAAGCTGATGAGAATTACTAGAAGCGAATGATGCCGCAGTTCGACCCCCGGCATAAAATCTTAGCTCTGCCGTTGCCCTCTGTTGCCATGGTTTGCAGCGTTGCACCTGATTGGCTGATTGCTTAATTGAGCAGGAATGAGCAGTTGTCCATACTGTAGTTTCCTATTAAGTACACATTAGTAATTAATGAATGTAGTTACTGTTTCTATGGTAACTACTAGCTCGTAACAATTTGTATAAATAACTAGGCGTGAAATAGACTTCTTTAGTAAAGATAAACGCTGGAATGATACAGTAATGATTTTTTCCCTACCTAATGTATGTATCTGTATGTAATGTACCTAAAGTACAAATGTTTAAATATATAAATATATACAGACCAACAAAAATTGCATACTTTTAACATAGTATAGTGAAACATCAATTATTTTCTTATAACAGCGTGCGCCTCAGGGTTTTATTCCTTACTTGTACATGACCTTTAAAGTGATGCGGATCAGGTCCTATGGATCCAGAGGGAAAAAAAAAAAAAACTATAATCGGTCTTTCGTGTTTCGGGTTAAGATGCAGACAACGATTTTATTAAACCAGAGCCAGTCGGATCATCRTGATCACTTGCACACACATTTTTGTTTCAAGCCCTAATTCCTGAGCATGATGTTGTTGTGGAATGAAATATCACTTTAATAACCCTTAAGCCGGAAACAACACTCGTGCATGTTAGGATGTGCGGCGTTTATTCGGCGTGTATATATATATATATATATATCACAGGTGTTGTGCTGGCTTTTCACAGCCGTCTTTAATCTGTTTTATAGCACTTCCGCCGCCCAGTGCGGTTTTCACTTTTTAAAGACTTAAGTGGGATTCTGCCTCCTTTCACCTTAAGCTGAAATTGCTGTCTGMGATTGAGATTGATGAAGGAGTGAGTCTCCTCTGTATCCCTCGTAGCTAGTGAAAAT
This sequence comes from Clarias batrachus, assembly GCA_003987875.1. Taxonomy (NCBI): domain Eukaryota; kingdom Metazoa; phylum Chordata; class Actinopteri; order Siluriformes; family Clariidae; genus Clarias; species Clarias batrachus. The sequence goes on from QMIH01000079.1 coordinate 513,562, forward strand.
GTCAGGATCTCTGCTGCGCCTCTGTTTAGTAAAGACGAATCGCTCGGATTCAGCACGAGCTAGGAGTTTGAACGCCGGCAGCGTGCGAGGCTTTGATGTTGATGTGGTCTGAGACGTGTTAGCGTTGATTACCAGGGCCACATTATCGCTCGCTTTGAACGCGCCTCTGATCTGGCCAGTGTTTGTCAGCTCCAAGCTGCATTAGTGCACTTTTCCAGCGGGCACTCAGGCTTGCCATGATGTATCGGGGGAGTTATTGCAGTGGCCAGGCTGCTCACCGTGTGCACAGAGTTGAAGACTCAAGAAGGATTTAGCCTCATTCTTCCAAGCACATAGGAGCATGTCTTTCCTTCTATTCACTGCGGTAAAACTGCCCTCTCTATACCTCTCTCCTTCTCTCTCTCTCGCTCGCTCGCTCGCTTTCTGCATTCCTCTTGTCTTTAATGAGTACCTCAGGGAGTGCGATGTAAGGATGACCTGACGGGTTTTCTTTCTGTTGCGGAAAGTGCTTTGAAATCGAGAATGTGGAAGACGACTTCAGAAGTGAACCAAGATTTTTTTTTTGTTGTTGCATTATTTCCTATTAGATAACAGAGAATTAGCAGAACGTTAGACAGCATTAACAGCGTTATAAGCAGAGATGGGAATATATGATGTATGKGTGGTAGGAGAGGTGAGAGTGCTGGAGGCGTTTTTTTGAAAAGTAGTCCTGAACCCTGAGTGGTAATTCATGCCAGTGTGGGGCTATTCTTATAAAAATATATTGAGGGGTGAACATTTTTTTTTATGATAATGATTATAATAATATTAATAATATCGTATCAAGACATATTCTATAAAAGATATATACATTTTAATGGCTGTGCTAGTTAACCTTTGTTAATGCAACGTAAGCAACTTTTCACAAACGCTAATAAAAACCCAATAAACCTCTCATAATAATGCCGTATAATTGATTCCTCTGTGGCCTGCCGGTCCTGCTGCTGTTGGTTTTAACTGTAACTGCGTTCAAAACAAGAACCAAGGCAAGGATTGTCTTTATCTTGAGTTTTTATTTTTATAAAAATATTACTGTGCAGTAAGCAATCTGTGTTTTAATTTTATGACAATTGTGTTTAAAGCTTTTCTTTGATAAGACACCGAAAACATTTTAAAGCAATAAAATAATAATACAAAACCCTTCCCTAAGTAAAAGTAACATCAAAGGTTGGTTATTATTTAAAATTTATATTATATTGTAAATAGTGTTATTGCTTATTAATTATTATTCTTATACAGACGAAAGGACTAGTACAGAAACCTGCAGTAGAAGGAATTAATTATTCATTATTTATATTTWCAGCATTTGGCAGAGGCACCCGTCCAGAACGACTTACGTTTTTATCTCATTATGCATCTGAGCAGTTGAGGTTTAAGGGCCTTGCTCAAACGCCCAACAGCGGCAACGTGGTGGTGCTGGGGTYTGAATCTGTGACCTTATAATATATATGTAAAATATCTATTGCTTTTATACAAAAGTCCAACAAACACCATTTATTATCATCAGATTGTGATTTGTTTGTTTATGTAAGGCAACACATATCCTTCCATGTCTGGTGGAACTGGCAAACGGCAGATAGCGTAATAAACAGAGGTAAAAGTAGTTTTAAATTCTTACCAGTACAAGAAGAGAGGAGTGTATACCATGGAGGTGGTGGACAGTCCTGACAAACTTTATACCTCCCCTGATTTAGGGCTGAATCCCAGATAGTATTAAATGGAAAGCTCCTGAGAAAGATACAATGAGAAGGTACAATCCCTTGTTCCACACGCCAAGTAGTTCCCGTGATCAGAGGTTAGRGAAGGATTCGGGATTAAGCCTTGTGTTAGAAACTAGTTAGCTTTGTAGCCGTAAATCAAACAACATGGACGATTCAGAGGAAGTTAGAAACAGTTTCTAAGGAGACAAAGTGTTATTTAAGATGACAGTGTTATCAGATGTGTTTTCTTGCTGTTTCACAGAAAACTGGTTTTGAATATGGGTTTTGGCAGGCAGTTGCTCTCCYCTCTTTCCAGTACTGAGGACCGTATAGACCTACTTAAAGTTATACATATGCAGTGGAACCTTGGATTACGAACATAATTTGTTCCATATATCAAAACACTCGTAAACCAAATCAAAATTTCCCATAAGAAATAATGAAAACTCAAATTATTCGTCCCACAGCCCCGCCCCCAAAATACATAAAAATTATCAACACAAAATATAAAGTTAAAATAAAACTCATTAACCTGCACTTTACCTCTAAAAAAAAGTAAAAATAAATCGCGACAGATAAGTGCTTCCGTTTGTGCGCACAGGTGCTGTATATGTGTGTGTTAGTGTGTGTGTTTGTGTGTGTGTGTGTGTGTGTGTGTGTGTGAAGTTAAGGTAAGAGGAGAGGAGGAATGAGCCCCTCCCCTCTCCCTCTTCTCGTCTTACACAGTAACCCTTCCTCCGCGTTACATGCAATCTGAGGTTCCACTGTATTTAAATGCCMGGTGCTGTTATGGTCTATTATCGCCTCTTGTGGAATGCCTCTTATCCAATCAGGTTACTAACTTTTGTATATAAAACCTATAAATTCAGTCCACATATGAAGTGCTCAGAATTTATGTAGGTTTGTTTTGGTGTTATAGGGTTCATAGGTTTATGTTAGTGAATATAACTCATATATAATATCATATTATATAAATTTTTGAGCTAAACAGGTGTCACCAAAAGCTATCTGGATTAAAAGTTATTTAAATTTTTATGATTTTCTTCCTCAAAATGGGTTCGAAACTAACATTAGAAGTTTTGTTTTCATGTACGCAACACATGATTCTTCACATAGAGAAGTCGGTGCTGCATTTGCTTGTTTGCTGATGGAATCCAGACTTCCAGCCCACCCGGTTTATTGATTTTTCTTGAAATGTTTAGTCTTTTTTTATTAATATTCTTATGACCTTGACTAGCGAGCCAAGAAAATCTTGTTTTTCTCCACATCAGTATAACTATATTGAAAAAATGCACCAGTTCACGCTTCAATCGTTTTTCTCTTTCTCTCTCTTTGTCTTTAATTGACTCCCTTCATCTGGTAATTGATTAAAGGGGATTAATTCAGCGCTTGTGCTGCTCGGGCGACACGAACAGGATGGCCCGTTAATCTTTATTTGCCTTTTTGTTCAGTTTTATGCGCTTCCTCGAAAGCTTTATGTTATAAATCGAACACATGACCCGTGATGCAGATCCAGGAGGCTGTTCCAGGCTCCGTGTGGTTCTACAGACGGCTAAATTTGAATGTCGGGTTCTGTTCTGTTTCATCACACCGGGAAGCGGTTGAGACTGATTGGCGCGTCACAGCACGTCATTATCAGCGAGGCCTCCTCTGCGCTGAACCGCCTACAGTCTACAGTGTAAAACAAACTCCCACCTGCACCACACTCTTCTCTTCTCCTTTTCCCTTGGGTGATACACCGAAACATCATCAACGCAATCATTTTCACTTCTGTATATATTTAGATACACAACATCAGACAAGACCAGGGCTGCGTAATCTCAGGCTCATATACCCGTCCCGTGGGATACATGCTTCTGATATACACAACTGTGCAAAAGTCTTGAGCCAACCCGGATTTCTTCATATTTTGCTTCCAAAGCTTCCAGACCTTCTTGTATTTTCATGTAGTCTTGAGGAATAGTTCTTCAGGCTTCCTGAAGGATGCTTTTGGTTCTCGTTTTTGTCAAATATTTGGCTCATTTTCACTCTAGTTCCTGTATCTGATCAATTTCATAGGTGTTTTCTTGTGTTTGTTAAGTCACACAGTGACTCGTAAATCATTCAAGCATAAAACCATCTAACTTACGGCATGAACAAATGACAAATGACAAATGCGGATCAGGCCTGTGATTAGTATACTGGTGATGCCGAATGCCGCGTGGTTTGGAAGACATGAGAGGGGAAATGAGGTCGCTGTAGAAACATTTGTCCATATTTATTTTCATTTCGTATAATGAAATGAGAGTACTGTACACTCGTCAAGGAATCTTTGGGATTTTTGTGCATGCAGTCTAACCGATTCTGCACGTTTTGGTTTGGACGAAAAAAATCCGCAAAAATGTCACTGAATTAAAAAAAATTCATTGCTGGGAATTGAACATACAGTGGAACCTCGGATTGCGAGTAACGTGGTTTATGAGTGTTCCGCGAACCGAGCAAATAATTAAAAAAAAAATTTATTCGGAAACCGAGCAAGTATTAGTTTACGAGCGCCGAGTGTCATGTATCACACATGTGACTCTTATTTTGACACCGAGCGTCACTCTCTCACCTGTTCTGAATCTTAAAAAGGGAGGTGGGGAGAGGGAGGAGGAGTGTTACTGTGTAAAACGAGGTGAGGGAAGGGGTTAATTCCACACACACACACACACACACACACACACG
>QMIH01000079.1:518057-550472 GCA_003987875.1 Clarias batrachus
ACACACACACACACACACACACACACACACACACAGCGCCTGCGCGCACCAACGGAAACACTTATCTGTCAGGATTTATTTGTACTTTTTTTGAAGGTAAAGCGTAGATTAATTTGTTTTATTTTCATTCTATAGATTGTATTAATTATTTTTATGTATTTATTTTTGGGGGCTGTGGAACGAATAATTTGAGTTTTCATTATTTCTTATGGGAAATGATGATTTGTTTTACGAGTGTTTTGGAGTACGAGCCCACTTCCGGAAGGAATTATGCTTATAATCCAAGGTTCCACTGTGTTTAAGAATGATGCCTTTGGTCACCTGCGAAATTATATGTATTAAACAGTTCTTGGCTGCGTTTCTTGGATACGTTTATTAATGAAACGCTGCGAAATAGTGATGATGCAATGTTAAGCTTAGAAACTTTCTTATAACTTATAGAAACTATTGGATGTTAAATTGTAGTTTATTTACCAAAATGTTTCAACATGATTTTCTCGCCTTTTCATTTTCAAAAAATGCGTCAATTAAAACAAGCCTTCTGCAGTTTTTTGCAGTTTGCATAATGTACATGTACCTAATTATAACCTTGCGGCCATATTGCGTAGTCCTTAGACACGATTATTATGAAGCATTTATGAAGAATATCAGGTCATGGTCGAGCTGTAACACTGCATTATGTACTGCTTATTTATTCATGATTAGGGAACGTTCAGATCATTAACAAGCAAAGTTTGCATATTTAATAGGGGCAGGATTATCAAATGTGCATAAAGAGTGTCAGGTCACAGTCTTTCACTGTCAGTGATGCGCTGAAATACTTCTACGCACCAGTACACACCGGTACATGAGGGATTTGCTCTGTTCTGATGAAACAGGAAGCAGGCCAACGTCCACAACGTGGTTGTAATTATATTCACCGATATTTGATTGAGGAAACCTCGACGTCCAGCGTTCAAGACAGAAAACACGACGACCTGGTTATCTCGTTTTCCCATTAACCCGCGTCTAGTGAGCAGATCGGCCGACCTTTGGCCTGCCGCTCGGTTTTGAATATTCCCGAGCCATTTTATTATTCTCTTCGCTTGAGTGGTTTTGATTAAAACCATAAACGTGCACCTGTGTCCGTCCATTCACCTCTGTGTTCTCACCATCAGCATTCTTAAACTATAAAATGCGGATGAGTGGAGACGGAAAATGGGGGTAATTGCTCAATCTCAGACACACACATACACACATACACACACATAGACACACAATCACCGCATTTCAAGTGTCATCTCACCAGCACTTCACCCTCCATACTCAATCACCTGTTTCCATAGTGACTGTGAAAGGGATGAGAGTGGATGGTGGAGGGGAGGGGGGGGGAGTGGTAAAGAGTTGGGGGGTGTAGAGGGTGCGATGCCGCCCTGGTGTTCGGATAAAGTCTTCCTGCCAGTTCCTCCGTGTTCCACGTGGCATCTGAAGCCCCCTAGAGCTCCCCAACCTTGTACAAGGAGATATTTTTGGTTTGGGACAGGGCACGACTTTCCCCGAGGCTGTTTGAGGACCGAACTCTTCATCCTTCGGTTAGTTTATTATTTTTTTTCTTAACAAACCAACACAAGTGTGTAACTTTTAGTGTGCGATCTGTAAATGTGCTTCAGCGTGATGAATAGATACAAATCATTCAATTGGAATCGAGTAAAAGTTGAGAGAACTCTAATGCTGGCTGTAGATTTGGTGCTTTTGACATTCATATTAATATTTCAGAATTACTTTTCTCTCCAGTCTGTTCAGATTAATAAAATCACTCAAGTGTAATTTCGCGCCTCCAAGGTTGCCAGTAGGATTGCAAATTTTACACATTGTTTTTCTTAACCAGTATTCCAATAGGTGATAATCAATAATCATAAATCATTAAATGAATGATAACCAGGCACACATTTCACCCTCAGTTTCGGTTTCATTGCAGCAGTTACAGCGACACAATCCAGATGTTTCTAGATGCAAAGAACTGAAGAAACCTTCGAAGTTCTGTTTGGGAAAAAATTCACCTTTAAAGAGACCCTACTGAATCAATAGTTTTTTAGTTATGTAGTACATATTGTGAAGCCTTGAGCAGAGCAAACTGAACATGGACGCCGGGAGACAGAGGTTGAGGGGAAAAAAGGATTCTCTTTTTATTAAAAACATGATTGAAAATACAACGTGTTTGAAAATAAGGGAGATGCTGTCGAACCCTGGCGTAGGCCACTTGGCGGCGTGTCCCGCGGAGGAGCTTCTGCACTATGGTCTGGCCTTCGATGCAGTCGATGACAGCGGGAAGGTTATTCGCTGCCAGCGCTGGCGAGTTGAGGCGCCCCGCCCATCTTGGACGGGCAGTGGAGCTGGTTGTGGTGCTGAAGGGATTTCTTGGCCTCGTTTTTCCGGTCGAGCGTGGAGCGTGAACAACGGCAAGAGGCGCTGGCTGTGGGCCCGCCTTCACAATATGTAATATTGGCCTCAGTCACCTGGACCGCCATGAATTCCAGTGACGAATTGGGGTTACGTCAATCTCTAATTCCTTCATTCAAATGGATTCCCTGCAACAAACAAGCGCTTAATTTCGAAGCCAAACACTCATGAACAGGGCTGCGTTCCTATTCAACGTGCTAGAATGTGACTTTATGCCCAAAAATCTGAACCTGATTATCTGAGTGCTGTGTCGAAGCAAAACACACACATGCACACACAGCACGAGCATCTTAAAAGGAAAATACGCCGGTTCTCTCTGACTTTAAAATGACAATCAGAATGAGGTTTATTGTCCAGTCTCCAGCCACACGCAAGGAATCTGAGTTTGTCGTTGACTTAAAAGTACAGACCTACAGAACTCACAGAATATTTGAAGTACACTGCTTTCAAGAACTATACAGATTAAATAAAGACTGCAACATACAGACAGCAGTGTAAGTGTGTATTATAGTGAGTTCAGTCTGAGTGTTGGTGGGTTTCATCCTCCAGAGCAGATGCTAACGGCTAGTCTGGCAACGCCGCGTTCCAGCACATTGGCGAGTCGTAAGCAGTTTTGTTTTTAACCGCATACAGCCTTTTATAACTAAGCCTTGTAGAGTTAAAGTGTGAAACTGCTGCTTCCTGAACGCATTTCATATTTAAATACGTGATAAGTGCATGAGACTTTCTCAGAGGGTTGCAGTTGATATTATTCAGTGATTTATATGGTAAAATATCAGCGTTTTTTTTTTTTTTTTCTTCTCTCTCTCTCCAACAGAAACAGGAACAGTGCTCATTTTTTTTTTTTTTTTTTTTTTTCGTGGGGGGGAGTCTCATGAAGAGGCAAAGCAGTCGGTTTTTAATGAATAAAAGTTTTTTTTTGTCTTATATGGGCTCCACATGGCCTCGGAGCTTATTAATTTTTGACGCTTATTTTTTAATGTGGGAAATGACTCCGTTTTTTTTTTTTTTCATATCTTTTTATAGTTATTATTTACTGGTAAGTTTATAAAAGGATTAATCACCCAACCAGAAAAGTTACAGTACTGAAACTCGCGCATCTTGGACGTGCATTTGCGTTTGTCGACGGGGCAGAGCTCCAGACACACGTGCTCTCGGTAGTGAAAAGGAAGTTGTGTTGTGCAGTTGCTGTTGAAAATGGGTCTCTCGATGGAGGAAAAAGTATTCATGGTGTAGAGTATAGTTTCCGCTTATATGGACGCGCTCATGTACAGGGACCCAGTTTAAAGAAGGTGGCAGAACAATTCCTTCCCGTCCCCGTCCCCGTCCCGTCCCCCGACCGTACACCACCTGATGGTTACTAGTGGGGAATGTTAAAGCGGAGTGTGTGTTCAACTGTGAAGATCCGCCAAGAACTGTCCCTGCATCACTCGACCGAATTGCAGGAGTCTGTAGAAGTCTTTGTTCCGGGAATCCGTGTCGAGAATCTACATGAACTATACGAACAATTCCAGTTGAATGCTACTACTACTACTGAATACCGAAAGCCTGAACATTTTCAGTCTTACATCCTCACTACCACACACACGCGTGTTTAACCCTACGAGTGCGTATGGCTCATAGATTGTATCTTTGTTTAATCTTTGTATCTTTGTGGTATTTAGATTCTAGTGCAGCGATCATGCCGTATGTTTCTTGCGAGCTCTCGAGGTCGTACCGCCAGCGACGTCTGAGTGATGACGCGCTACTACTGGATTTTATTGCCCTGCAGCCTGGCGTAGAACCGAGTGTGTAAGACATAACGATGAGCTGAATGAAGGTCAACCCCCACTCTTTTCACCCAGACGACATCCTGTTAGTCATTCATCAGTACTGCTTAAGCATGTGTATATATTACACACACACACACACACACACACACACACACTTTTAGATTACCATCATCCTGAAGACCTTCTTTTTACAGAAGTATTAATGCAGCTCATTAACGCCGTGCCGGACGTAAACCTAACAGAAGCCGTAACCATGGTAACCAAGAGGAGACTTTTAGTTTGTAAAATCTAAATAAAATCTACAGGTTTTGGTTAAAAATGTTCGATATTATTGGTCACAACTAAGATACCTTATATGCACTCTCTCCTTTTTTCTCATTCCTTCACACACACACACACACACACACACACACACACACGCATGCATACATTCATCCGATTGATCTCAGCGTCTGAAGTTTTCACTAAACTAATCATGCGATATAAAAATCAGACTAGATCATGAATTTTTAATGACAGGGTTTCGGGTCTCTGTTTTTTAAAAATGTTATTTTATTTTATTATTTATTTGTGATGCTGTTTCATCTCCCTCTTTCTCTCTGTCACTCTTTCACACACACCCTGGAAATCTTTTCATCTTCTGATCATGTCACAGCAGACTAGCTCACGGCGTACAAATTTGAGATACCCAGGGTGGTCTCACGTTTTTTTGTTTAGGTGTATATATGTGTGTGTGTGTGTATGTGTGTGTTTGTATGTGTCTTCCCTCAGACAAGTTAGGATTTCTAACACGTCCGGAAATAAGGTTGTTGCAYGTCTGCTTCTGCAGAAGCTTCAGGTGCCAGTTAGCTTGACGTTGATGTTTTAGAGCGACATGGTTGATTTTTTCCGACCACAAAGCGATGGTGCGTATCAGAACGTGCTACTGGAAGTGTGTAAACATTGGGCGAGGCAGTGAAAAGTTAGCAGTACTGCTAAAATTTTGGTACTGAAAATGCACTTCAGTATTATTTTAAGTGTGTGTACCATTTTGTAACACCGTCAGGTTCGTTTAAACAGTAAACATTTAAACAGTAAGTCTTCAGTAAACCTTGACTTGTAACCTGAGACTGTTGAGAAATTTCCGACGTGCTGATTAGTTGGTGTTGGGAAAACAGAAGACGTGTGTGTGCAAACCAAACTTCTGCAGTTTGCAGAGTGTGACTCTGACACATCGCAACGACACAGAGGAAGTGAATCAGAAAGGAGTCCACTTCTCTCTTCCACATCCGTGGTAACTTTATGATTGTTTACAATCTCAGTCTTAATCAACCTGTACGTCGGGTGGGAACTCTTTTCATTTTAGAATACACCAAAACTTAGTGCAAAAAAACCTCACACTTGAGATTCACTAAACGGACAAAAGGGGCTCCTTGATAGCAGATGAACGGAGTGTCCAATTAAAGGGTTTAAGAGACAAAAGCAAACCGATGAAGCCTCCAAGGATGCAACAAAATGAGAAACAAGATGAAATTTCCAGCCGTGATGTTGAAATACATTTTAGATTAGAACAAAATACGAAACAAAAAGCATGCACTTTAGAGAAGTTTAACTTCTTTAACTTTCGCCAAAAATCGTTCTGTTGTAACTTTAAATAGGAGACATTTTTAAATGTGCAATAAAGGAAGATTCTTTTCCCCTTCAGAAGCTGGAGGTCAGAATTACAACATACGGTTAAAAAGTACTTAGTGGACTCGGTGCAAAATTCCTTTCCTTCCGCATTTGTAAGAAGGAAGCGTGGGCAAAGGTTTTTCGTACCTGAAGTACAAAAGGATGAACTTTGTGGTGAATGAAGGCATAAAATTGTTTGACATTTACAGAAGACTCCAAGCACGGTCCGTTGATGAGACTCTTAGGTGCGATAAAACATTTGAATGCTGCAAACGTTTTTAAAGAAAGCCGTACTCCAGTGAACGACGATCCCGGGGCGAGGTGGCTCGGAGCACCCGGAACATTCAGCGAGTTGTGCGCCTGATCCTTGGAAATGTCCTCGGATAACTTGTCGTCAGCTTTGCACACCTGTGTGTGGGAACTGTACACACGATCATCCACCAGCACCACTTGTTGATTATTGCCATATTCTGCGTACAGTCCTGACCTCAGTCCAAGCCATTTTTACAAGTTTGGGTCGTTAAAGGAGTTCCCGGGAGGCCGGCATTTCAGACGTGAAGCAGACAGTCTGATTGTAGCTCTGGTGTACCGAGAAAACTTTCTACCTTGATGGTATCCAAGCTCGATTGGTGCATTAGTGCAACACGGGCTTGTATAAAGAAAATAAAGACCAGACCATGGTATTGGTGCTAAGTGTCTCATCTAGATGTAGTGTCTGTAATCGTAATGGCCATTTAGATAAACCGGGCCAATTTACAGTAGACTTCACATGGAAAGACATGAACCTGAAAAAGTGTATTATTTTAAAATGCATTTGCGTTTAATTGCTTTCATTTAAGGAAGGATTTTTCATAGGTTTTATAGGTTTAAAACTTTCCACCGATTTTAGTATCACTACACATAAAGAAATGTGAATAATTAGCATTTTAAATGCTTATTGTTTGAAGCGAGACAGTATAATGCGAAAAATGGGGCACTTATAAAGTCATCTCTCCAAAACAGCTGAAGTTAGCACCTAGAAATTTTTAGGAAAGCAAAATCGTTTACTTTTTCATTCATGTCGCATGAACTTTAGAAGTAGCTTCTTTGGCACGCACATGTATGTACGTATGACATAAAAAAAATCTGAAATAAAAGCAGCACCAGTCCTGTGGTTTGGCCGAAAGGAAGTTAATCGAAAGTCCAGATTTGACTTGAACGGTGCTTGTATTTCATTAAACGTTAGATGGGCTGTTATGTTTCTGTGCCACTTTCGTATGCCGCCTGTGCTACTTTATTTACCGCTTTTTCCAAACTGGGAACTGTACAGTAGCTCTTTCCTGACCTGAGAGCACAATTTCCTTAATGATTTTTTTTGACTTGTAGTTATATGCATCAGTAGTGTCTTATAAAGTGTTGCTCTTCTTATTGCAGCGTGGCTGACCGTGACAGATCCCGCTAGCCACAGACTGAAACTGGGCCACGTTTGGTTCAAAATTGAAATGTTGTTAGTTGCATTTTCCAGGTTGTAAATGCTGTGAATAAACTACCAGTCCAACAAAACACCTGAACACATATAAGAACATGCTTTTAATGAACTACATTAAGGCTACCTACTAAAGCTACTCGTACACGCCGTGCTGGAACACTTCTGTTTGAGTTACTGTTTGTTCTCAGGAAAACGACACACGAGCGTTCTACACAAGATGCATCTGCGCATATACAGTACGCTTGCACATCACAGAATGCAGGCTTACTGTCATATATTGTTATATATACATATATCTGGAATTATTTAAGCATGTCTCTAAGCAAACCGAAGTCATGTGTGTGATGTTAGAGAGTGCAAATAGCAACCAAAGGTGTGTCAGTTTCCTGTCCTGGTCTGAGCTGCAGTTCGTGCTGTGGTTTGAAGTATAGCATCAGAAGTTTCACATGGCCTTTCTTTACATCCTGTTGGCCTGGAAGGGGAGGGGCTATTTAAAGTGAAATTGTTATGGCTGGTTTATACAGTCCATCAATCAGACATAACATTAACGCCACAGCACATGAACACATGAACGTAGATTGGAAGTAAAGTGATGAGAGGATCACGAGCACCCAAGGCTCATATCTCTGCCTGTGGGGACCAAAGGCAAGTCAGCCAGGCCTGATACCATGGAAACGATAGAAAGGCACAAGAACACCCAGTGCACCACAGCCCACTGCACACGAGGCCCAGCAGGCCTCCAAACTCTCATCTCACAATGTATACAGTACAGGGTCTAAGCACTTGAGTGACTAGTCATGCAATTTTTTTTTTATGTTTTGAAAGGTAATTTGAATTTGGTTACACACCAGACACAGCTGAATAGACCAGTATACTTATCAAATAATATGTTTTGCATGGCAGTTTCTCTAGCAATAGATGATACGATATTATCCCGATTCAGGTTGTCTTGCAATTCTTTCAATATCACAATTTGATACATTTCCAGATTCAGTATTTATTCGTTGTCCAGGTTTTATTATAATTCTAAACAAATTTGGCAAATACTTTGCTCCTACCACACAGGATGCTGTGCTTTGTAAATAGAAATAGGTCAGAGGACATCACTTATAGAGTCACAGAGGAACGGCAACACCTCAAATTTAAATATATATAAATATATATGTATATATAAAGAATTGTGATACATAACTCAGTAACTCAGAAACAGTCAGTTTCTCTTGGCTTCGTGTTAAAAAGATGATTTTAGGTTGTGAATGGATGTTTAGACATTCATGGTTTTATAAGATTAGATATAATTTTAACTTGTTGCAAACATTATTTGAACTGGTATATAAGGATCGGTAAACTGTTTTATATTATCTTTAGCACAACAGTTGTGTTAAATGAGCTGTTTTTCTCTTTTAGATGTGAGGAAATTCATGCTACCTATTTACTCTGCCTATTTCTGATATCGGTTATACTGTATGAAGAGGGTTGCCAGGTTTTCAAGACAAAATCGCACAACTGAAAGGATGGGACATCACATGTGGTGCTAATTTTGATGTAAAACAGGCTAGCAATTCAATCAGTTACTCAAGGGGATTTTTACATTGATTAGAATATACAGTAAGAGTCAGATATACTGTTCAGTTCAGTATACAGTTCTGTTCGGTTTAGCGAGAGTTGTTTAAATAGTGTTGTTAAAATATCCCATAAAACTTCATACAATTGTGAATGATTATTAATTGTTTTTTTGCGAAGGTTTCACTGCAAAACAAGATAAATCCATTTTGATCGCTTTAAGTTGAGCAACAGATGCAAAAGCAGTAACAAATGTATTAAACATTTTATCAGTTATATCATTATTTATAGCAAACTGCTATAAATCCACCTTCCACAGTTTTGATAAACCAGTCTGTACGTTAATTTTATTGTTGGGAAAAGCAATAAACAGTTTTTACATTTTTTACTTGGGTTTCCGTTTTAGTTCATGTACCACAGCCATTATTTTACCTGGCGTTTTTTTTGTTGTTCTTTTCTTTTGGAATGTGTCAGGTTTTGCTATGAAATCTGGTCATTTAATCTTATGATTTGCCAAAAGCATGTACATTCAAAACTTTTAAATGAGGGACATACCACAATTTGGAAAATGGACAGCATTGCCATGCACAATATGCTGGTACATCAGTTTCGCCTGTAACACGTGAGACATTTTGCCACCTGACTATGCATGCAGACAGTTTAGTACTGTACATCTATCCTGACACTCAGAAATCTCTTCACTATTCATTTCTGTAGTATTAATTTTGTGTCCGTGCAGTAAAAGTAGTCCGGCYCACTATTGTGTTATATAGTGATTTTTTAAAGGTCATTAGAGAGAATGCGGTCCTAATGCATTGGTGCTCAGCATAAATAAAGTTCTTTTAGTGCTCTGGAGCTGTGATTGCAGTGGTCCAAACTAATCAACTTTCACTTAATGGCCTCCAAGCTCAATCCTGATTAACGRCAACCAATTTTTACAGCACCCTTTACTTTTTGTCCTGCGAAGTGAAACATAGCTACACATCTCTTTATCGTGCTCTCTCTCTCTCTCGCGCGCGATGCAATCCGCTCGTTTTATGAGCGTGCTCGTGTGGGCTGATGACGCCGCCTTGGCCTTTCATCCTCTAATATTTATCGTCCTATTTATTCACTTCCATTCAACCGTCTTGTGACACAGTCTGTCCCTCTGCCTTCAACCATCCCTCTTTCATGCTTTCATTTTTTCCTTCTATGTGTGTGTGTGTGTGTGTTTGGGTGAGGGTAAAATGATGAGGGGGAGTCTGTTAACCTCGTCTGACATTGCTCCTTATCGGCCGAGCGAGCTGCAGTGGATTATACGGCGGATTAATGGGAAGAAGAGCCGGGCTCGCCGCGAGACGCTGGTGCTCGCCGTCATAACTTCATTCCACTGCCGAGGCAAGAAAGAGAAGGGAGAAAGGAGGGATTAATAAAAGTGTCGGTGGAGAAATTATGTTTGTGAACAGTCGAGTTACCCGAGAGAATGTGTTAACATAGCGAGGTTCAGGCTGCTGCGGATGCACAAGGATGCAAGCGTGCTTTTGCAAGCAAATGAGCAAAGTGCACGTTTAGACAAATAAGCAGTGTGTGTTCTTTAGGATGCTCCACATTTGACGTCTTTCTTCTGCATCCTCTGCAAAAAAAGAGAGATTTTTGTTTTTCATGTAACACTTTTCAGATTCTTTTTAAAAAATTTTTTTTTGATTTTCCGTCATTAACTTCACATCCGTCCACATTATTTTTCATACAAGTACAATGTTCACAATTAACCAAAAAATCTATAGAAATACTTAATTTGTATACGGTATGTTTATTCTACTCTCATTACATCATAGTGCACATCATAAATCAAATATTAACAGATGATCACTGTTAATCCTAAAAAATAATGGTGAATATATTCATATTTTATCAATAAAATTATGTAAAATGTCCATAATGCAGGTGAATACTGATTCTGCGAACATTAAAAAAAAAAAAAATACACATAAAATTTTTTTTTTGAATGTATGGGTACTAAAATCACAATAAAACAAAATAAAAAAAAATTTTTTTGTTGATATGTCCTTTTAGGCTATATATATCTTCTATGTAAATAATTTAAAAAGGGGTTTCGGCTATTAAAATGACCCGTGTTAAGTACCATATAATTTCGTTTGGCATTTGAAAACTACAGACTGAAGGCTTGCAGAGAGAATGACAGGATGAACGACAGGGAGAGAGAGCGACATGGAGCTGATGACATAAAGACTGAGAAGCGAGGGAATATTCAGGGCTGTTTTTTTTTTTTTGTTTTTTTTTTTTGCGACATTTCCCCGAGCCTCCTGTGCGCTGTAAGCATGAACGAGATGTGGATCCTGTCCTTATTGTGAACCAGAGCCCGAGCGGAGATTTGATAAGAGAGAAGCGGTGAGGATCGAGAAGAGCTCGCGACAACAAACAAGAGCAGGTTCTCTCCTCTCCATAGCAAAATTCGCACCGCATTTCAGGCCTGAGAGCACGGCGATGAATTTCAAGAGACTCCTCTCCTCCTCTTCTGGCAGCAGAAAAAGYCCTGCAGGCATGATCTGACTCAAAATCMTCAAACTAAAAACTGCCAAAAAAAAATAAAAAATCCCCAAGTCTTAACAGAAAACTGCATGTACCCAGGACTCGCGCGCCTTATTAATTGGTAATTAGTAATTAATATTCAGTGTTTGCTCAGGACACGCTTCTTGCTTTATTTTGAAATTCACTCAGCTTTTGCACAATATTTTGCCGATTTTTTTCTTTCTGCAGCCTGACCGTGGTTTTAATCAGTGTCTATGGTGGCTGGTCACAGAAGCATAAAGTGGTGAGAAATAGTGGTGCTCTTGTTCATTGCTCAAGTTGCTGCACTGCTACTACACAAATTATGATCCATGTTTTAGTATATTTGTTGGAGGTCCTATATGTAATTGTTATTTTGTTCGATTTCATATGAATTAAGTCGGAAAATAGGCAAAATCCGATTTTCATGCAAATGAACTGAATTGTTAACTGTATACTTCCAAATCAACCGATATACCGCAACCCCCTAATATTTCATTTTAAAGTTACTATTCTTTAATATTGTTTTTAACCGAAGAGCTTAAAGAACTATAGAAATATGAAGCTACAAACTTGAATTGCACGAAAGCGCAGCTTAGACATACCTGTAGWCGTGACTTATATTGCAAATATAAATAAAAATCAGTCTTTTTATTTCTAAATACACATTTTTACACACTTTGATCCAACTATATATATATATATATTTTTTTTCTTACCTTAGTTTCACTTTTATTTACAATTTTGACACAACACGCCATCTAGGGAATGTACCATCTTCCTTTACTTCCATATTTTCATGTTTTGCTATTTCTTTTACAACTGAATTCATGCCAGAGTGTATCTGTTACACACCTGCTGAAATTCGCATAAATTACAGTTTTTATTCATAAAGTCTTTATTTTACTCCTTCTCCTAACATGCCGTTTCAGTGTCTATGTACAGTAAATGCACAGCTCAGAATAGATCTATATCTATATCTATATAGCTGAGCATCAAACTGAGGAGAGCTTTTTTTTTTTTTTATGAGGTCATATTAGGGGGGGGAAGCTATAGTACCTAGTTCATTTAAACCCTGGTCTGTACAAAAAGGACAATTAATTTTTAAAAATACATTCACAGTTTGTCCTTTTTAAGAAAACCGTTTTTTTTTTTTTTTTTTTAAATACAGTAATTTGTACTTTTTGTTTCATGTCACCTCTTAAACATGCGCTTGTGAAAATTTAGGTCATATAAATTCAGGTTATAAAAATCAAGGTCACGGTTTATTCGATGAAAACCATCTGGAGTTTTTAGAACGAGCACACCATCCTGAGTCTGCACATGATGAAAACAGTGCGTCTCGTTTCTCATTTTCATAATTCTGTTTTATTTCAACCAAGCATGRAATTTATGATCAGAGGATCTCTGTGCCACGGTGGATGTCTCTATGGAGACAGAATGTGTGAGCTGTCATTGAGGGTGACAGTAATGACGATGGAGTGCAGGATAGTCGTCGTTTTACTGTCACTACTTAAAACAGTAGATGTAGATTTAAAATGTATCATGGTGTGAGACGATGCTGAGAAAGGAATTATAGAGATAAATCACAGAAAGTCAGTTTGAAATGAATGATTGGGGTTTAGTGATGGCGATGCGGTTCTGTAAAAATTCACAAGCAAATACATTGTGACAAGTTCATACTGTGTGAAAAACTTGAGTTGTTCAGCACAAGTTCATCCAGTTTCTACAAGCAGGCTGAAGTGAACTTGGAGGAAAGTACTCAGTAACTTCAGGCTTAGTTTATACTTTGTATATACAGTAGTAGCATGACTTTGAGAATACAAGTATTAGAAATACTACACTACTACTACAACTATTGCTAATAACTAGTATTGTTGTTGATTAAAAATAATAATACCACAATAATTATCAACAGTTATTATTATAGAACTAATATACTAAATGTCTACACTACTTTTGTGAAATAAAGTTTTAGTTTATTTAGAGCTAAAAGGTGAATTTTCTCCCACCTGAAATTTAAGTATGAGAAAAACAAAAACCCCAAATAATTTAATTCTATAAAATTTTTTACTTTCCAATAATCGCAGTCTACATTGCATGACTTCAAAATGTGAACCTAATAAATTGCATACTAACTTAACATTTCTAGTTCACTTTATCATACTTCTCTAAGTAATCTCTTGTACAAACCAAATTCCACACTAGTATATGCTAGTAAAAAGTAAATAGTGAAATTTTTGATGTTCTGAGAAATATAATTACTAATTACACAAGTAATTATTATAATGATCATATATATATATATATATATATATATATATATATATATAAAAACAGTTTTCCTTTATTAGAAATTTAGACTTTTATTTACATATATTATAATTACATATTAGACATTTTACATTGAACATTTAATCTCTCAGGTATACCATAATCATTATTTCATGCAGTATAGTAATAACAGAAATATTCCACATATTAATATTAATGTGGATAATAAATATAAGTATAAATAAGATTATGAATATGGTTAAATAATGTAGCAAATGTTTTACAGCTTGAATTTCTTAAGGTGAATTGTCTCATTTTCAGCCTTAATTTCTAGACTGTAATTAACACTCGACACATTCAGATATCTAAAAATGTGCAGTGAAAATATATGCTTGGGTTGTGTTAAGTMAAATGTTATTACAAAACTCATTTTTTAGAAGACATTTCAACATAATTTAAATGTGGCTCTGGTCCTCTGCAATCTATAGTCRTTTATATTATTAACATGCCAAGGGCTATTCCATTTATTCAGATCCTTCATCTTTATTCTGCAGAGACTGTCATTTTATCATTTTCAGATTTTGACTTTTGGTGCCCTTCAGTAATTGGCGGATAATAACTTCATCAGGTCTCATTTACAGGCCCATTTTTTATACACACAAGACCGTTAAAGATAAAGATAGATCAGATTGTTTCCCGCCTAGATTGTTAGATTGTCTTCATTTTCTACTGGAGCATGGAGCAGAAAGGCGACTAGCTATAGAAAGTCATCAGACCTTTTTTGTTCTCCGATGACTAAAATTCCCACACAGTTTTGTACCGAAAATGGACTTCATATTAACTTAACACCTCTCTCGTTATACTGAACTTCCAGCCTCCTAACACACATAATGACTGCGGATCAATCCCTGCTATCTGATTTCACCCAAATGAGGACGGCTTCTCTGTTGAGTCTGGTTCCTCTCAAGGTTTCTTCCTACTGCCGTCTCAGGGAGTTTTCTGAATATAGATTTTTTTATTGGAATAAAAAAACAACATTGCATGCCGTTAAAAGGAAAATAATCAATAAGAGTTGCCATTTTTATTTTATTTTTTTTTATCAATTTATACTAAATATTGTGGAAAGTCTATGGAACATGTTCCTGTTATTTCTTTCATTATAAGAGCGTAAACATCTGTTCCCTTACCAGCCTGTTTTTTTTTTTGTTTTTTTTTCATTAATAAGACTAAACAAACACAACTTGCGAAAATGGAAAGCACAATATCATCTTTTCTAATGGCTTTCTCTTACACCATATCTCCGTCCAGATATAACAAAAAAAAGTCTCTTCACGGGAAAAACATCACCATATCAATGATCATCAAGGATAACATATTCACAAACGAGCATATTAATATCAATTCGAGTTCCAGCTGGCACGCCTGTCAGGCCTGCTGTTAGAGAAAAATTAATCAACACTTTCCGACCAATCATAATGAAGGATTTAACAACGCCGTGCTGAATTCTGAATGATGTCACAGAGAAGGATGAAACGTCCTTGGCATAAAAGGATGAAAGCCAGTACACTGATAGTACACTGCTGTAAATCGTATTGCTGATTTGCTTTGTGTGTGTGTGTGTGTGTGTGCGTGTGTGTGTGTGTATGCAGTATGTGTGTGTGTGTGTGTGTGTGACTACTGACTGCTCTGAGACTATTTTTGTCGGTTATTGCACAAGTGTGACTCAAATACACAGAAAGGTTGTGATGCCGTGGCCGCATCTCTACCGCTCGGACTTGCACGTCCACAGAGACAGAAACGGCCGCCTCCAAACCGCTCGGAGTTTTATATCTTGTTTGGGGTGGGGAGGTGGTCTTAGTGGTGGGGGTTTAGTAAGAGAGACGGAGAGATATAGTGAGATAGTGACCTATAAAAAGAGATTGAATGAAGGATGGAGACAGAAAGAGAGACTCAAGCCTGATCTTTCTTTACTTTYGTCCTTCTTTTGTTTTACAATCGTGCCCTGATATTCTTTCATTTTGTCCTTCTTTTGTTCTTTCGTTCTTTCTTTTTTTCTTCCTTCCTTCTTCCTCCTTCTCCTAATATTCGTTGCTTTCATCATTCTTTTTTGCATTTCCTGATATTGAATTTCTCTTTTCGGTAATCTCTCAAATTCATTTTTCGTTCTTTCTTTCTTTCTTTCTTTCTTTCTTTCTTTCTTTCTTTCTTTCTTTCTTTCTTTCTTTCCTCATATTGCACTCATCTTTTTTTATATTTCGCATTTTATTATTCACTTATTAGTTCTTAAAAATAATTTTTTTCATATTTCTTATCTTTCCTTTCTCCCCCTTTTTTTTTTGCATTTCCTAATGTGCAGTTTACATTTCTGATATTCTTCATTTTTATTTTTATCATTCGTTCTTACTTTCTTTTCTTATTTTCCCTCCTTCCTTGCTTTTCGTGTCATGATAAGATGGGTCTTCCCCATGCTATTTCTTTTTTGTATTTCCTTCCTTCCATCCTTTTTTTTTTCCCCCCCGATTTGCTGGTGTTTGGTTTTCGCTTCTGGCATTCTGTCTCAATTCTTAAAAATTAGACTGGGTATTATTTTTTTTTCTCTTCTTTCTTTCACTTTTACAACTTATCTCCCACCTTCTTTCCTTCCTCTCTTTTTTCCGATCCGCTGGCATTCCGTCTCAAATCTGACTTTGTATTACGTATTCTTTTCTCTTTTTTGTTTCTTACTTTTGTGTCTTATTCCTCATCTCCCTTCCTTCTTTCTTTGCTCTCTCTCTCTCCCTCTTTTAGTTTAGTTATGATCATTATTGAAGCCACGAGACTGTCCTGATACTTACTCTACTGTAGCAATATTTCCATATTATTGCTTTCTGAAGGAAACATTAGAAATGATTTATTTCTGTACTCGCTTTAAGGGACCAGGAGTTCATTCKGTTAGTTCTTTAAAGCCTTTCATGCTTACAATTAAATGAGAAAAGCTAATTTTGTTGGGAAAGATTATTACAGCTAGGCTTTTTTTCTTTTCTTTTTTTTTTGTGCTCAGTTATTTGGGTCACATTTTGCTGCTGAAGTGCTGTTAAAGTTAATAACATTTAAAATGTTCCCACTCGAACGAGTCGCTTCGCTGATCAATGGCGATTGTAAAGCGGTGACTCAATCATGCGGTGTAGTGAAGCATGCAGAAGTGATGCAAAATGTAATGTTTTCATATTCCTGCTATACACGTCTCATTTTAGTGTTTTCTTTCTTATCTGGCACACAAACACACAGACACACACATACTCGCACCTCTTTACATAACCAGCTGCTTTGCATTGCTTGTAATGGAAAGTGTATCTGTCTGTCTCTCATGTCGATATCTCGGAGCTCAAAGCCGGAGCTCAGTGGTATTAATGTTTAGAGTGGTACGAGACGCGCTACATGACAGTGATGAACTTTTCTCGCACCSTCTGTGCTCGTTGTTCAGCTTGTACACAACTAAGCTCCAAGGCCGCCCCGTGTCCGCAGAGGTCTTTATATGCATCGTTATCTTTTATCATGAAGCCCGTCTTTACAGGGTCGTGACCTCCTGCAGGAGATGCTCTCTGACATCATCACACACTGATTAATATTAAATAATACTGACAGGTTACAATAAGAAGTGTAGAGTTTCCCTGAACACTTCTCCAGAGTGGACTTTAAGTCGCAGGTGTTTGATAACCGTTTGACGTTTTGCACATCAGTTTCCATTCTCTTTCTCGACTGCCTTGTTATTGTGATTGCCTTATTATTTATCTCCCGTTCTTCCTGTTTCTGATATTTTCTGTTTCCCACTTAATGTTTTTTTGTCTTCTAAGTATCTCCACCCTTTGTTTTTTTTCTTACATTTTCATGTTTTTATTTTTTTATTGTTTGCTATTTCCTGCCTTCTTTCCTTTTACATTTCATTACAATTTCTGGTTTCTTTCTTTATTTCTTTTATATTTCTTCCATTTCACTTTTCACTTTTCTTTTTATTAATTTTTTTTCAATCATTATCTCCCTGTTTCTTTAATTTAATCTCTATTTTCTGTTTTCCTAGTTTCTTGCTTCTTCTTTTATATTATCTTTCTTTCTTTGTCTCTTTCTTCATTTTTTTACATTTCACATTACACAGTTCCCATTTCTGGTTTCCGTAGTTTTTTTTTCTTTCTTTCTTTCATTCCTTTGTTCTTTCTTTCATGTATATTTGTTCCCTCTCTCTTTTCACTTTTCTTTTTTCTCTGCCATCTTCTCTCGGTTTCTTTACTGCTTCTTGTTTTTTTTATGTTTCCCTAATTTTTTACTTGTTTTATTTGAATCTTTCTTTCATTTTTTTTTCAATCACTGATTTGTTTTTCTTAATTGTCTTGTTATTTCCTTCCTTCATTCCTCTCTCGTTTTTCATACCCTTACCACACCTCGTTTTTTTGTTTCCATTTTTTTCTTTCTTTCTTTCTTTCTTTCTTTCTTTCTTTCTTTCTTTCTTTCCTTTCAGTAAAAATTTGCGAAAAAAAACTTGGAAGACATGTGCTAGACCAGTATCAAAGGTCATGTGCAGAGTTTAGGGCAGGGTCACTCATTGTGGGCGGTGCTAAGATGAGATGAGAACTTTCTCAGGAACTGTAAATCTAATTGATCTAAGCAGTCTAATGTAATTTAGTGTGCTGCATCGTCCTGGTGATCTGTAATTGGATTTTAATTCCCGCTAAGTGATGTTAAAACATCCTTCAGTCGGTTGGCTTTCAGCAGACATTTCATACAATTATTATTGAGCAATCCTCATAAAACTTCATAAGTATGTTAATCTTTGGACTTTATTGTTCAGTGTAACTTGGCAAGAACTGGCAACTGGGAGCAATATTTGCTAAAGGTGCTTGGACCCTGATGATTGCCCTTGAAGCTACAGTTTTCTTTCTTGTCCTCTCCTAGGTCTCATTCCTTCTCTTGTACAGTATTTCTTCTAATGCCTAAGCGTGTCCTTATTATTCCGTTGTTGCAGTCTTAAGTAAAGAGGATAAAAGCAGCGTTTTTTTGTTTTGGAGGATTTAATCTGTTTGCCTTTGTAGGGTTTAAACTGAAATAAAAAAGCTCATTTTGTGTAATGTTTTAGCGCATGAATAGGGCCTTGCCTGTTACTGCACTGTTCATATTGTGAAATAAATTAGAAGGTTCGGAAAGTTAAACTGCATTCCAGTTGCAGTTTAATCATGAATGATTAATGTGGGTCCTGAGGCAAGGGGAGTTGAGAACTGCTTCTCTGCCTAACTTACACGATTCTTGTGTTATTTCTCCACTTTCTTTTCTAAACAATGTGCTTTCTTGCTTTGCAGGATAATGGAGATGAGACCCACAGGATCGCGCCGTCCCCCGTGGTCCACGTTCGGGGACTCTGCGAGTCGGTGGTGGAAGCCGACCTGGTGGAGGCACTGGAGAAGTTCGGAAACATCTGGTAAAATGCTTTTGAAAGATTCAATCATTTGTTTCTATTTTAAATGAACTAAAAACAAAGAGCTTAAAGGGATCAAATAGGTGAATGAGTTCATAGAGATCAGGTAGACCAGT
The DNA here is from genome assembly GCA_003987875.1 of Clarias batrachus. Lineage (NCBI taxonomy): Eukaryota > Metazoa > Chordata > Actinopteri > Siluriformes > Clariidae > Clarias > Clarias batrachus. The sequence continues at coordinate 537,330 of QMIH01000079.1, forward strand.
GGGGTCGGCATGATCGATTTCGATCGAGCGGATCAAAGAGATCGAAATAAGTCATGTAGATCAAAGAGCTCAATGGGATCAAATAGATTAATGAGATCAGTGGGATTCAATAGATCAGTGGGATMAATGCAAACAATATGGGTCAAACAAATAAATCAGTTAGAGCAAAGAGATCAATCAGTCGGTTAGATCAAAGTGTAAATTGAACAACGTTCAGCCGATWCAATGTTATTACGATACCGACGTGCTGATTTAGATTTTTATTGCGATTCTGTTAACATCATGATTTTATACATATGCTGATTTTATTACGGTTCTAAATAAACTACGSTACTAATAAACACTACCACACTTTTCGGGATGCGCTGCTGCAGTAGTTTAGAGTGCACCACYTCTAGGACCATAGTGGAACTGCAAGATTTTACCCCTCAAATGAATTGATTTTGAAGTCAGTGTGGCTTTACATGAACAGAAATCTCGATACATGACTGAAACTATTTTTCTCCGTCTATAATATACTGATATACAGTAGAACCATTTAAGCTAAAGCTTTCTATTTAGTGACTGATATATAACTAGTGACAATATGCAAATGTTGTTTTGTACTTTAACACCACCTCTGCTGGAGCTAATAAATAGCAGTTTTAAATATTTTTGTGACCTATTTTTAGAGATTTTTTATTTTTATTTTTTTTACAGTTCACATCTGTTTGTAGGAACTCAAATCTTTTAATCTCTTACATAGTCTTCAAATGTTCAGCTCTCTGTTTTCTTTACTGTCAATCTGCCAAAGTCACACAGAGCTATAATGCATTTTATGTATGTAATAAAACGGCAGGATGTCCTGTTATGGAAAAATAATCGATGAAGCGGTGTGACGTGACTCAGCAAAAAAATGAAGAGTTGAACTGTTACCACCCCAAGGTGGATTATTGTCCAATGTGGTTAATTCCTCTTATACACATCATTTTATTTAAACAACTAATTGTTTTTTGTTTTTTTTTAATTGAAGAACGGCACTTATTTTTTTTGCAGCTATAAATGGTAGTACTTTTTTTATCGTACTTAATTATATAATTAATTAGTTATGGGAGGGTCATACCCATTTGTGCTCAGATCTGTCAGGGTGTCAGAGGTGGGGAAATAAGCGGTAGGACATTTAGAAGTACTTGGTAGATACAGTAGTGGTGGATTATTCATGCAGTCTTAGCCTAATCAATATTGACATGGTGAATTCATCGGAGATATGAAGGTGTTTACTTATCCTGAATGGAAGGAGTCTCCAGTGCCAGTGCTTTGGAACAGACGCTAGTTTTTCCACAATGGGAAAGCCATCAGGACAGACGCGTTTCCGGTTTCTCTGTAACGTCACATTCTCATTTCAAATGTTTAAAAACTTGTTACTTTAAATGTACGAAAACCTTAAGCAAAGTTCAGATTCGATCAAATCTTTCCTGATATGTGATAAAGACAGCATTGTGTAAATGTATTTTTGGCTCAGCCTGCTCCATTGTATATATTTAGAGACCATGACAGCATCGCTGAGCTCATTCCCTTCCTCCGAAGTGTAAGTGTTCTAGGAAGTCTTTGGTTACTGTTTTTATTTTAGGGGCATTAATATCGGTAGGACGTTCTGTCTACACTGCCGAAACGAAAAACGTATTTAATTACCCGAACACTTGGTCGGCGAAATACTTAATAGCCCTCATTTCAAATTGTAAAAATTTTAATTTCGTTTTAGATGAGTTCAAGAGCCTGCCTTTTAAAATCTCATATTGCTGAGCTTTGAATATACTCAATTTGTGTATTTAAAAAAAAAAAAAAATCATTAATTTTTTTTTTACAGAAGGTCACATTACAGTGGAATTAATAGTATTTGGAGCATTCATGAAGATTAAAAGAAAGAGTTTAACTTGTGTGAGCTGCCTGATCATAAAACGTTACGATCGGTCAACCCCCATCCTTCGCCATTAGATATGTTGGATAAGGTCAGTGTGTGATAATGATGTTCGGAGGGTATCGGATGGCACGGGATTAGGCCCCACTGCTTCTTTCCGGTGCAGCTGAGTGGAAATAGAGTAGTGCATTAGGGTATTTTTAGGCCGACAGGAACATCAGCGAAGGTCTCTGTGAGAACGTCTTATAGGAAGTGGCAGGCTGTGACATTGTGTTTAAGCCACTGTAGATCCCTTACAGAACTTCGCTTGAAATAGGAAGCATATAACATTGATCGTTTAAAGAGGAGAAAAACAAGAGTTGATGATTCACTGAGCTCTGTTTAATCTTCACATTTGTAAAAAGTGTAAWTTTTTTACCATTATAGAAACTTCACGCAGGATTTCCACAGACTGAGAAAGGGAGATCATGAGTCATCCCATAAAGACTTTGAAATGAGATGCTGCAATCATGTGAAATATTTTTTGTTTGTACTGGAACCCATGAAAATTCCTGGTACTCCTTTGCCTTAAGCCAGACATGCCTTTGGGATGAGTGTGAAGCCCAAATCGCACCTCCGTGAAATTTCTATAAATCCCGTAGGAACCCRTGTAAGGAATAAAACAGCACGATCTGTGTTACAGGGATATAATTAACGCGATGCGGTTGCTTATCTTGAAATTCTGTAAAAACACACTCATACTTTCTTTTTAATCGATTTGTAGTAGAGATGCACAGAATGAAATGTCATTTTCTGGTTGCAATTCTGATTTTCTTTCTTTTGAAAAATTCAAACTGTCAGCATGCACAAACATTTGGGTRACTTTGACTGAACATTTAGTTTACAAGTAATTTTTAGGGAGGGGGGGTGATCCTTTTCCAAACAAGTGATTCTTTTTTTTTTATTTTTCTTTTTCTACTGTAAGTGTTAAATCTTAGATTTGGATGTTAAAAGTTGGTCCGAGTAAATACAGGTGGATGAAACTGTCTTCATTTTAGACRGAGCTTTTTGCATAAAAATAAATCCAACTGAAAAAGAGACAACATCTACAGTATCAACTCAGGGAGGGTGAAGCTGTCACTTGCGCGGACTGCTTCCTTGACTCCTCTACTGGTGGCTGTAGCAGGATTCGAATTTGTTATCTCTGAATGATACAGCGAATACTTTTCTGTTGTGACTGTGAATGCTTGGCACAGAATAACAGGCCGATCAATCTCTGCATCTTTAATATACGCCTATTTTTAGCACGGTCTGACTGCTGATCAGAAGATCCCCGGTTCAAGCTCTTGAGCGTGAGCCTTCACCCTCAACTGCTCCAATACAGTTAGGTGTCAAGCTGGCGACCTGATCCTGTGGAAGATTGTCATTAAATCAGCGGCTTTATCTCTAGGGAGGGGAGTTACCATCACCTGATGGTGTGTGGATGGACCCTTACTCCCTTACATTTAATGTTGAAAAATATCCATGAAACCAGGTAGATGCTGTCATTAGGTACTATAGTTGGGGGAAAATAGATTCAGTTACATATGGTGATCAGTTCTTATCTGTATCTTTTATCAAAGCACCAGATATCAATATTTACAATTATATACAATCTTTTCAGTGGGTAAGTGGATGTACAGTATAAAATGTCCAAAGTCTGGTATATTGCACGTGTGTGCGTGTGGGGGTGTGGGAGAAATGAGTCGGCCTCACCGATTTCATTGAATCAGACCGGGAGCACGTGTCTGTCTGTCCTGTAAATGGTGAATTATCCTAATTTTGGAAAATCCTCCATCTACCAAACAGAGTTCACAGTCCAATACAGTGGAAAACAGCTCTGAGACAAAATAGCATCCGGATTCCCCTTGCGATTTAAAGGTGCAGAGACAAAAGTTACATTTGATGTGTGCGATTCATTTGCTTAGGTGCAGTTACGGTTTTGGGGGAAAGGGAAGAGAGATTTAGTCAAGTGGATTGGTATGCTCTACATTGTATATTTGTGTCATAAGACTCACTTTGTCGGACTTAAGAACAAATCTAACTTACAAACGTGCCCCGGAACGGCATTCTTTTGTAAGTCGGGGACTGCCATATGTTTGCATTTGAGGTGGTCAGATGTTGCTGTTTCTCTGTAATCGTACAGGTTGCACACTCTAAACTATTCACACATCTGCAGGCAGCACAGCAAGTTTGTTTAGAATTGTACCAAAATCTTAAAAAAATATATATTGATAAAAACCCATTGGGATAGTTATAAAATCATGTAATAATCACGATAAAAAGCGAATCAGCACCTAGTTATCATGATAATATTATACCAACTGGTACAAAGAGTACAAACTGCTCTGTTTTAAAACCTTTCTGTGCCAGAAAACTTACTTTCTGTTACATTGGACTCGATGTTAAACATAAACTTGGACATAAAATCTCACCATATTAATGATTAGATTCATCTATTACTGCAGGAAGAACACTTAGGACTGCCGTTCTATAAATTGTCTAGTTTTAAATGCAGTTGTCAAAAAGGGCTTGAGCATCAGCATTCAGTGTCAGAACCTACACCAAGTGAGTGTGATGCTGTGACCACTTAAACACGAGGATGGGCAGCTGATGCAAATTTAATAATCAAAAGATAATTTGTATGCCATGCAAAGCAACGCCCTGACTCTGATGTTGGAGGTGCAGAATGAAGAACAGAAATGAATTTTCACAGCTCATGGACTGCTGTGATCTTTTATTTATCACTCGCATCCCCACAAGCCATATGGGCAAATATTATTACTAGTCTTGGAATAAATGTGATCCAGTTGGTGCATTTAATGCACATCACATTCAATTCAATTTTATGTCCACAGAATGGAAGATTAAACAATACTACATTATAAAAATGATTTCTTCTGCCATGTCCGCTTGCAGCTACGTGATGATGATGCCGTTTAAGAGGCAGGCGTTGGTGGAGTTCGAGGATGTCGAGAGCGCTGACCGCTGCGTAGGCTGTGGCTCCAGAGAGGCCGTGTACATCGCGGGACAGCAAGCCTATTTCAACTACTCAACCAGCAAGCGCATCACACGGCCCACAAATGCAGACGACCCCAACAGCGGGAACAAAGTGCTGCTGCTCTCCATTCAGAATCCACTTTACCCCATCACTACAGTGAGTAGGATTCTGATAAGTTATTTTTGCATGTGCAGATTATATGAAGAGTTCTTCTGTAAACTTAAACCTGACAATCTATTACACTGCATTTATGTGGTGAGTGGCATTTAGCGACACCATTACCGTAATAATAAGTCAATCGGGTATCCATTTCTCAACAAAATAACCTCAGAATAAAAGGCGAAGTGAAGATTCATCTAGCTTCCCTTTCAACCTTAGAGATACTTAATAGGTCATTTAAAATCTGTAGATTTGCTTTTCTCATGGGAGTTTTACTATCAGTCACATTTTTTTTAACCAAGAAAAATACCTACTACCTGATGTTTTATCAAATGAACAATCGAAGATATAATGCCACATCCTGAAGGAAATTAATGACATCCATATGGAATTCCATTTAAAGGCATTCCATGACCAGGAAAAGTGAAAAAAGTTCCGATATAATTTGRAAATTGTATGGCTCTCCTGTTATTCTGCTATTAGATATAATTCTAATACAAACCTATGATACGTTTCCTCTTTGCATTGTGGAACTCACTCTTATTGATGTTTTACCACAGGCCTTGGTCGATCTGTGACCCATTGTGTTCAGTTGTTTGGTGTTACCGCCTGATTAGTTTGTTAATTAATCAACCCTGTCTGTGTTTTTTAACCCCCAAAACAGACATCGAAACGTCTCCTGATTTGCCCTCAATTAAAAAAATGAAATAAAAACAAGCCAAGCACCCACACTTGCATCCTACCTTATCTTATTTTCATGACAATGTTAATGTCATGACCTTTAAAAAAAAAAGATTGCAAGGAAACTGAAACCCCTGCTTTGAAAAAGTAAARATTTTTCGAACAATAAAAGAGGCTGTGAAACACAAAATCCGGCGGAAAGACTAAGACGGATGCGACAAGATGATCGTTTTAAATCTGGGTGTCAAAGGCAAAGATGGAAGAACACATCTGCAAAGTTGAATGATGGCTGAATTACTCCGTCAAGGTGAAAAACACGCGGCAGTAGTTGAGAAGTATGTCGGATTAGCAGCACGGTTATCTGAATGCTTTTGAATCGCACCCGATTACCGGGACTGCTGCTCATTACCTCATGCAGCTCCAACACATTGCTACATCACAACAACAACAATACCAATTTGATAACAGCCTTCATTCACTTATCTCAAACCCAGCACTCAGAGCTGGGAAATAAAAAAAAAACAAGACTACTAACAATGGCAATCATCTAGTGCAATAATCTTATTTTAATGGCTAGTCAGAAGAAACCTCATTGATCATAACTATATAAGTTCTGACTGAATCCACCAATTGACGCTCTTGCCGGTCTCTCTTATGCATCAGTGACCTGAACAGTCACAGTCAAGATTAGATAACAGGCGCTGCTTTACCGCTAGTTTAGCTGGTGTGAGGCGTTCAATAGGAATGGATCTGCATATCAAAAGGCACTAGGCTTGATTAATAGCTTGATAAGATGCTTTGCTGTTCTGAAGCTACTCACTGCGCACTGATGTGTGATTTATGGAAGCACTTTTTTTTGTAGATAATTAAGTATCAAGTACCCCTTTCTGAATTGGGACTCTCTTCTTTTTTATGCTACAGGATGTTTTATACACAGTGTGCAACCCTATCGGCAACGTGCTACGCATCGTCATCTTCAAGCGCAACGGGATTCAGGCCATGGTGGAATATCCTTACTGGAAAGAGGCACACGGGAGGATCAGTAACAGGGCGTTGTGTTTGTGTTTGTGTGAAAGTCAAGAATATACATCTGCATGTATATGTACATATAAAGGTAAAAGGAAATGCAGTCATGTGCTCATCACAAACGTGGCTTCCAGCTAAGTTGCCATAAAAATTTTAATACAGTGTTAGCTCGGCATATGAATTTAATCAGTTTCAGAGGCGAGTCCTTGGGCGGAAATTCTTGTTGAAAAACATGTTTCCATAGGAAATAATGTAAATGCAGATAAGCCATTCCAGCCAACCAAAAGAATTACCAATTTCCAATGAAGTAAAATATGAAATGAATAGACATTAAATTACTTAACCTTAATTTATGATTCTCCTTGGCACCAGCTGCTATAAAAACGAACCTGAAAGTGGCTCCGTTTTCTTTTTAATAATATTCTTGGGACTCGTAAAAAAAATCTTCTACAAAATGCAAAAAAAAGAAAAGAAAAAAAGAAAAACCCACAAATCAAAAAACAGAACATGGCTCCGGACATTAGCCGGCGTTTGTTTTRGCTCGGTTCGGGTGCTCATATGCTGAAAATGCGTTGTATGCCGAAGTAAATTACTTGAGAAATTTTAGTTGTTAAGGCAAAAATTCATGAGGCGGGATGTTCGTATGCCGGGGTACAATACCAAGCATGGCTGGCTAAAGGTTTTCTTTTTTTTCATGGAAAAAAGCTGCCCTGAGCCAAGATAATAAAATAATAATAATGATAAAAGCCTCACACATCACACAACCTGTCCTAGCTAATAGTTAAGTAACTAGCTTAGCTTGCTATCTAAACTAGATTTATTTTTTGGATTAATAAAGATGAACTAGTTTTAACTCCAAGATAAAAATTAACTACAGTGTGTCAGATAAAATGAAGCAGTATTAAAGGATAAGAAAAGATAAGCAAAGCTAGCTACGTGCAGTAGCTAACTGGCTAGCAGCCCAGCTCTGGGTGCTTGACTAACTGGCTTAATGTAAAAATCACTATGAATTCAAATTAACTCTTCCTCTGATTCTTCAGACAGATTGAAACATTTTCACCACTACACATGCCACAGCCAACWTTTATTTTSCTGTTAGTTTTGTTTAATTAGGCATAGCATGACAAAGCATGTTATTTGTTTTCTCTGTAGCTTTGAGCTACTTGTACAGCTTGACTGTTAGATGCTACAGTCAAAGTGGGACGTCATGGTGATGAATGCCATCAAAATAGAAATGAAGCGTATTAGATTTTAGACTAACAAGTCTAATTTTAGATAGCTAGCCTGCCCGAAAGCTTGTTAACTGAAAAACAAAACAAAACCTTGAAGTTAGTTGGCTGTAATTTGAAAATATGAAGTTCTCCTTCAACCTAAACATGCCACGCTTTTTTGTCCAAATTCAACTCACCCTGTGCCCACTTCTGCTAGGATTATATGTAAATATGTTCTAGTGACTGAAAAGATTTTTTATAACAAAGACAACTTCTGCTCTGAGATTAAATGAAATGTTGGTTAACTGGTAACTGATTGTAAGGAGGTTATAACCCGCTTATTTGTGCTTTGCCTCCAAAGACACATATAGTTTCAACTGCATCTTAAAAATATATGAACGCAGCAAGGTCAAAATGCAAAATCGTGCATTTATCAGGTCCATCCAGCTTCCTAGACGTGTCTGTCAGGTCCTCAATGTGTCTGTATTGTCAGTAATTTATTATCCTTCACATGATCCTGTGCTCATCAGTGAGATTGATCTGAGATATTGCTATGACCGAGCAGCACACACCATGCTCTTACCAGCCACTTATCACACGTTTACTAAGATCCTGAGAAATTGGATCCAGTATTTATATTAAATTCCCAGTAGATGATTACCTCCTGCATGCACACCRTAAACATAGTAAGCACTAAATATGAACTTAATATGAACTTAATATGATGTCTTCTGCAATATGGCATGGACCCACCATGATCACAGCACAAGCCTGAAAAAGWTGTTGTGAGAACTCCATTGACGGAGCAACATCCCAGTGACAACTCAGTCAGAACGCCAGCCAATCGAGTCATGCTTATAGTCCCTAAGAGGTGTTAGTCGTGTCATGAACTGGTCAATGCTGTAGTTATTACATGTACAGTTCTTCCTGCATCTTGCTTCAACCCTGTCCTCACCAGGCCTTTTGTTAATATGTCCAGGAAGAGCGTGGCAGCTCTACGTCAAGGGAGACAATACTACTTCATTTCCAGTTTCTCCTGTGTTCCTGCCAAGTTCTCACTGCATTCACCCAATTTTTTGCAGACATAGTGGGTACGTGTCTGCGTGTGACAGAGGGAAGTAACTATGTTGTCACTTATAGGAAAAAGGGTTCTGCTCCATATGATTCCAATCAAAATCTGGACCCATAAAAGACATGCCTAGCCCTGCGGACATTTTTGTGGGAACACACACTGAACAAGCCTGACATTGATGAGATGCTCAGGAGATGATCTGGAAAAAAAAAAAAAATCTTTTTAACATTGTTTCTCCTCATTTGTCTCATGCAAGCAGGATACTCATCAAAAGTGCACTATCCGATTTTGCTCCAATTTACACAGATGCTTCAAAAGCTACTCGGTAAAGCGGAGCGCTTGGATGGATATTACATAATATCCAGGGATATTCGAGCTTTATTAGGGGTTATGCTGCCACAGTCTATATCAAGCATTCTCATATTATAGCCCATCAAACCAGGGAAAGTCAGAAGGGACTTCAGTTTGCACATGTAGACATCTTGCTTGGCTTTGCCTCCATTCTGGCTAATATGCTCCTCTGAAAAGTGGCTTGAACATATGGACTCGGAAATTGTTTAGACAGCTAGCCTTGGCTTGGACTTTGCCTGGCCATTATACAACCCACAGTGTTGTGTTTCTGGATTATTGTCCCCCGCATATGTTTACTCACAGATCTGATCTTCGCTTGAGAGTTGAGATCGTTTTTTTCTCTTTTTTGAATATAGAAGCATAAAAATACCATTTCAGTCCTTCTTGAGGGCAATTTTCTATCATAAATTTGAGCTGCTAAGCTGTGCCGCGATGCGCAAACTGAGCCAAAGGACAGAGCTCTAGTGCTGTAGAAATGACATGCAATTTGAGTAATTGGACTGAGGAAATGTCTTCATGTAGTTATTTACTGTATATAATTATCATTTATTTAGTGCCGGCTCAGTGTTTGCAGGTCCTTGGGGGATTTTTTGATTTCTGTCACAAAACTTACTTTTGTTTTTCTGTCACAGTGTTTCTAAATGAATGATTTTGTATAACGAGTATGCTTTCAGCACCATGTACCCTTTTAGGCAATGTTTTTTGCTCTGTCACTAAACAGCAAACGAACCAAAAGCTTCAATTTTCTGATTCTGTCTCGTCAAATAGAGGCGTGAAAGCACTCTAAATATACGCATTTTCTTTTCTTTCTCTCTCGCATTGACAGACATTTCGTTTTTCTATATATTTTACTGAGTGCACTGCTGGCATAAAAAACCCTGTCTATGTTTTTAACTGCTTTTCAAATGAAAGGGAGACGTGTAGAACTAGTTATCAGTCTATGTCTAATTTTGGTCTGGATTGAGCCCTAAATGCTCAGATGCATGCAGTGACTTGGGYTTTGCTATGATTTTCCTTGACTGGCTGTCCTCCACGTTTGAATCGGTCCAGAATGCCCAGAAGGCCAAAGCGGCCCTCAACGGAGCCGACATATACGCCGGCTGCTGCACACTGAAAATCGAGTACGCTCGGGTAAATCTGCAGCGCTCACACACACACACACATACTCCTGCACACACTTAGACACAGTCACACACATACACACACACACCGGTGGAGCCTAACACACATGCACTGCCGCTGTGCTTTCTCTCTCCCTCCCTCATTTTAGCCCTCACGCCTCAACGTCATCAGAAACGACAACGACAGTTGGGACTACACCAAACCCTTTTTGGTCAGACGTGGTAAGGGGGTGTGTGAATACGTGTGTGTGTGTGTGTGTGTGTGTGTGTGTGTGGGTGTGAATGCATGGCTTTCTTTGCTCACTGTTTTTTCTTCACCTACATTATGTCTTGTTGATGTTTCGATATCCATGTGTCTTCTGAAATTTTGTAGTTCATTCCCTGGAGTTAGGAAAGGCACGAGAGCCAAAAAAAAAAAAGGCACAATAGCATCTTTTCAGCCTGGGGTGAATTTACATTTATATTTATCCCCTTTTGGGAGTTCCTTTTATTTGTGGCAACTTCCAAGTGCGGCAGAATACAAAACCAAGCATCTACAGAGTAAATGATCTGGCAACGATACAAGAACTGCAGAGCAGATTATATACCAGTTGATCCAAAACACATAGAACATTCAGAGTCACAAACGCTTATGGATTGGAGTTAAGGAAACATAAGAAATGTACTATGTAGTATTATACATACTAGATATAGAATGTAGTATTTAGTTTTCTAGTACGTACAGTAATAGTAGTTAACGTTCCAGTTAACTATTTTTGGAAAAAAGTTTGACACCCCCCCCCCCAAAAAAAAAAAAACAAAAAAACACCACCAACAAAAAAAACACCAACAGCAGTGTTTCAAAGTAGCCATATCTCTCTCACATATCTTGGCTTGTAAGGTCAAACAGACTTGGATCTGTTTGGAAAGACAATCAGTGTCCTTAAACAATAGGGCAAAAAGCTTTCCTAATCATAGCATTATTTACTGGATTAACAAGTATTTGTGTTCAGTTATTTCTTTATGCAGGATAGGATGTTTAATCTACCCAAGGTATGAGGTGGGACTCTGTTTCAAATTTCATGGGAAGGTTTTGGAGAAGGTGGAAGTGTCTGAAATAAGTTAGCAAAGTAAACCCCAAAAAAACGACCTTATGATGCAGTTATCATAATGATCTTTAAACGTGAACATTGAATGTCTGTTGAAAAATATCTATGTGATAAGATCTATTTGCTGTGAACTGCCTCCACAATACATTGGCTAACATATTCCAGTATTATTATAGAGATCAAATCTGAATCTAAAGATCAGGAGATGACCTGAATATAACAACAATGACCGGGTTAGCTCTTCTGACCTCGATTGTAATGACAACAAAGAGACAAGCTAGAAAGTGACGTACTGTAGTTCTGAGGCGAAGGAATTGCTGGCACGACAAGAAGCTTTGTCCCTTGCAGGTTGAGCTGGAGATGGCAATCCTTCATTTAGCCCGGGATGTCTTTAAGGCATGCTGAAACCACAGTGTCCTACTTAAGGAAGGACAGGTCGAGTAGACCTTTGTGAGCGTAGCCTACAGAAGAGGAATATTCCTTTATTTGCCCTGCTTTACTTTACTTTTCTTATTTTGTGGCCTTGAAGAGTACACAACTAAAAAATTAGTATCCAAGGGCATATTTGGAACACAAAGCCATGCCTTTAAGGCTTCCCCCAGAGGAACAAATCATATAACAAATCTTTGTGGTAGACTGTTTTTTTTTTTTTTTTTTAAGAACGAATAAGAGTTCTTCCTGAAAAACAAACAAAGAAAAAAAATCTTAAAGCAGACATTACTGTATATTCCTTCTTTAAACTAGGGGAATGTTATAATGATATGACTGAATGGTGTAAGTCTTCAAGGTCTCCAAAATAGGTCTGAATTTTTTCACCTGAAATACATCTCAGGTCATTCATTCTGGCAAGTTTGGGTGCCCTTGAACACCCCTTTGCTGAAGTGCAATTTTCTAGCTAATCAGAATGCTAAGAAATGACTATGAAATAAGAAAAGGTATTTAGCCATTTAGTTAACTTACTTAAATTTCAAGAATCTCTAATTATCCACTCATTTTGAGGCTCAACTTGCATTTCTACCTAACAAAACAAACCGGGGGAAAACTTTTTTTCTGTAGCTACAAATTTATTGTGTGTATTTATATGAGTTTTTATTGATGATGATATTGTTAATGTTTAGTGATATAAAAGCACTACTAAGAACTAAAGAGGGCTAGTTTAGCTGATAGCTGTAACAGGTACAGTAGCCGCTAACTTTCCCACCCTTAGCTTTTAAAAAACAGACAAACTTGAGATGTAGCTTCATATCAGCCAGGGTTTAAATTTTTTGTCACTTCAAATTCAAAAATTCTAATTCAAATTAAAATTTTATTTGTATGACACAGTCATACACAGTACGATATGTAGTGAAATGCTTAGGCGACTGCCCGTGACCTTAGAATAAAAACTATTTAAGACTATTTACACAAAAGAATATAACAAAGAGYGTAGAAATAGATATATAACTAAGCATAAAATAATAATAATAAAATATATGTACAGTAAAAAATATACAATAAGAAAAATATAAGAAAAAAAAA
>QMIH01000079.1:550478-569963 GCA_003987875.1 Clarias batrachus
AAAAAAAWAWAAGAGAATAAGAAGAAAAACCTGGGTGCAAGTGTAGAGAAAAATATACATTTGACATAGGGAATATATTAAAGCCTAGGTGAACCTAGGTGTACAGTATGGAAAAATATGTACTTCATACAGTAGGTTAAAATTGAGGCTATCACTGGGACAAATCCATACACAGTGAATCTGTTGCTACTAAAAGCACATGAAATTGGCTTTAGAAGTTTCACAAGAATTCTCTGGTACATATCAGTATTCTGTAAAATTACATCACAAAGATTTCAACATCTAAATAGAACCTTTACAAGTTCATTCTTCTCAAAGGAAGAAGCACGAAAAAAAAAGCCTTACCTTATAGTACCTTTAAGGGTTTGTCCCATAAAATAAACTTAAAAAAAAAAAAACTATGTAGAATTTAACAGCAGGGGGTTAACATTCGTAAAGGATTTTAACAGTGAGGAGCAAAAAAACCCAACACTTAACTTGTGTTTAAACATAAATGTCCCCTGAGAGGAATACACACACAAAAAAAAATCTAATTAGTTTAAGAGTGATCTCAGACAAACAAGGTAAAAAAAAAACCCTGTGTCGTAGATTTCAACAGACTATCTTTAAGAGTACCCCAGAGAAATAAACCTAAAACGCTTTTAGGGTATTTTTTGTTCTCATTAAAATGGTTTCTTGTGAGTTTGTTGTATTGGTTGACACACAGACCCCTTTGACGACCTCTATACTCTAGCAGACGACCCTAAAAGTCTTAAATTGATCCATGTTTGACCTTTTTGCTGAATAGTTAAAGGAGAGCTACAACTTCAGTTGCACACCACATGTGTAAACTCAGCAGTCTGCTTAGGAGAGTGAAGGACAAGACACACTTTCTAGAACAACAGAGTAGATGTTCTAGACAGAAATGACTGCCTTGGAAGGAGACTGGCTTTTGTAATACTTCTCATATTCTTTGTGCAGCATCTTATTAATGATTTTACCCCTAGTGGTTTTACACAAGCCCACTGCTTAAGAGCCTTCTGGGTCATTGCATGTGGTACAATAACCGCACACACTAAAATGCATGGTCATTTGCAGCATCTAACTGATAAAGTCCATTGAAAAAGCAGAAAAGMATCAAGATGTATTCCTGTGAGATATTCAGCATGACCTGGCTGACTGACCCACATCACAGATACTCATAAAAGCCCCCAGAAGCACACTACTGACAGTCCATCAAGGTCTTTACATTACTGTTCAATCCTGGCTCAGGGGATCAGACGGCTTTGTGAGAGTAATAGAAACCTGAAAGTGAATGGAGATAAAGAAAGCATCACTGAGAAAAATCAAAAAGGTGGAAGAGGCATGGTGAGTACAGAAAGTGGTGGAGGAGGTGAGGGAGTCTTTGAAACACCAGGAATACAATGCAAGGTCATAACACCAGGTGAATTGCCAGCTTATGGACGGTCTGGATCACAGCGGCACCGTTGCAGCTGCCGATATCCCCTTAGTTCTCTCCACAAATAGAAGATAAACAATGCCACCACCAGAGAGCCTGTGATGTTTAGCAATCGATTGGAGTCCTCTCGTTGGGATTGGAAGAACTGTTTGACTTTGTCCATGGCGCAGCTCTCTCAGCGGTGCGTCATACGCACGTTGYCAGCCTCCGTAGTTTTGTTATTGAGGTGCACAGGGGGTGCAGCAATTTGAATGCTAATTGAATTGCGGACTGCAGAAATAAATAAAAGCGTATTAATGGAGCTGCCAGGAATAAATGGAACGCCTCTGTCTGTCTCATTCATTTCCCTCCCTTGCTGTTTTCCTCCACCGGGGCTCAGGTATTTCAGTCAGCACTTTGTTAAATTACAAACATCATGAAGGTGTACATGGAATGCTCCTTAGAGACCTACATGTAATGGAGTCCGTCTGGCCAACGCATCAAGAAAAATGAACATCAAGGCTGTTTCCAAAAAAAAATTATTTTTTTTTTCTTTTTTTTTCCCTTTGTTTTATTTTTCCTCTTTGTTTTCATGAGGTAACTTCATTTCCACATTCCTAACAGAGCCATCCTGGAAGCATATTGATTATACTTTAAATCAGTGAGTCCCTTTAGAGATTTATTTATTTTTTTTTTTGTTCTGAGCCCACCCCTGTCTTTTTTCTTTTTTCCTCAATGTTAAGGTCAACCGGTGCTTGACTAGATTCAGGGCTGACTTAACATGGATTTACTGGCGCTACTGAATGTTGGTAAGACACAGCAATCATTAAATGAGCTCTCGAGACAGCGCTTGTAAAAAAAAAAAAAAAAAAAAAAAGGAGTGCACTGAACAAGATAATGATAGCTGGATGAACAAAAGATGAGTAGAACAGGACTACGACATTTGCCGTGCGAAGGTCACCTTGAGCCCTAAATCCCCTCCCTTTCTCTGTGTGGCAAACAGTGGCCAGCAGTGYCTGTGAACTCCCACCGCTAAGCGCTCATTTTGTAGCAATTAGCATCACTCTGCATGACTTCTCCCTGTAGGCCTTAAGAGCTAAGTAGAGAAAGAACAGAAAGAAAATGAATGGATGAAATGGAAAGAGAGATGGAGCGGTCTGCTCTGTTCTCCTTCCAGTCTGACACTTTTGAGAAAGACTTTGTTCCTTCGCATGCTTTGAACTGGTGGAACAATGTCTGGCTGCCTTTTTTCTTCTTCAGTGAAAAAAAAATCTTAAGATGGTGCTGAATAACAAGGCAGTCGTGATTGTAAATAACAAGACACCATCTTCCTCTGTTTGTGAAATTAACTTTCAAAGTCAAAGTGCTTAATTGAACTATAAAAATTCATGTTACTCAAGGACGTTATCAGCGTTAGCAACCTGTCTTCCTCCATCCCGCTGTTTGTTTTCACTTCGACGTTTTAATGTTGGATGTGAAAGTGAGTATTGTGCTCATTGTGCCATTGTGAGTGCACACACACTTCGACAAAYCCTTAATCGAAGGAACACGGATGTTGTTGCTTTTTTTTTCCAGCATTGTTTGCAGTGCACAKTTGGGTCCTCATTACTCCATRGATATTTCCATTACCGGTTCACAGCTGGATATAAATATGCTTTTCCTACATTTTCACTTTGGGTTGTCCTTTCCACTGATGCAGTGTCCTGTCAAGTGGCTTGACCTGATTTGCAAAGAAGACATGATTCTACAAAAACTCTTCATTATGTGCACGTCCAGGATGCTTTTAAAAGAAAACAACTGATTTGCATTTTGCCTCCCAAGCATTTTTTTTTTTTGTCTTGTTCTTGCACCACGTTTCTACTCTAACTCGTAATATTTATATCGTCACTTTTTTACTTCAATTTGGCATAAAAAGMTGGAGAAACAAGGGACATTAAATTTCCACACTCTGTCCTTGAACTACTCCCTCGGTGTTTCTCATCGCAACAAATCAGTCTCGCACGAGACTGTAAAGGCACTTTCAAATTTTCAAAACATAAGTATATTCTGGAAATATACAGTAATTGGAAATATAATTGTTTTTTTGTTTTTTGTTTTTACCAAAAGAAACTGTGATGTTTTTTTCAGTTCAGTTTGCAGTTTTTTGTAAAAAGCTTTATGTAATTCATGATGCCACAAAGCAGCTTGACAGGAATCTAAACATAGGTGCAAAATGCAGCTTTTCATGTTAGTGAGAAAATGAAAAATGCTAACTCCTCTGTTCGTAAGATTTCTTGTGGCAGAAAGGTGGTAAAAAGCACTGAGACTGCTTCCATAAATTATAATTACAGGTCTTTTTACAGAAAGGTTTACCATATCAACAATATCATACAAGTCCCTGTAATACAGTTATACAGAAGTAGAAGTGTAAAGTGTAAAAATTAATCTACTACCTCAGTTCTTGTCCTGTGTAAGGCAGTGAGATCAAGGCACAAGGCAGGAGACACTCTGGATGGGGTGTCAACCCAGCACAGGGCACAAGCACACACACACTACGGAAATGCGGAAACACCAATCATGCCTACAATGCACGTATTAGGACTGTAGGGGGAAACTGGTGTATCCTGTCCGGGGGACCCCAACTCAAACAACATACAAACTCCATGCCCAACCATACCTGCCTCAATTATTGTCATCCCTTCAACAAATTWGATTAGAATCCTCATGTTCATTACAAAAATATAAATAACTGAAGCAGACTTAAAATACATTCTTGAGGTATACCTGTGCTTACTACTTGTGTAGTGAACGTAATGTTATCCACTCTCACTATTCTTAGCTCAATCACAAAGCCCTTCCAATTGTAAGCTTTCTTTAATTAGACAGCTTTGTAGAGTTACAGTAGCTACTTGAAAAACTTGTGGGAGGAAAGATAACAGCAAGACTGCAGATAATATTCTAGGAACATGATACATGAAAAGAAAATCATGATATCAATATTAAACGATTCTATTGCTAGTTTTTTATTTAGTTTTTAATTTAAGTTGAAATCTCAAGTATCAGTTTTATCATCCAGGACAATAATGAAAAGTAAGCATATCGAACTGTTACGTTACAGTTTTATTGTATAAAGGTTCCATATTAAAGGGCCATATAAAGATACTTTAGTACTATGGAAAGCTAATATTAAGGCTAACACCAGCTAGCATTAGCTTGAAATATTAAATTGARCATTGTTTGTAAAATGTGTTCATTTTGTCAACCTGATGCATGTTCTAGTGTATGTGGGGTGTTCAAGTCAAACTGGGACTTTTGATTGCTCAAAATAACAGAACACAGATATGAGAGTAAGAACTGTTTTTCTATATAATCCCCTGCTACACTAATGTACATATCCCAATGTTTCACTAGTGCTTGGATACCATCAAGGTAGAAAGATTTGTCAGTATGCGAGAGCCATGATCAGTCTCCTTCACGCCTAAAACACTGGCCTCTCAGGAATTCCTTTAATGGCCTAAACATAYAGAATTGGTTTAAAGAGGTCAGGACTGTATGGGGAATGTGGTGACAAGGATATCCACCCACTGAGTGCAGTGGGCTCCAAACCACCTCGACTGGGATCATCATTTGTGGGTGTACAGCCTTCTTTAAAACGTTTGCACCATTTACATGTTTTACTGCGGCTTAGAATCTCATAAMGGTCCTGTGCTCGAAGTCTTCCGTAAATGTCAACTGGTTTTATGCCTTAATTCACCTGGAATTTTAGTACACATCCAAGTTTGACTTGAACGCCCGTTGTAATTTTCCATTATTAAGTGCTTTTTAAAGGTAAAATTTCTAGTTGTTAAGGAAGAACTTCAAGTTTTACAAAGTCATGTAAAAAAATTAATTCATATCTAATTATAATTTGGTCTTCAGTGTCAACCAATTATAATTTGGTTCACAATGTCTTTTTCTTCTGAGTTTATTATCAGTTATTTGTTATTTAATGAGATTAAATCAGTTTTGGGAGACAGTGAGGTAGAACCTTATAAAAACAAATGGTATTTTATTTTACATAATAATTAATAATTAAGGTTTGTTTTTGGCCAGTGGTCAAAATATCACTTTCAGTTGTTCATAATTTTGAACATGTGAACGTGAAGAAATACTAATGTTTAGGCCTTAGTTTATAACTAGATTGTATAGATATTTCTATATGTTTTTTTTTTTTTATCTTGGATGTCTAGACTTTACCTCATAATACTAATGTCAGGAAATGTGCGCACTATTATATTTTCTTAACATTAACAGAGTAGCCAATTATATAATCTGCTCAGCTACAGAAATAAACCTCTTTCACATTTTTGCCCTATCACCTCAATCTCCGCTGCACCCACTGCCATCACACGTCACCTCTCATTCTTTTCGTTCTATCTATGCATGCCTAATCTAGGTGTCATGATTGTGTGTGTGTGTGTGTGTGTGTGTGTGTGTGTGTGTGTGTGTGTGTGTGTGTGTGTGTATATATGTAGTTTGTTTCGACATGTTTAGTACCCTCATTGTGGTTCTTCACTGGATCTGTGCTCTGATTGCAGAACGCGGTAAAGGTAGACAGAGGCAGGCCATCCTGGGGGAGCATCCATCCTCGTACAGCGACAATGGTTACGGTCAGTCTCTATCACTCTGTCTCGTCTTGTCTCTCTTTTTTTTATCCTCCTGTCGTTCTGCAGCTGTTTCTCAGTTCGAGTGATTAAGCTTTCTCACCCTCTGTCATGCAGATAAGTGGGAGGTAGAAGAGAAGGATGTAGGAAGGGGAGGGAGAGATAGAGGAGAGAAATGATATGTTGAGAGAGGGAGGGGGGAATGAGATAGTGTTCTGCTAAGCACGGTGTAATTAGCAGGACCTGCAAGGGAACCGGAGTGCATCAGACTAGAAAATAGTGTGTAATTTCTCTTGCTTGTTCTTTCTTTTTCTTTTTTTTTTCTTGTTTCTGAAGCATTGCACCAGAATCTTAACAGCTGCCTTGTGCGACTGACAGCTCTTCCATTCTCTTTACCCCCCCCCTCCCCCTTGGCTATCCAGGGTCACACTGCCCCCTGCTGCCTCTGCCCAGTAACACAAGGTTTAAGAGGACTTCCCATGAGGTGCCCGACGTTGTAGCCTACCCTCTGCCCCAGACTTCCTCCTACATCGGCCACTCCTCCAGCTCTGTTGCCATGGTGAGCGGCCTGCATCCCACCAAGATGAACTGCACCCGCATCTTCAACCTCTTCTGTCTCTATGGTAACATTGAGAAGGTGAGTGGGCCATGAGAGGAACAGTGCCGCAGTGTTTTGTCTCTCCTGACTTTTTCCTAATAAAAGTCGAGGTGATAAATGGACTAACAACAAGCACTAAACTGGAAGTTAACAGGTGTGAGTGTGTTTCTGAAAACGTGCTCTCCGTGTCCCCTTACAGGTGAAATTCATGAAGAGCGTGCCCGGTACGGCCCTGGTTGAGATGGGCGATGAGTACGCGGTCGACCGTGCCATCACACATCTTAACAGTATCAAAGTCTTCAGCAAGAGGCTTAACGTATGGTACGGATGCTCTTCTTTTATTCATCAGAAAAGTAAAGCCTTTATTTTGTCACATATACATTACAGCACAGTGAAATTCTTTCTTCTCATATCCCAGTGTAACTGGGGTCAGAGCAGGGTCAGCCATGCTACAGCAAGGGCCTTGCCCAACAATGGCAACCTGGCTGAGCTGGGAATCGAACCGCCGATCTTCCGATCAGTAACTCGGTGCCTTAGCCCTCTGAGCCAACACTGCTCTCTAAGTGTTTAGTATTTTTGATTCAAACCCTTATTTGAGCCCCCCTTAGTGTGGTTCTGTAGAACACAGCACTCAAACCAGACCAATCAGCCCAAGAGTGTCGATTGCTGTGTGAAAATGGTTTGACTCTCAATCGACCCAATTGCAGCAGGAAGTAAACCAAACGTGCATTTTCTTTTTTTCTTTTTCTTTTTTTTTTGGACAAACACAGACACACACTACCTAGCTGGAACCTTAACATTGGACGGTTGCCRTAATTATGTTGTAACGATGTTGTGATGATGTTCAACATCAGTACAGTATTATTATTTTTTTTACAAAAGTTGGAATGAATTTTATAAAATGATGTTGAGATATTGTTAATTGAACGGACAAAACACAACGTTGCAAATACRGTACAACCACAAACACAAACATGATTAACTTTCATTCGCACAATGCCTGACCTTATTTATGGTCCTTAAGTTTCTGACCAGGTTTGGAATCTCGATCACACACACCAGTTTCCCACACACACGCTGTATGGCATGCATCTCTAAGAGTTGTAACGTTACCTCTCTTCACCGTGAGGTGCGTCGTAACTCCCACTCTCACTCTAATGTAACATGGTGTTTGTGGCGCTTATTGTTATGCATGCACATTTACAAGTATCAACCCTATGTTCCCTTGTGGCCCGGTGGTTAACACACAGCACTACCTCGACAGCAATTGAAGTTCGAGTTCCGCGCAGACCATCAGTCTGATATTAATTTGGTTTACAAGTTGTTTTCCTGACATCGTGTTCCGGCCATTCGTTGTCCCATCTTCGTATAGTCAACTTTGTTTCAAAACATTGTTTCATCAAAATAATTCTAACTAAAACTAAAAACAACCAAATACCAATTAGGATATACCAAACATGTTCACAAAGTTACCTAAATAACGTCACCACAACGTTTCGAAAAAACAAAAATCTCTGGTCAGTAGYGGCAACTTCCCTAGGCGCTAGTTGTCATGTCATAGTGGAGAGTTTGCTAAAAGGTGATAGGAATTGGCAAGACCAAATYGGAAAAGAATGATAAATTAAATAAAATAAAAATCAAGTTGAATGAGAAAAACAAACCAAACAAATCAGTTTTGTTTGTCCATTTTGCTCCGATTCTGAGGTGGTGGGAAGGAGGTAAGAGGGCTTAAAGGAAGTTAATCCAGAAGCCTGGACTCGAGTAAAACCGAATGAACACAGGCAGGATATATGAATGTTTTTATTCTGCTTCGAACGAATTAGATTATGCTAATGAATTTTCACTCTGCATTTTAAGGACCCCTATCCTATAAGGCTATCGGGCGTTTTTGTATTATTCATGAAGCGTTTTTAAAATCATACCTAAATTGTCACAGTGCGCCTTTTTCCGCTTTCGCATCTCGCGCTCGGTTCTGACCGACTCGCTCACCAGTTATTAATATTCACACAGCAGACTCCTGCTGTTCATTAATATTCATTAGATTGCTAATAGCCTTCTTAACAAATGGAGGAAGCATTTGGCATGTCAACACACGCAGACGTCTCATTCGAAATCGATGTTTTGTAACAAGAACAGAAATGTGCAGGTTCGTTTTCGGTTAATTGGAGATTAATCAGCTGCTTACAGTCGAAATGACGTCTGCGCTTTCATGAGCTGCGGACTGTGAGAAGCTAGAGAGGTTTCATGGGGAAAAAAAATTATGAAACGKAAACAAACAAACGTCTCATTTATCCAACCTCTGTTAAAAATCATTTTTAATTTATTATTATTCATTTTTTCTATTCACACTGCTGCTAAATATAGAGCTATCATCCCAGGAACCCGTAGTAAAATTTGCTAAAAAGTATGTAAAACAGCGCACCACGCATGGCCTGTTTTCATTATGTAACAGTCGCATGTGGTTTGAGACACAGCCGATGTCTTTGCGCTCCATGTTGATTGACCCCTGTGGACCACAGTGAGCTATTTAACTCTCTTGCATGAGGTAGATAAAGTCCTTGGTTGTTAATGGTGTGTAAAAATAGAGCCTATGTTCCCACATAAATGAAGAAACCGCAGTAGGGGTGTATTTCTCATTTTCTTAGAGGTACCTTACATTCACTTTAGCGAATAAGAAGATACTCACAAGATCTGTAGCGTGTCTCAGTTGAACAACAAAATGGTAGGGTATTTAATCCATACMTGCTACTCTGTATTCAAGTTCGACGTCCATGGTACACTCTAGGTTTCATGCTAGCCTCATTGTCAGATTAGCCTAGCAGGCTAATCTGACAAACTGTACCGTATGCTAAGCAGCGTTATTAGCAGTCTATGATACTTTTTACAAGCTTGATTTTCCTAACAAGCTTAGGAACCTTGCCAAGGTTAGTTTTAACATTAATTTCTCTAATCGTTTAGGATGATGTATGTTAAACGGAACTACAAGGGGGAGCCAGAAATGATCTGCACTTTGATTATATTAAAACTTCTTTTGGTTGCACTCTTCTGTTCAAGACTACCGTCTCCCCAGTCACTGATGCGCAGGTGTGAACATGTTCATTTGTAGCATCAGTTCATTTGTAACTCCGGTGCGARCAAAAATGGATGCCCTACTTGTGAGTTGCACAAAAGAAGCGCAGTGTGAAGTGATTGGGTTTTGTGTCCCCGGTGCGCAGCAAGGAGAATCCGAGGCCCTCGTAATCTTGCATGGCAATGCACGTCCGCACACACGCTGTCAACACTTCCCAATAGTCCTGATCTTTCTCCATCGGAWAGATCACTTTCACCTGTTTGGGCCCCTGAAAGCAGCCCTWCGAGGATGAAGATTCACTTCTGATGAAGAAGYGAAGACAGCTGTGCATTTGTGGCTCGCAACTCAGCCTAAAACATTTTTTTAATGAGGGAATACGAAAGCYTGTTGACAGATGGACAAAGTGTATGGAAAAGCAAGGAAATTATGTCAAATAACGATGAGTGCAGATTATCATATGCGGTTGKATTTTTGACTCACCTCCATAGTTAAGGAACAAAAGTGATGAAACATCGGACCACACACTCCGTTGTGTCGGTCTAAGGAGTTATTCAAACCAGTGTTTGGATTTCTCATTTCATGATGTTATACCCACTTTGCAAAGTTTATTTCATAAACATACATAGATACATCTTGCTTTAAATGCCTGTCGGTATGAACGTAGAGACCATACGCCGCATGTTACTGTTTGAATAATGAAGCATTACGTGTTAAAAACTACATTCCATAAACTGCTTTTAATCTATTGTTAGAATTCTTTGCCTCATTTTTTTTTTCTTATTGTATTTTCCTCAAGAGCCCTTAAGGGTATGAAGAGACGTCTCGTTGAATCGACCCACTTCATCCATCAGGATAATTTGCTGTAGTCGGAGCAGATTGACTTAAGAGAAAGTGTAGCATGCGAGCGCTAACCTGTCATTTTATTAACCTAACCAGCTTGTTCCTTCTCCAAAGCTGCTGTTTTTTGATCCCCAGGCTCTTAAAGCATGGGCGTGTAGAGAACTGGAGAAGGTGCCAAAGATGCCTTTGTGCTACAGTGATTGAAGCCGGTGTGTGCATTTACATAAGCCCTGCTTCTGTGCCTCTGCCCTGCCAAACCGGCGAGGATTTATTCCGAAGATGAGCAGTAACCATTTTTAACGAGGTGAAAAATGCACTAGTAGCTGAAGGTCGAGCTGTTTATAATAAGACATAACTCTCGCTTTTGTCTGATTTTTCTTTTTCTATCCGGGAGCCATGTCTCCTTACGTTGCCCGCGTGGTCGTTTCCAGAAAAAGAAACACAGAAGGGCTTTTTTAGTGCTCTGAATCTGTCTTTCCTGACTGATACTCCCTTCACTTCTGAAGGATGATAATCACTTTCTTTTTTTGTGTTCCTGCTTGTCTCTTCACCACCATTTAGTTTGCTCCGTTTGTTTCTTGTCATTCTTTGACTGAAACGTCCATCATTCTTCTCTCCCGCTCTCCAATCTCTCTCTCTCTCTCTCTCTCTCTCTCTCTCTCTATCTATGCAGCGTGTCCAAGCAGCATGCAGTCATCCCCAGCCAGGTCTTTGAGCTGGAGGATGGTACGAGCAGCTACAAAGACTTTGCCATGACTCGCAACAACCGCTTCACCAGCGCTGGGCAGGCATCCAAAAACATCATCCAGCCTCCTTCATGCGTGCTGCACTTCTACAATGTCCCTCCCTCCATCTCTGAGGACGACCTGCAGAGGGTTAGTGTTGATCAGACAAGAGAATATAATATGCAGGAGAAAAGCGTTGCTGGCGACACAATGCACACAGCAGAGCTGTCAGTGCAGCTGTTAGAAAGAAATGTCCACCCACTTTCACTCCCTGTCACCTGCTGCTGTCAGAACACGCCTTCTGTTAAGCTCTGATAACATTTAGCGCTGTTGGAAACGCCAGTTGCCATGATAACCACGATAACCACGAGATATTAAATCCTTCCCGTAAATATGCTGTATAAAGGGGTGTGATGATGCAGAGTTCCTTTTATCACCCTGAAGGTCATTCTAACAGCATGTCCAGGAGGGCTTTCCTCTTGCCAACACTGACTTTTTAAAAAGATGCCTTAAACAGTGACACGTCATATTTTTATACGTTTAAAGTTACTTTTAATGCTGTTGAACTTCCGATGATATCACTTAAAGGAGACCTTTTTTTTTAAATCAGTAATTTTTAGACATTTAGATGTGATTTACAAACTTTTCACGAAAAAACGTAAGAAGAGATATCCTGCTTTTTGTTCTTTTTCATTTTTGAAAYTAGATTTTTCCTCTAATGTGACCGCATATGAGRGGAAACCCTAAATCTTGGMGCTTGKTCCACAGCTCCTATCTGTTCTCTTGTGGGGTACGACTCAGTAGTAGATCATTTACCTACAGACTGAAATGGTTTTTTCGAAGGAGGAGTGAGGAGTGGGAGTTAGAGCTATAAAAAATGAATTATCTGAAAAGCTCTAAGACCTAAGTGTTAAAGAAATAGCTAAATCTGGGGCCTTTAAATTATAGCAGTTATAAACATTCCTTCACCTCGCTATCTTAATTTTGTCTCATTTGTAGTTCTGTAAATGTTAACGAAACATATTTTCGAATAAATAAAGAAAGAAATGGAAATAGAATATTAAAATAAATCAGTAATTTATCCTGTCAAAGCTGTTGTCATAGATATTTAATCACACTCTGGCCAATCAGATTTGATAATTCAATGAT
Organism: Clarias batrachus; assembly: GCA_003987875.1. NCBI lineage: Eukaryota > Metazoa > Chordata > Actinopteri > Siluriformes > Clariidae > Clarias > Clarias batrachus. The sequence continues at coordinate 562,900 of QMIH01000079.1, forward strand.
RCAGCAGTATACTGTAAGCACACTGATTTATGCATATAACATACACTGAAACTTGGCAACAATAAATTAAGTTATTAATAAGATTTATGACGAACTTCGCACCCACAGGGGTGGAGGGTGGAGCTTGCACAGGCAAATTTTTATATTCTAATTAAATGTATTATAATTGAGGGAAACTGATATAATATTAAAATAAATATGGTTTTGGTATCTTCCTGTTGTTAGTGACACTAATCTATTCAATGCTTTATTGATCTCTTACAGTTATGCACAGAGCAGGACGTGCCGGGCTTCATCAAGTTTAAAGTGTTTGATGCCAAACGTAAGTCCCAATAGTTGCATGTTCATGTATGTTCCTGTGTTTGTCAAGTTTTGGCCTTTTATATTCTGACTTCCAGCTTAAAAGCTAACATGTTGAAGAAGTGTTCCTGCTATGGTTTACATCACATTGTTCTGCACTATCTAGCCAAAAAAATAGTCGTCCATTCAAAAGAGTCAACTTATTGGCCCGCATGAAGCAAAKAAAACAACTAAGAACATTCTACTTTACTGGAAATGAACTATCGAAAAGAACTATCGAAAACWTTACCAAAACCTAGAAGGATAGTGCTGAAATGTCAACTTTGTGATGGAAACATGGTTGAGCTAATAGTTAATAGTGAAAGTAAGAGTATTTATGCATGCAAAATGGTATGAGAACAAGGATTGGGAATACAGTAAACAGTTGTGTCCACAGTAACCACTTGTTAGTTAGTTAGTCAACAGGGGAAAAGGGCTTTAGTTTATAGATTGGACTTTGGAGCAATGGAAAAAGTCATGTAGTCTGATGAGTCCATGTATGTATGTGTGAAGCGGTGCATCYCTCATGCATAGCACCCACTGTACAAACTCTTATTTGGTTTAGGGTCAATGGTATGTGGAAGTAAAATGCATGTACCAAATGACCAGGTTATAACATCTATGGATTTTTCCCCCTAATGCCACAACCATATTTCAGGTGCTAGAAGCAAGAAGAATACTTTTCACACATGAATTGATCAACACAGTGCACACAGGTGTTCGGATGAAATCTAGACTGAGCAACTTTACTTTTCTTGACTTTTTTTTTTGTGCAGGAAATATATATTCTGTTTCTACTGCGAGAGGCGGCACGGTGGTGTAGTGGTTAGCACTGTCGCCTTGCACTGCAAGGGTTCGATGCCCGGCCAGGCTCGATTCCCATCTCTGTGTGCATGGAGTTTGCACACAGAGACGGGAATGTTCTCTCATGTTCTCCCCGTGCTTGGTGGGTTTCTTCCGGTTTCCTCCCACAGTCCAAAGACATGTAGGTTAGGCTAGTTGGCGTTCCCAAATTGGCCGTAGTGTGTGAATGAGTGAGTGTGTGTGTCTGTGCACTGCGATGTATTGACACCCTGTCCAGGGTKTACMYTGCCATGAGCCCTAAGTCTCCTGGGATAGGCTCCAGGCCCCCGTGACCCTGAATACAGGATTAAGCGGTATAGATGATGAGTGAGTTTCTACTGCGAGGCGGTTAGAAGGAAAAGAAAGGAAATTCAGAAGCACTGTCATGCTGTTACCTTGCCAGACTCAGTTTATATTTAAATAGGGCACAAGATGGTAATAGTAGTAGTGTTAAATAAATACATAACTGCAGTGAAGTTTTCATATCATCTTAACATGCTTAGCAAAAAAAACACCATGGTCTGTAGGACAAGAAACCTGGAAACTCATCCATCATCTGGTAATTAATGATAATACAGCGGCACGGTTATTTTATTAAAGTGCCAAGTTTAAATAAGCCTTCTCATGTGAGGTGTTGTACTCCTCTTGCCTTTAAGTGGAAATATCTCCTGTTAATGTCAACACAATGTGTGAAATTTTATGTGATCTGTATGTGTTTGTTCACAGCAAGCTCCAAAACCATCTCCGGTCTCCTGGAATTTGACAGCAAAACCCACGCAGTGGAAGTATTGACAGTACTGAATCATTACCAGATCAGAATACCCAGTGAGTACCACTGCCTCACTCATTTCCTGTTTTTTCCCCAGTACTACTTTATTCTGGGCTCATGGTAATTGGCGGTGTCAGTGCCAATTTGTGCACATTCTGACCGAATATTAGTCAAAATGTTAAAAGCATTCCTGAATATCAGCATATACATATTTGTCACATTTAAATGATTCAGATCATCAAACAAATCTCAGTATTACCAGATAACCAGAATAAATAGAAAATGCAGTTTTTAAATGATGATTTCATTTATTAAGGAAAAAAGGCTTTACGTAAATAAGAACCCCCCCCTTGCTAAATCATGAATTGTGATTTTTTTTTTTTTGCAAGCTGAGTTAAAGTTCATTTGCCACACCTACGTACCATAGGCCTGATCGCTGCAAGACCTTTTGAATCAAGAAATCACTTAAACARAACCTCTCTGACAGAGTAAAGCGTGCTAAAATTTATTTAATTTTTTTTTTTTTAAAAAAGCAACACAATCTAAAGGGAAAAAAATCAGAATACAATTTAAAGTTGCTTAACTATTTTTAAAAAATAATTTCAAAATCAATTTTATTGGATAAAATCTCATGAATTCATCCTCCTGAAAGTGGCTAGCTAATTTTCTGAGGTAAAAGTTTCATCCTTTTTAACAAAATGCAACCATAGTGTGCTAATTTAATTAACAACACAATTTCACTGGATAACATAAACGTCTAGTAAATTCAAGTCGTCCTTATAAAACTAAAGCCAAAACTAAACTAAAGCTAAAGCTAAATGGATCTAAAGATAGCTTACATTCATTGCTAACCTGTTCAACTTAGCCACGCTAATGACAAAAGAAAGCTAACAGAAAGATAAATTAATGCTGTTAAACATACCAATTTGTGTTATAATTAGTATATATMTTTTAAATTGCCATTCATTTAACTTAAATTTAATCTTTTTTTTATTTATAAAAATGTATTTAGTAACAACAAAGCTTAATGTTTTCCATTGTGCTACAAATAGACCTAATACACCATTTATTACTTTCTCTTTTTTAATATGTTATACATTTAGCTAAAAGTGAGATTTTTAAAACACGAGTGCTAAAAGGAGCTAGAAAGTTAGCGTTGTGGAAAACTGGAAAGCCGGAAAGCACCAGACGTTTGGATTTAAACAGTTTACTGGAGTCGGTAATTTGGATTTCATAGTTGTACTTATCCACGCACTGGCTGACACATACGCGCAATCACACACGCACGTACACACACACACACACACACACACACACACACACACACACACACACACACACCTCTTAAAGGTTTTGTGTGATGTGCATCGCTCTGTGCAATTAATCTTGCAACATTAAATGCAACGTGTCTCTGTGTAATCGAGTCACAGCAGGCGTTTTCCTTTTAATCCAGACAACGAAGCAAACAGATGCCTGTCTGTGCTGTTTGTACTCCGAGGCATTACATAAATCTTCTAAAACGCCAATTATATGTGTGTGAAAGATCTTTAATAATGAAGAACACTATGTTAAGGGGCAAAGAATAAAGAAGAATAATAAACATTTTCTTCTGCCCGATTTGTGTGTTTTCTCCTCTCGCATTCAACATCTTAAGACAAGATTCTTCGAATTCTTCAGTTTACAATTACTCATGCTGATCTATTTATTCAGGGAGAAGACGTGAAGCGATTATTATTTTTAAACTGACCACCCATAAGATTGATTATTTCTGTAGTGAGATGTTTATCAGTGCTTTTTCAGTGCTACGTTCCATTCGTACACAGTGGTACATATAATTTCAATTTCTGAATGATGTGGCTAATGCCAGAAGTTTACTTTTCTCACTGCTGTTCCACGATACTAAAGGACACCATGTGGCCAAAAGTGTGTGACCACCTAACATGTGCTAAATCTGTTTTATGGATTATTCTGAAATAAATTTTATCGGATAAAATCGCATGAATTCACCTGAAAGTGGCTAGCTAATCGTCTGAGGTAAAAGTTTCATACTTCTTAACAAAACGCAACCGTAGTGTGCTAATGTAATTAACAAAACACATTTTCACTGGATAGCATAATTGYCTAGTAAATTTAAGTAGTTCTAATAAGACCTAACATGTGCTTATTAAATATTCCAGTCCAGATTTAGTCCCTCATCGTCCCTTTAGCTGTTATAATAATGTCCATTCTTCTGGGAAGATTTTCCACTAGATTTTCGATTGTACTGTAATTGTGGGGTTTGATTACAGCACACAATGTGGTGGCCAGTTCATGTGTGAAAATGATTCCTCATGCTCCCAGAACCACAATTTCACTACCTGGAATATTTCCGTGGCATCAGGAAGAAGAAGAAGAAAAAACTGCATTTATGTATATAACCTAGTACATTCAGTTCGTCATTTTATTCGCACATAACGTTGTTGAGCCTAGACCCGACCAACTAAAGCAACCAGATCATAACACTGCCTCTAGAGGCTTGTACTATTCATTATGGATCCATCGCTTCATGTGCTTCTCTTCTCATGACCTTTTTCCATTGCTCCAAAGTCCAACCTTTATGCTCCCTAGCAAATTCAACCTTTATCCTGATTAGTCTCACTACCAAGTGGTAGTCTCACTACCTAAGGCCACACAGCTATTTAGTTATCTCACATTTAATGTGTGGAAATGTTTTTACTTTTACTAATAAACACAAATAATCACGGTTGATTTCTTTTTTTTTTCTTTTCTTTTTTTTAAACATGCAAATTCTTGATAAAGTGTTCATAAAAAACTTCTTTTTTTTTTTTTTACCCTGTGTTGAAGGGATCTTAACCCAGTTCCAGTCTTTTCAAATCCCCTTAGTTATTTTCTTTGCTTACTTCAGCCCAGTAATGTGTCCGTTCTAAAATGGCGACTGTCCAGGCAGCCCATAACTAGATTTTTCTCCACGTCCACAGATGGGTCTAATCCCTACACCCTGAAGCTGTGCTTCTCCACCTCCTCCCACCTCTGAACAAAAGGTGAAGTTGCATACTTCACACCATCGCGCTGTTTACACTGGACGGAGACAACGTGAAGAAGAAGAAAGCTGCAGAGCGTGAGGTGAGAGGAACGGAGCGAGAGGGATGACGACACATGGTCATCGCCCTTAGCATGAGGACTTCAAGCGCAAAACACTCAAGAATTGTTTCCTTTTTTTTAAGACTCTAAAGTGTTTTTTCTCATCACACTCTGGTATAACCAGAAACTGACCGACTTTATGATAATGATGTCATCTCACCGAAACTGTTTCCCATGAGCAAAAAAAAAGAAGAAAAAAAGATATGAACATGGAATCCTTTTTGATTTGTGTGTTTTTGTCTTTATCTATTCTTTGAAATGGTTTAAATGAACTGTGTGCTGCAGAGAAAACACAAGGTACACAACCTAAAAGATAATACTGTATGAATATCTGTTATGCTGATGATACTGACAATGAGAAGCGTGTAAAGAAAGCTGTGTGTTTGTGTGTGTGTGTGTGTGTGTGAGAGAGAGAGAGAGAGAGACATAGAGGTATCTGGCAAACAAGGAATCTGTTTATAGACTGTAATTTAGATCCTTCTGTAACATTGTCGTGTATAGATGCCAGGGCATGAAGAATGATGAGAATTACTGGCACACAAGGTGGCCTTATGAGCCTTTAGGCTGATATTTGCGTAAAAGATTTTGGGTTTTGTTGGTAGTTTTGGTAGTCAGGATCATGTGCTAAAGGCTTTATTAGATTTAGGCCCTTGAGAGTCTGTGCTTTAACGGGTGATTAGAATATTATTGCTAAAATGATGGCCATGGATGTATGACACACTGTTGCTCCACAGCTAGACTAAAGAATCTGAAATCCTTCTGTGTAACCTTTTATCTGGCTCAAAAACGATATGTGACAAATTTCATACCCATCACACGAGGCCCCTTCACCTCTTCCAGAGGAGTTCTTTTAATAATGGCAATAAAAAAAATCCCAATCTGAGGATTTGAATCTAGCTTTGGATCACAGTAAGTCAGACAGAATACAAAGATCATGTGTGCAGTGTTCTCAGTTTATTCTCACTTATTCATTTGTATAATTGGCACCATCTGCGGTTCACTGTGAGCATGTCCAGACATTAAACACATTTGCCAGTTGACATGTGTCATTTCTTACTCTTAATTCCACAGCGCTGTTGAATTTGTGACTGATTAGTCAGAATGTGTCGACTTACTTTGAAAAACGGCGTCCACCTTCTGCCATTGTTTAATGGTCCAAGTCTGAGGCTCATGTGCACATTTTGGGTGCTTTTGGTGATGTACAGGGGTCAGCATGGGCACTCTGGCAGCTGGTCTGCAGCTACACAGTCCTATACAGAGCGATTTGTGATGCCGTGTGTTCTGACACGATTCAGAACCAGCATTCTAAGTCTAAGTCAGCCTTTATTGGTCACATTACGGCACAGTGAAATTCTTTATTCTTCGCATATCCCAGCTTCTTGTTAGTAGGCCGGGGTCAGAGCGCAGGGTCAGCCATTTTTACGGCGCCCCTGGAGCAGACAGGGTTAAGGGCCTTGCTCAAGGGCCCCAACAGCAGCAACCTGGCGGAGCTGGGGCTCGAACCGCCGATCCGCAACTCAGAGCCTTAACACACTGAGCCAACACTGCATTCACTTGTTCCACCAATTTGTGTTACAGTATCTTTTCTTCACTCCCCACATGGAGCAATGATCTGCGCACATTGGTTCTTCTTCTTTTTTGCCCATTTTTGGTAGATACTAACCACTGCATAGCAGGAACAGCCGGCACGTCATAATTTTGCCCTTGTCAAAAGCCACTCTGATTTTTTACGCTTGCCAATTTTTCCTGCGTCTTAAATGTCAACTTTGACAACTGACTCTTCACTTACTGCCCAATATATAAGCAGAAAATCAATGTTTTTCACTTCACTCATCAGTGGTTTTAATATGATGGCTGATTGGTCTTAAAGTATCAAGGTATTACATTTCATAGTCAGATATTAAGTCACAATATCTTGAAATAATGAGTAACTAAGTCAAAATAATGAGATATTGAAACGCTGTCATTATCT
>QMIH01000079.1:587214-599377 GCA_003987875.1 Clarias batrachus
TATATATATATATATATATATTCACACACACACGACAATATATATACTTACACATATATATTGTCTGGCTACACATATATATTGTCTGGCTATAGAATATTAGATTTTAATAGTGTGGGAGATCATCAGAGCAGGTTGATTCCAATAATTATGTTTAATCTTTCAACAAACTGTATTTATTTATTCATAATAAAAAAAAATCTATTTAAGTTAAAATTGCAGGCTGCCATTTTATCTCTAACTGTTACAAAGTGCTGGCACAGGAGGCTTCTTCCAAAAATGCCAAATTAATGTCTCCTCACAGACAGTTTCACCGAGTGAAGAATCATTTCTTCATATCCTCTGATTTGAACCTTTTGAACCATCAGGACTGAAAATTCAACAGCACTGATGAATCCTTGAAAACAAAGAGTGTCACATTTCCTGTGTGCCCACTGAGTCTGCAGTGCTAGATTGATAGAATCCAAATGGAATTTAATTATATGACTGTAATCAGTTTAAACTGTTGGCTGTTGAACAGGGAAGGTGGCTCGTAATTAAATGATTGCCAATAGACACTGACATCTGACTGGAAGCTCAGTTTAAACTGTAAAGAAAACATAAGCCAGCTGAATACAAATATATATAGATATTACATTATGTTATAGTACAGTATAGGGTACTATAATATTATATATTATAGGGTGCCATTATTTTTTTCTAGTTAAATAGCTAGTTTTATGACTTTGTATTTTTTTTATTGTTTTCTTTCACATTCCTTACTTAGAATAAAATAAAAATAGAATAAAATACATAAGAGCACACTCTGAACCCTCTCATACTTGATATGAACAAATTAATAACAATTACAATTGAGTTTGGTCTTCTTCTTCTTCATAGAGAGCTCGATCCTGGCCTTCAGGAAGCCGTGTCCACTCTGATCTGGGCGGCTCCTCGACTACAGTCAGAAGTCACCGAGCTCAAAATTGTGAGTAGCCTCACGCGCAAGTAATGTGTGGACGATCACTTTTTTTTCCGATCTTGAGCTTGTGTTTTTTATTTTTTAGGTTTCAGATCAACTGTGTGCCAAATACAGCAAGGAGTATGGCAAGCTATGTAGGACCAACCAAATTGGGACAGTCAATGACCGAGTATGGCTTTATACAATTATTATTTATGTAAAAAATGATCAAACTTAGGCTTTATGCTAAAACTTTGTGTTGGTCTTATTTTACCAGCTCATGCACAAACTGAGTGTAGAGGCCCCGCCAAAGATCCTGGTAGAACGTTACCTCATCGAAATCGCCAAAAACTACAACGTCCCGTACGAGCCTGATGCTATGGTGCGGGTAAGGAAGGAGCACATGAGCACTGCTGGGCATTGTTTGACGTGTGGTTGATTCAGGTAATTATGTTTAACTCGGTGCTGTGTTTATAGCCGGAGGTAGGAGAGGAAGCAGACCTCATAGATGTGGACAGCGACTTTAAGAAGCACGGTGGCGGAGGCGGCGGTGGTGGAGGTTTCACTGCTCCGGCGGCTGCTATGCCCATGCCCATGCCTATGCCCATGCCGACACACACAGCCTTCAGCTACCCTCCACCGAAAGGAGCTGTGAGTCACTTCTTCCTATCAGTCACATAGGACAGTGGTTCTCAACCCTGGTCCTGGAGGAACTTTTTTCCTCTTTCTTTTTTTCACTGCTCTACCACACCCACTTCAATTAATAAAACTAGCTGTTTCATAGGACTAGTTAATTAGGTGTGCTGGCAGCAGAGAAATCACGAAACCGTCCAGGGCCGGGAGCCCCTCAGGACCAGGGTTGAGAACGAGTGATGTTGTAAATGAATGCTAATTTAGCCAGCACACTCTTTTTACACTCTCTTCCACGCTGTCTGTAGGAGCCCTTCAGTGCTCCTGCTGGCACCTATGATGTTGGCTTTACCAACTTCCAGCCTCCAGTGAGGGGCGGGCAGCCACCTCAACTCCCCAGCTGCCCCCCAACCTATGAGTCTGTAAGTGCAAGTACCCCCGCCCCTACCTCACCCTTCCTGACTGAACCGGACACCATGTTGGCCTTTCAGGAAAGAGGATTTTATTCTGATTCATCTGCATTGTCGCTTGTCGTCGCTTCTTGTCCTCTATTTTTTTGAAATACTAACTCCTGTGTCTTAATATTTTCCTAATCTGAGGTGAAGGGAATGGTGTCTGGATATATTTAACTGCATCACTTTCAACCTCTACAGTCGGGTGTAAACGTTTTTTATATCTTTATGGGGGAAAATATTTAATGCTGATGTTGGTTCTGAACTTTTGGAGATTTTCAGCAACATCTTAATCCTCCTCTTCGCTGAGTTACTGTCTTGACATCCTTGCTAACTGATTTTATTTCTTCTCTCCTTCTTTCCTAAACTAATTTTCCTTCCTTCAATCAATCTTTCCTATTTTACTTCCTTCCTTTTTTTTATTTTTTATTTTTTTTGTGGCTTCCTACTTCCCACATTTTTGACTTGCATTGTTACTGACCCACCTATATGACTTGGTTCCTTATCTTCTAACTAATACATCAGTAATTTTAGCTCCCTCTAAATATGAGTTAAATATTGTATAATGATTAATGATCTAATTAAGAGTTCTAGCATATTTATTTACTGTCTATATTCCATTATTGAGTTTGTATGCGTAGATAAACTGAAAACACTCATTTAGAAAACATGAGGGTTACATTTTCACTCACCTGTAGTACACTTTCTGATGTATTTTTTCAAAACATGCTCTAATTGTTGCTGCTTCATTATTAAAAAGATATAACACACTAACACCAACGTCTTTTCTATAATATTCAGAAGAGTAGTGTGTTTTAAACTTTCCCTAACATGTATTTTGTTTTTATCGAAGATTGACGAGTTTAACGTCAAACCCACTGCTTCTCCCCAGGTCGTCCCAGGTACGTATCCAGATTCTTTGACCACAGAAACCTCACAATATAACTGTTTCTTGTTGATGTTTATTTTCTCCAGCACAGACACCTCATTGTGCATTTCTCTATGTGCAGGACCGTCTCCTCAGGTCTTTGACAACAACATGCTTCCCGAGCTTCCATCGGTTCCTGACACACTCCCTAACTCATCCTTGGGCGGCAACAACGGCGCGTCGGATGACATTGACTTTGACGACCTGTCACGGCGCTTCGAGGAGCTCAAGAAGAAGACCTAATCTCGCAAACCTCTGTCAAATGTATATCCAGTTAATTAAGTCTTCAGGAGAAGAAAAAAAAGGCCTGTTCAGATTATTTACCTAAAATATTTCATACGAAGTTGTGATTTTCTAATTACTTCAGACAGCAGTGTACCATTTACCTCATGCAAAAAAAAAAAACAAAAAAAAAAATGCACTGGTGTCTTTCTGGTGGAGGTGATCTTAATCACAACATTGAAGGATCTGATTGAATTTGAACACCATAATGCAAGACTTTTTATTTTATTGCTATAAATCCCTTTTATAAGCACTTTCCATATATGGCCTTTCTGTAATGTAATATAATATAATATAGCTAGAGCATTGCCACGCCCGGATGGTGTGATGTCATCGTCAGGCCACCTTTAAGCTTTGTTAAAGTCATACATGTGGATTTTTTTCCTCATTAAATTATTCAAGAACACGCTTTAAATATTAATAATAGGAAGGGAAGCCTAGCCTTAGTGCTCGTGCTCTGTGAGAGGTGTTAAATGACTCAGCAGTTCTTTTCAGTCCTAAGAGAATAGACAGGTTTAACTCGTCTGCATTGCATTTAACCAAGTTTAGGGACTTTCACGAATTACGCAATCCCACACGTGAGCTGCGTCACTCGGCAAGGCTAATCTGATTTGTCATGTGACTGACTGACTTTGGAAGGATACAGCTTCTTTCTTTTTTTTCTTTTTTTCATTCAGTTAACAAAGCATCACCTGATCCTGAGTATGATACTTATTAAGAAGTGGCAGCAGTCTTAATTATTTCTGCTTAATGCTAGGAATGACCTTATTAACAGTTTACTACTTAAGGATAAAGGTTTTCACACAAGAACATGGTCATAACCAATGACATACTGACTCGCTAGTCTTTAAAGCAAACACTCCTGGTAGTATTATTACCGTCCTCTTTATAGATTAGATTTAGATTATCTCCCAATCTGTGGCCTTGTCTTTTTTTTTCCACCCAGGTCCAGTTTCTAACTGTATATACCAATTTTTTATTTTAGTTTTTTTGGGGTGAAGGATTCCCTTTTTTGTTCTTGCTTTTTGGAGAGTGTTAATATTTTCAACATGTACAACAATTCTTATTTGTAATGTTGTTGGTGTGTGTGTGTGCGTGTGTGTTTTCTTTAACACTACTGTGCAGCATTTTCTGCCCTCAGATCAGATAAAAGAGCAATATGGGAACTTTAGGAATGCTTATTACTAGTTTTAACATGTATTGGAAATATATTAGTTGGTCATATAATAAATTATATTTGCTCATATCTTTTCTCACACTAAGAACTTCATTAAGGAACTGATTTTAGCCATGTTATTAAAGGTATGTTTCTTAATTTACATCATGTCAGCTGCCCTCCTTAATTAGTTTTAACATGTTTAATCATGCATATTTTACTATTTCTATAACAAGTTACTATACCTCTCAGAGCTGCCCCAATGTGTGCTTATGCTTCAGCTGAAATRTCCSTCAGATTACACTTTTTAATAGCTCTACCTCAGTGTGCAGTTAGAGTGTTTAAAAAATGTAGCCCCTACTGAGCCATGCCCCTCCAGATAACAATAGAGCTGAGCAAGCAGCCTGGGAGAAGATCTTCTGTTGTGAGGGCACAATGGGGGGAATAAATCTAATTGGGAGGTGGAGTCTGTTGCAAAGGGAAATCAAGACCAGAAGGTCTGGTAAACACCAAAGCAAATTCGGACAGGTAATGAGACGCTGAGGGAACTTTCAGACGATGGTAATTTGAAAAAGTTGTGTACGCTGAAAAAATATTAGAAAATTGAGAAAGAGGACAAGGAAGAAAGTATTTGATAGGGTTCTTAAGGGCAATGGAACTAGGAAAGAGGATTTAAGCTGAAAGAAAACTGACAGAGATCAAGACCAGGAGGTGGCAGTGATGCAACATAGTGGATGCCAACCTCTGGTAAACACTAAGAAGACAAAAAAATGGTTCCAAGAACTAAGGAGCGTAGAAGGCAAGAATCTGGTCCTCTTTAAATAAAGTTATGAAACATCCATAAAGAATGTTACTTCATGTTATTACTTATGTTATAGCAGCTGTCAAAGGCTGTTCATTTACCAGGCTTTGTTTTAAAAGTTTGAAACTTTAGCGAGCATCAAGAAACTCCTCTGTTTTTGAACCACACAGTAGGACACTTAAGATTTCGGCATTTTTTGGCTCATTTGCTTGAATTTCTGCAAATCTGTGAATGCAATAAAATTTGGACAGAAGACTCAAAAAAGATATGATAGGCTTTTTTATTTCAGAAGTTAAATGAACAGTAACATAGAGAAGGATATTAAACTGATCTGGTAATATGCCACTTCTGTACGGATTGGATATTATTGCACTAAGTGAATGAACAAGATATATTTACACCCAAATCTCTGAAATGGGAAAACCAGACCGCTTATTCCACTTCGACATTCCCTCAAAGTTATGATGCAGTGTTTAATTTCTTTACACATTCTCATGTTAAACATAACATAAAATATACAGTTTTGAAAGTTTTGCTATGATTATATATATATATAGTAAATAAATTGCACAAAAAATAATAATCTGAGCACTCTAAGCAATTAACTAGTGACACGATTTCTGTCAGTTTAAACACGTGCAGTGTAAAAGTACGGCTCCAATTTTGATGTTGCACTTTAAACTTAGTTATCGATTTTATATCCAGTGTGCACCTTGTGTCACTTCACAGTTACTTACAGGTTGCACTGTAATTTTGCATGCATTATGGGGTTTGAGAGGAAAAATAAAGGCACATATAGTACACATTTATGATACAAAAGATAAAACCTCCACCCATATCACTGTTTACATCAAGAGTCAGTTTAGTTCAGTTCTTTTGCATCGGTTCTTCTCGTCATCTAGGCCTGGTGCATGTGCCGCCCACAGTATTCCTCACATTTCTCTTGTTTTTCTGCAAAAATAAATGCAATCCAATTAAATTATTTTTTTCGAACAAGTACAAATTAAGAGCCCTACCTGTCAATCTGAATCATTCCTGGCATCAAAAGTATGTCTAGTCGCATGCATTTTGCTTTAGGTCTTACCGTCCAGCAAAATTTCAACCTCCTGGTCATCGTCGACTGTCACCGGCCTCAGRATGAGCGCGAAGAAGATGGCCAGACCGACAACCTGTCGTTTCAAAAAGCATCCAAGCTCAGTGTCAATACATCGCATGTAGTGATGTCATTAATGATGTGCTGATGTCATTGCTGCATATACTAATACCATCACTGAGGCACTGAGATTATTATTCAGTTCATTAGTAATGAAATGAGTAATAATAGTGCTATTAATGAGGCACTGATATCATTGTATATCTGTCAGTATGAAGGAGAGGCGTCCTAATGTTATTACTGCATGAACTGAAAAACATGTGATTAGATGATGAGTGGGCAAAGTGTTAATGATCACCTTCAGAGGCTGGATGATGAAGATGCTCTGGAGCATGGACAGTGTGAGGGTGATGACCCATTTAGTAGACGAGTCCTTTCCATACTGAAGGCCGTACAGCAGGGTAAAGAAGGTGGAGATGCCGCTTATGGCAAGCAGGAGACCCCAGCCGATGAAGACGAACCACCAGGGCAGCTTGCAGCCAGATTTCTTCGGCTTTTCTTGTACAGGCACGAAGCTGAARATGAAAAGTAGATGAATGAAAAAAGTGATTTCTTAACAAATTCTACTAAACGTGATTTATTATTAGTCCAAAATATGCTATTTAACAACATTTAAAACTCTAAGCTTTTAAAGTAACACTAATTGGAAGGCGCGCCGTGTGCCACGGTCAAGAAAATTCCTTTCTTGCTAACAACTCTAATAAAATAAAATAGACACATAACAGGGCTCGATTATTTATACTTGTACTGTTTTTGTACTGGATCCCTTAATTATACACCGAAGCCTCCAGGAACCCCTGAAGAACCTGCTTTTCGAAGAATTTATGTCGTACTTGAATACATTTTTGGCCCAAGTTTGACTTTTTTGATCAAATCAAACCTAGAAGTTAATTTAAAGCTAAACTCTCTTGATACTCTTGACATTTTTCAAACATTATCTATTGCTCCACTGGATAATTAAGTGCTTGTAGATAAATGAGAATTCATACCACTGCACTGGATGAGTGCTGGTCAACGTCTCACACTTCTTCAGCATCATGTTCACTGTGCTCTTGGCCAGATCGAGATCCTCGGGATGAGGAAACACTTTCTCTCCGGCRCGTTCCAGTAACTTTGACAGATGGCATGAAGTGTGGAAGAGAAAACGGCTGCAGTGGGCCCAGTGCTGATCCCCGACTGTCTGGCCTGAGGAAATGCACGTAAATGTGATTAGTTTTATGTTCKATTCACACACYTGTAATCAACCTATCYAGAGATGAGCTCATTCCTAGAGATGTTGCAATAAGCCGGTGACTAAACATGATTCTATAATGCTTACCTTGTATATTTACAACGACGTCATGCATTTGATTGAGCGCAGCGAACAGGTCTGCGGTGGTCTCAAGACTTTGCGACATGGCAACTACGCAGTTCTTGGGACTTTTGCTCAGGAGATTTACAATATCTTGTGTGTCCTGAAAAGATGACAGTAATGCACATAAGATACTATGGRTGCATGCAAAAGTTTGGATTCCCTTCAAGGGTAAAATGAGGGTAAAGCAAATGAATGCAACATGCTATAAGTTGGCATCTCCACCTCTCTAAACGTTTGCACTTATTAATCGTAGTATGACATTTTTATCTWTAACATTGCTCAATATACAGCACCTAATGAAAGCGCRCACATGTTAATGTATCATTAACCCATCTTCAGTAATTCAAAACTATTTGACTCAAGGACCTTGAGGATGGTCTGCATGGAAACAACAGAAGATTTGTCGCCAGTGCTGATTTTGGACTTTTCCACATCTTCCTTTTTAACCCGCGGCTGTATACTGCGGAAAATGGTGACGATGAGGATGTTAATGGGGAACATGAGGAGGGCGCTTTCCACTGCGACCATGATCTGCTGCCAGGTGAGCTGAAAGTCAGCTGTTGAAGCAAAGAACAAGGCGTTAGATTTGCGTTATATATCTAATAGGTGTCATCTGATCTAATAATGTACACTGACTAGAGCTCAGAACAAAAATAATGAAAGGCAAGATTCCGACCTATCTTAACGATGACAGGAGATTCTCCATCTTTGGGAATGTTCCAGAACATGATGTTAATGACCATGGTACACAGCAGCAGACACATACAGCAGGAGACTCGCTGCACTCGGGTGAAGGGGCTGTGGCGTGGAGGATTCACAATAGACATCCAGATGTGCTCGTCTCGGAAACCGGTGGACGTCCGAGCGTGGAATAAATTGCTGGGACACACGGAGCGGGCGTGTGAGTCTCATTGTTATAAATGAAGGTTACATTTGGAAGGGCGTACTTAGAATCTAGACTGGTATATTAGTAAGTGCTCTAKCATAATGTGGAACTTTGGAAATGTTGTCTGAGTATGAGACTGGAGAATGTCCATTTCCAATTAATCTCTATTACTTAGAAACCATAAGAACTAATATGACGGCTCCATCAAACGCCATGCATTTGTACCATCATTGAACCCAACTCTGGAATCCTCTTTGAAAATCCCATTCGTCTCCGTCGATGGTGTCCTACTGTGTGGTGCGTCTTCAGTGCTGATTTCCCCTTCTTTAAACTCCTTCATTCACCTTTGCACATTGCTCTTGTCAACAGTGTCATCTCCGCGGGAGACCATCAGTTGCGACGAAGGGGATTTTCCAAGAGGATTTTTGAGAGTGGTGCAATTGCATGGCTTCTAGTACCTTTGTCTAGAGGAACATGTGCAATTTGAAGTTCTACAGCACAGCGGGAACTAATCACACAGATGAAACTTTTTTTTTCTCTATGTAAATTCCTAAARTAAGAACTAATTATACAATGATTTATCTCAGTACCCAAAACTGGTGATCTCGTTCTTCTTCGCTGGGTTGAAGGTTCTTTTGTCGCCGTTACCCTTYAGCCAGGTGTTGCACAGGAAGTGCCAGATCTGACGGGTCTGCAAGTCCTGCACTATCACCTTCTGTAAGTACCTGATGGGAGACAATTTGCTTTCATGAAGCTCCATCATTTAGTATTGATTTGCTTCAGCATTGAATCCAATTAGGGAATGATAAGAGAAGATATCGCATCTCTGTATACATTTCTGCTTCTGAGCTATTCAAGTATTATGAGGAAATAGAAAAGAAGACATGGTCACCAGTCTGGATCTCCTCCACTGTTGTCATGCCACAGTTTAAGGCTCTGCAGCTCTCCCAGAGGGAACGGAGTGCTGATCATGAATACGTCCACTCCTCCTTTCTCAAATGCAGGCTGGTCTGGGTAGGTTAGGTGATGGATGTCGCTCTCGCCATCACAGCCTTCCATAGACATCATAACCTGTCCAAAACACACACACACACACACACACACACACACACACAAAAACTCATAAAATGAGCTTAGTTTCAGCTAAGAAAAATATTTGGAAAAACCCATCGTATGGCTCTCCAGCTGAAAATGACTTTAAACTTTTTCTTGTGTAACTATGATCACATGGACAACAGTTCTTCAATCTGATTTTAAACGTTCTGATTGGCGATTTGGACTTAAAGGTTTATATGAACGCTTATCTGATAAGATGTGCGTTTATATGCACAAAGAAWTTAATCAGAATATAACATTTTTGGCATGCACGTTTGATCTGGAAGTATAAAAGAAACAGAAGAAGAATTTGTCTCTAACTTATCCTTCCCATCTTTTACAAACAAATCCTGCCTCCTGCATTATGATTGCTTGCAAGAATTCAGTCTCATCCATGATTGGTTGGATGCTTTACTTTGTTCAAAATGTGAGCCAATCAGTACCCCAACATGGGGCAAACATGCTCAGAAAAAAAAAACCATTTACTCCAGCAAGATCGATTATTTACCCGCCTAACATTTMCCCATTGAATAGATTATCAAAAGTTTACACACCCCTCCGATTGAGATGTTTGCATGATGCAGTTTATTTCTGATTGGGCGATTATTCCCATTACTAGTGGAATATTAGGGTCCATGTACAATGAATGCACCTAATGAGGCATAAGTTTAAACCCCCCTGAAATATTTATTGATTATTTCAAGCGCTAATTCATGGATGTCATGAATGTGGCCATTTTGTGTCCAATGCCTGATGGACATCGGGTTGTGAGTTAAATAAAGCAATGATTTATAAAAAAAAAACAAAAGGTCAGGATTAAAAAAAGATAAGCTCCTGTGACATGACAAATCACTTGTACACACCTTAGCCGTGGTTCCTGCTTGCTTCCGGTTTCCTGTCTGTACATTCACCATGTAGTTATAATGAGCACAGGGATGATTGTCCTCCAGCAGCATAACCTTGCGCTAAAAGGATACAGAAAGAAAGTATTCTTGTCTAATCTATGTCTGTCTCTGATTTAGTATTATCATAACGTCAGCTCATATGACAATGTGACAAAAGTGGTACGTACCGTTCTCTGGGCTTTCTTGTCAGCGTACCAGGCCCATACCACAAGGATCAGATAGAGGAAGAAGAAAGCACCAAGGACAGCGGCGACCACATAATTCTGGTTGATGGTGGCGAAAAGCGCCGCTGTTTTTGACAAGTCTATTGGATTGGGCATCACGAAAAAGGTGCTTCCGTAAAAGGTGTTATGGTTACATAAGCAATGCGTCATGTTGGGTTCTGTTTTAGGACCGACCTGTGTGAAAGAGGTTACACAGAGATGCACAATGTTATCTCCAGTCACTAGGATTATTGGCTCATTCCATCTGGAATTATGTGTATTTTTTTTTTCCTTTTTACCCAGCAGCCATCTCTGCTCCARTCGTTTAAATCGTTATCCCAGTACACACACTTAAAGTTCGTGAGCGAGACATTGACATCCACTGGAACGCTCGACGTGTAGTTGTACAGCGTTATGTTCACATACATGGTCCCTCTGCTACCGTTGAGCATCTCGGGGTGGATGATCCAGCGATATTTATCAGCTGAATGTGTAGCAGTGAGAAGGTAGAAATCAAAAAAGGTAAACATAAGTTGCAAAGATGCAAAACAACATTATTACTGATAAGGAAGTCGCATTTATGATATATATTTAACAATCAAGACAATTTTGCATTGCAGCAATATTGTGGGTGGCAATATATTAGACTGTGTTGTTACAGTGTATCATATAACATTTCTTATACAATTTGTTTCTTAAAGTTGAACCAAATAGAGCATCAAAACAGTTTTTAGACTGAAATATCGAATTCCCCCGAACGACCCCCCCCCTAAACCCACACACAAACACTCGTTACCGCGGCCAGTCAGGATGGTACGTTGACTGCTATTGGTTGATTGGTAGGTGTGAGACAGGGACACCAGAAGAGAGACGCTCGTATTTTGTGGCAGCGCGGTAACAATGACAGTTGAGTTCGGGTCAGTGACGTTGAAGGATGTAATCAGAGCAAACCCATATCTCACAGGCGCACTTGCAAGCTGAGGTTCAGGGGCATTGTCACGTGGCAGAAATACCTGTGCAGAGATAAGAATGCATTACATTAGGCAACCCTTCACAGGATTAAACAATGCTGAGTCAGCGAAGATTATAGATGAAATATTCCTTTACTTAGTCAGTAAAGATGTGTGAAATTGGCACAAGGTCGTCTATGTAGACTGCACATTATCACTTTGTTCTTTTCTTTCATATGATTCTTTTTTTTGTTTGCATTTGCCTCATATGTGCTTCTGCACATGATTTTTACACAAATCATTTATTTTGTTCTGCCTTTTCTTACATTATTGTTTTTTTTCCCACGTTTTTGATTCATATATTTTACATGCATTTTTTATTTCACATTTGTTTAGTAGTATTTGTTAGGTTATATTTTACTAGGTT
>QMIH01000079.1:621286-632373 GCA_003987875.1 Clarias batrachus
GTTATTTGTCGCAGAGATGCCAAAACTTCATGGGCAAGAATATCGCATATGCTTAAAAAAAAAAAAAAAAAGCTTGTTCTAAAGTCACCTTGAACAGCTTAGTATTTGATCTAGTGCCTGCCTATTCAAATCTGTGATTTATGCAAATGTCTAAGCACTTTTTTATTCTGCTGGTGTGAACTCTTTTTATATTCTCATGAAGTCAGTCAGCTAGGAAAAATACAGCAAGATTTGATTTTCCTTAATATTGTATGGCTTTATCCATTAAAAAAAAAAAAAGCGAATGAGCAAGCGAGGGCTTGCACGTACTGTACCAATTTCTCAGGGAGAAATGAGATGTCGTTTTCTTTTATTGCGTGAAAGGGCGAAAGTAGACTCGGTGACAAAAGTGAAAAAAATGACAAGTGGAACTAACTTATTCTACGGACATTCCACAGTGTTAAATATAGCTATGATAAAACAGAGATGTTAATCTGTAATACTGTAAATGCATCATTGGCATCACTGGCAAATTACTATGTTTAAAAAACAGCAAGTTTTCAAAATGTCTTAACTATTTGTATTACAAATGGCACTTTACAGTACGTCTCTTCCTTGAAGTTATTAAGACTTGTTACGTCTCACAAGTTATAAAGTATTACAGTACCGATAAACCGGAAGCCACACTGGTGATGTGCCAGATAAGTACTTAGCTAAGATTAGCAATATGTTTGGGAAGATTCTCAGTCATCCAGTAATCCTTAGTTAGCAACAGTATCTAAAAATATTAGTAAGCAATGGTATTTAAAAATGCAACAAGTTCTACAAAGGATCAAGTTCAAGTTCTCAGTGTGAGAAAGTACTGTTATGTAAATAAGCTAAAATATTAGCAATGACCTATGAACAATTTCGAACTTCCTGTATATATTATAAGGAATAGGCAATTTTTTTTTCTAAATTTTGTAAACCAATAGACATTTTTGCTTGCTACCAAAATCAGGGTGTAAGAGGTGTTTAACATTTAAGAGTTATTTTTTAGCATGTGTTACCATTCACACATGTAGTTTGGTGGSTAAACCGACAAAGGGAGACTGAGCTACAGGTACGCACTGGTAGTTACTGGTTGATACAAACTGTATATAAATTAATTATTTAACTACTTTTATTGTCAAAACTTTTTAAGCCAAGCTCATGAGAAAAGTTAAATGATGAGTTAGCAAAATGAATAACACTACTGCAGAAAAAGAATATTTTTTTGACGCATTGTCAAGGATGTCCAGGCCTGTCGTTAGCTTCTTTGGGTACAGCCAACCTTTATGGTTTGTCAAACGTTCATGTTTATAAAGTCTCTACAGGCCATATTAAATTGATCATCATCACATGAATGATGAAATRAATAAGAACTTTTGCAAAGATCCATCCATCCATAAACCTCTRTAGTYCAACTAGGGACTGTGGCGGTCAGTGGTGACCACTGTATTTATTTCCATCTTTGTGACCGTGTTAGGACTTAGGACCTCCAGTCAACATTCACACACTGCACTACTGCAATTTGGGAATGCCACTTAGCCTAATCTGCACCTCTTTGGACTGTGGGAAGAACATTTACATTATGGAATTTGGCAGACACCATTATCCAGAGCAACTTTCATAAAAAAATAAAATAAAATAAAAATCTTTATACATTTGAGCAGTTGAGGATTAAGGGTCTTGCTCAAGGCCCAACAACAGCAACTTAGAATATTGAATGTGGGACCTTCTGATCAGTAGTCCAATGCACAGAATAAACAGAAATATTACTAGATTTTCTTTATTCAAAGACAACAAAAAGAAAATGCAAAAATGTGAAAAAAATGTCAAGTGGAACTAACTTATTCTACGGACATTCCACAGTGTTAAATATAGCTATGATAAAACAGATATGTTAATGCATCATAAATTAACGTCAGGATTGTTAATYTATTGCTATTTTATGGTTTGCAAGGAAACTGTAAGTTTATTTATTCGGTAATTCTTTTTTTTTTTTTTAAACATGCCAGCTTACGTATGTACTGATATCGAAGAAAAACACATTTTTGTAAACATTTCAAAGATTTAATTTTTTATTCAAATTGTTGCATTAAATAGAAAAGAGTGTAAAATAAAATTATTTCCATGTCAGCATATACTGTACAGTAAGCACTCTTATTTAAAAAAAAAAGTGAATATATTTAGCCACAATGACATGAAAATGTTTCCTTGGCATTTATCTGCAAGTATCATGTTGCATAAGGAGCCAGTTTAACAAACAGTGTTATAATCAGATGGTCTTCCTAAAATATACCATATTTTGTCTAAATCTTTGTACCTAACTTAAGTGCTTTGATTAAGGTTAGATATTTAACAAGACTTTAACCTACTAGAACATACTGTCTTACTGATGGATTTGCAAAAAAAAAAAAACATATATCAATTCAGTAACTACATATTATAGTTATATATATATAAAAAAAAACTCTGACAAAGTGAAAGTTTTTTCCACYTCATGACACAAATATTAAGTTAAAATACAGTAAACATTCTGACAAATTCAAACAAATGATGTCAGGACAACTGCATCTCATACAGTAATAGAATAACAACAAATGTAAAAACAATGCCTTAAATTTCTTTTTTTTCTTTGACTTTTCAAAAGCCAGATAGAAAAAACTCCTGAAAACACTCTGCCATTCTCGTGGCCAGGAGTTTTAAAAAATGTAGGTGATGGTGGGGTAAACCTGGGATTGAGTCTAATCACAGAAATACTGTACTAGCTCTTCTCAGAATGTGCTTGTGAACGCTCCCTATGAAAAAGAAGCGACACCCCTTTTCTAAAGCGATGGTCCCTGATGCTGTAGATAATCACGTTCCAACAGCTATTTCCTGTCAGGATCCAGAAGGCAAAGAAGGAGAAGTTGCACCAGGTGTAGCCGACCACGTTGCCCAGCACAAAGACGGCAATGGGTGAGAATGAAGCGGCAAAAGAGAAGGTGAGAATGCCAATAGTTTTGGCAGCTTTGATGTCTGTAAAGGATGGTCTGTGGGAGCAGGTGCTTGCACTTCTCTCAAGGCCCTCTAGGAGGAGCTTGCGTTTCCGGGTGTAGCGGCAGATGCTGGTGAATGACAGGATGTTAACAACCAAAGTGCTGCCCAGGAGTGTGAAGTCAAAGGCTGGAAATAGCAGCATTATGTTGGTGTCAGCCGGCAAGTGAAGTCCCATCAGAAGTGGAACATAGATACACATCCGGCTGCACTCATTGTACTCTAAAGTCATGCGGTCACTCAAGATTAGGGGCGCCACTGCAAGCAGGAAGCTCCCAGTCCATGAGATGAGGATCAGGAGCAAAGTCCGTCGCCGGGTCACAAATGTATCTTTCTGTAACGGCCATAAAATGGCCACACTGCGCTCCACCGTCATCAAGAATATAGTGCTAATAGAGATGAAAGTGCAGCCAGTGAACATTGGGCCGATCACGAGGCAGGGTTGCCAGGCGCTGGACAGTTCCCTCGCTGAGACCATAGATCCACTCTGGTACCACTTAGGAAGAGTGCTGGTCGTCATGATGGAGATCTCAGTGTAAACAGAGAATGGAACCACCACCACACCAACAATCATGTCAGCTATGGCCAGAGATACTTCAAAAGACAAAGGCACAAATAGATTATAGCAGTTTCCTTATGTGAAGGTTTTATGTATTAGTAAAACCATCAGGACAGTTGGTAAAAATCTATAAAATATGTATAAATAAATGTTAATTCCCATAAATGTTAGAGAAACTTGATTGCTTTAAAGTAATAATGTACAATGTAAAAAATGTAAAGTAACAATGAGCAATTAAAGGGTTCTTTTGCAAAATGATATGAAGTCCATTCTTTAAGACGTGGAGAGTGTCATGTATACTGTAATTCTTACATAACACATTCACTTTCCTACATCAGGTGAGTTATTTTTTATTGAATCAAAACAAGCCCATACTAATTTGCCTGATGGTAAGGTATCATATTTATAATAATTTGACTAATATATGAGGTTGCATAATAAAAAATATAATTTGTGACAACTGATAAAAACAGAGATATCTGTTTTTACAAATTGACTCCTTAATTACGTTGAACTAACAAAGAATTATCGCTTTGAAGTAACAATATACAATTACTTTGAAATTATTACTTTGAAGTAACGACTTACAGTACAGTTTTACAATTTGATGTAATAAGATATAATTACTTCTCTGTAGTTGTCTATTTATATGATCTGTGCATGAGATTATATTTTAATACACCTTTTGTGTTTTGAAAGAAAAAGTTCCTCTGTACTAATTACTATACATCATTACAAAATTCAGTTTTACTAAAAATTACAGACGTTTATTGTTTTTGTTGATTTACAGTGCAATTAGTTATGTTATAGCAGAGTTAGATGTTCACAGTCATTTAAGAATGTTTAATGTTTATTTATTTACGTATTTATTTATTTATGTTACGTGGTGCGGCTCTCCAACAGAATGATCACACCATCAGAAGATGTGCAGGAAATAGTTGAGGGTCAAGTGAGAGTGCTTGATAAGCATGAGGAAGTCCTAACTGTTTTAATTTCGGCGATGTGTGGGATTAATAAACAACCCGGTTTGCCCAATTATCTGCTCTAGGTGCGTGCCACTTCCGGATTTCCATCTGGCCCCGGCTCAGTTGCTCAATTACCCCCTCTGGTGGCCGAAACTCGACTACCTACTCCACAGCTGTATGCAGGCGAGCCAGAGAGGAACAATGCTCTTATCCTGCAGTGCTCACTTACAGTATATTCAGGATGCAACCTTCACAATGTCCATCAAAAAGGGCAATGGTTGCATTTATGGTGTCCCAGGCAGAGCACTAGAGTGGGCTACTACAGTGTGGCATCACCTCTTCTCAAAGCATGCCACCATAAGTGCTTTTGTTGATGCACCTACATTTCACCATCTGCATACGGTGTGTAGTGTTGTTCTTCCTTTCCACTTATCAAGGGGGGGGGGTTGTTCTGTAGCAGACTACACAGTCCGTGGAAACAAAGTCTGAGGCTTCATATCCGGGCCATGATTTAGAGCCTGATTTAGAGCTGGAAGGCATGGGAGAGCCCATGCAGACAGGTGTCCCCAGGTTTTGGATGGCCGAGGCGCGTCAAGCCACTGACAGGGTCACCCCGGTAACTTCCTACCAGCTACGCTCTCAGGGGCCGGGATCAATAGAGCCTAAATGGAGGTGATCATTGATTCGGGGGCCAAAGGAAATTTTATTGATGGGAGGATAGTTGCAACACTGGGCATTCCGGTTAGCCAATTCCCTTCCGCCATCCCGTTGCTCTTCCTGGACAGCCAGCCCATTAAGTCTGAGTGCGTGATTCAGAGGACGTCCCCAGTCATACTACGGCTTGGACGTCCTTCCGAGCGAATCTTGTTTTGCGGTAACACGGGTGCCAGAGCAGAGAGTAGTGCTGGGGTCCCTGTGACCACAATGTCAAAACCCTCGCAAAACCCTCAAGGGTGCCCAACTCCCAGTCCCTGCGCCTCCTGCCCCAGTCCCTATTACTACTGCCCCTCAGGGCTGCTGTGATGTAAAACCACATCGAAGGCCCATCCAAAACTGGATAACTCCTCGCACATTAAAGAAAGAGAGAGCGACATGCATCAGTTCAGCGTGTGCTTTTCGTTCAAGTTAATATTGCAAAGCACAAATAAAGAGATTTTCTTGTGTAAATCCTCTGTAAGGGCATAGGCCATGAGAAATGAGTTTTTATTTTTTTGTTTCCAGAGCCATATCTGGTCTTGAGTAGATGTCGAAACTGTTTATTTTGTGTTTTCAGTTTCCTTTTATTTCCTTTTCAGTTCCCTAATTAATAATCCCACGTTATCTCCAAACGGGAGGGTCTTCCTCTCTCTCTCAAACTCCTATTTCGTTGACCCCCTCAGAAGCCCTGCATTAGGGCTCTTATAAATATTAATACATCTTGTGGTGTGGCTCCCCAACCCGCACCACGTAACAGGTTATTTATCAATTCCTTTGCTTGTTTATCGGCGAAAGATTCAAGGCAAATTGAGATTATTAAGGAGATTAGTGGTCTGTCTTCCAGTGTTTATTTCAGAACAAGATTTATAACATAAAATTGATTTTATTTATGTTTAAAGGCCCCGTACAGTGGCAATGTACTGTATGTAAATAAGAAAACCAACTTGACACTGCCCCCT
Organism: Clarias batrachus; assembly: GCA_003987875.1. NCBI lineage: Eukaryota > Metazoa > Chordata > Actinopteri > Siluriformes > Clariidae > Clarias > Clarias batrachus. The sequence goes on from QMIH01000079.1 coordinate 627,505, forward strand.
ATTGGACCCATTGTTATACTCCTATCTCTGTAACAACCAGAGCATGGAATTGTTGGTGGTACCTTTGAGGTAGCCCTGCGGCGTGCGGGACTGGCGCGTCTGCATGAACACTGTGAGCGTCACCACATTTCCAATGACAATGGCAAAAGCAAGTCCAATCATGAAAGCAACAGTGAGTGCGCGGTTCAGTAATCCACAGCAGCACATAGTRCAGGGAGGCTCTGCAGAACTAGTCACTCCTCCAGCTGATGTCTGATTAGAAATATCGATCAGGACAGTGGAGCCCCACGGCACGGTGATGTTTGTCGTCACTGAGGCCATTCCGTACTATTAATACCTTTTTTTTTCTGAAGGGTCAAGTTGAAGTGAATTTGCTCCCAGGGGCTTTGTGATTAGCTTTACCTCAACCCTATAGATGGCAGAAAGAGAGAAAATTCATTGAGATAGTTTTGTCAATGAACACTGAATGAACATTGTAGTGTGGAAGAACTTGACTGGCCTGCAGAGAGTCCGGACCTTAACACCTTTGGGTTAAATTAGAACGGAGACTGCGAGCCAGGCCTTCTCGTCCCAAATCAATGTCTGATCTTACAAATGCGCTTCTGGGAGAATGGTCATAATTCCCATAAACACATTCCCAAATCTTGTGGACAGGCTTCCCAGAAGAATTGAAGTTGTTATAGCTGCAAAGTGTGGCCCAATATCATATTAAACCCTATGTTTTAAGAATTAGACTAGACTAGTTTTAGGCATTTCATCAAACTCCTGGGTCCAATAAAAAGACGTCTTCTAAAAATAATCTAAACTAAATTCACCTGGAGTAACCTCACTAGATGGGATTATAGAGCAAAATATCAATAGGGACTCCTTTCATTTCCATAAAAGGTTTACATGAAGCCTGTGCCTTAGCGACATGCCTTTGTATAATACTTCTCTGAGTGTGAGAAAAAAAAAAATGAAGAAGAAATAATAATCAGAGGATGTCAGCTTACATCTCCAACCTCTGTTCTTAAGCCTACTCTTCTGCTTCTTCCACCATGATAAGTTCCTTGAGACAGATTTTGTTCCTTGGAAACTCAAAACTGTTTCTCTTACTCTGTTCCTCCAAAATACAATCCTTATCCCTAATCAACACCAGGATTAAAGAACAATTTCTAAAGTAAACTGTGAGTCGCTTCTTCTTCAGTTACATCTGTTAAGAGCTCCATGGCATTCAGCTCTCCCACCTTTCCTCTGTCGTTATTTCTTACTTTCATACAAACCTAAGAAACAAAATGAACMCTTAAGCAAGATGTTTTTATTACTAAGGACCCACAAGTCACCAAAATCTTTAAAGTGAAGACGTTCTCATCTCTGAAAACCTAGAATAACAGCTTTTTATATAAATCGATGTCTGTATGAACTATTTCCGTGTCACCTTTTTTTTAAATTCTAAAACAAATACTGTARTCTGTTTAAATATGGAGCATTAACCATACAAGTTCCAGTGTATGTTGTTACTAAGGACAGGCATTCTAATGTATCAATAAGGGCATATTAATAAATACCATGTGCCTTTGTAGAATTTATGAGGAGTGTTCAAGTCAAGCCGGGATTTGTGGTGAAATGTCTGGTGAATGAAGGTGTAAAACCGATTAAAATTTATAGAAGACTTCAGACACAGTATAGTGCGGAGACTTTCTTCACAGTAAAAAAAATGTAATAGTGCAAACATCTTAAAGAAGGCCGAACAGCCATAAATGATGATCATGGCCTAGGATCATGATTACTGGCTCATATACCAGTATGTATATGATTACTGGCTCATATACAGTAATCACTACCATCAACATTCAGTTCCACACCAACAGTGTGCTCAGTTTTTTTTTTTCTGGACAATGCTTAACCTCATACTGCTCAATGCACCACTTGCACATTACATCAACTCATCTAGGCGTTACTGCTTTGTTCCATGTATAGTCCTGACCTCAATTCCAAGCTATTTCCACATGTCAGGCCCATTCAAAGAGTTTTTGAGAGACCAACATTTCAGATATGATGTAAGTTGTCCAATCATAAAAACTTTCTATCATGATGGTAYATACAGTAAACGGTAGTGAAACGCTGGGATAAGTACATTAGTGCAACAGTGGGTTACATAGATAAATAAACTGAGTTTTATTTTCATAATCGTATTATCAAAAGTCCTGGTTTGACTTGAACGCTCCTAAATTAACTTTTTTTTTTTTGACTTGTCAGAAAGGAGCATTAAAAGCAATATAGTATAATAGTACATAGTCATTCATAAACATAAGGAGTCCCTCAAGGATCAGTCCTTAGTCACCATAGTTTTATGTATATGCTTCTTCTAGGCCATATCATTCATGGTCTTCTATTGTAATGCAAATTATATAGAAAAGTATTACATCTTTGCATATAAGGAGAACATGTGGGTTACGTGGTTCATCTGAGCCAAATTTGAAAGTAGTATTTTGATGTAMTGTATATATCAAGAATGTATAGGGAAGAAATACAGTATCGTTATTGCATTACTCAGGGCAGGCATGTTGTTGTCAAGCTGTGTGCTAGAAAAACTGGGCAGTCTGTACTGTACTGACTTTCAAGTGTCACCATGCTCAGAGTCTATACAATAATGTAGTTTATCGTTTCTTCAGCCTCATCACCCTTCATTCAGAATTAGATTATGCTTTGACACTTTTTTGCAATAATAGTGCTTCTTTAGTGTTTTGGAACAGATAATTTCTTCACATTCTAAAAATAAATACATGTAGCACAACAAAATGCATTTAGCATCTAACCAGAAGTGCATAAATATCCTATTTACAATAAATAAACAATGTGATAATATTGCARTGCGATATAGACTAACATTAGAATCCAATTTCCATAGTGTATAAAGCAAGATGCAGTATATGTTCAGTTCATTCCTACCTTCATTTTATAGTTCCCCAGCTCCTTCCATGTGAAAAGACAACATCGTGTCCACTGATCAGCAGTATAAATGTACAGGACCAGTAGTTGTTGTTTAATTGTGTTAAATATTGGGTCAGTCCAGCTCTGAATAGATGTTGAGCATCAAATCCACTGAAGTACATCTTCCAAACTTGAGCGAGGGAGAGATTTCTGCCCCTTCCTCACTTCACTTGCTTTCCTCCCACTCCCTTTCTCCCTCTCTGTCATATTTCATTCTCTCTCTCTCTCTCTCGCTATCTTGCACACTCCTCACCTACCCTGCTTCATCCAGTGGTCTCTCTCTCTGCCGTCTCTGATTGCTGCAACTGTTTTGCTGCAACAGGCTGCAAAGTGTCTAAAGATASAATTTAAAAGGAGGTTGTTTATGTAACAACCCCAGTAGCAACCTCATTAAGCCACTTGTCTGTTCCACCACTCAGCATTCAGTATCACCAATATACTAATCACCGGTCTGATAATCTTTCATTATCTGCAGCTGTTTCTCTTTGGTTCATGCATTAACTTACTGTAGATTTTTTAAAATGCTTGACTGATTCATAGGTCTAACAAAAACAAAACAAACAAACAAAAAGAATATATATATACAGTATATACTGTATGTATTCCTGAGAAACTGGTAAAAGTTTTTTTTTTTTAACCTAATTAATTACCTAAATTACCTAATTAAAGATTAATTGCACACACATAAAGGTTATAAAATTATTAGCTCATAAGCTCATTGTCTATAGCTTTATCCTGTATTCAGGGTCGGGGGCCTGGAGCCTGTCCCAGGAGACTTAGGGCACAAGGTGGGGTACACCCTGGACAAGGTGCCAATCCATCGCAGGGCACACAAACACACACACTCACACACTCATTCATACACTACAGGCAATTTGGGAACACCAATTAGCCTAATCTGCAGGTCTTTGGACTGTGACAGGAAACTGTAGTACCCAGAGGAAACCCACCAAGCACGGGGAGAACATGCAAACTGAGAATTGAAGCTCTATTCAATCTTACAGTTTTTTTTAACATTGACATTTAACTATATTTACATTGCCCACTTTTTTTTTACAGGAACATTTCTCTAAATGTCGACTTTTCATAGTTGATATTCACCAGGCGCTTTGAAAAATGTGCACATGACCAGACTGTGAGTTCTGTTCATAAGGTAAGTGTAAATGTGATTTATAGCAAAATAGAATGTCAGTTCATAAATGGAGATGAATCTTAAAAGCTTTTATAAATCATGAGTGAGTGGATACACTATGCTCTGTGGTGTGTTTTTGAGGAATGTCACTAATGACACTCACCACATCCTCTCCTTCCTTCACTCAGACAAAGACATTTTATATCCCTGAAAATACGCATGTCCTCGGGTCAAGATCTTGTTATCTTGACATGAGGATATATCTCCAGGTCAAGATCTTCCTAGATAATCATACCATCTGACATGGCATGCAATTATGATGTAATGGCCAGTTTTCTTACTCATTTCCTCATGTTACTAATCTGACACAGTCATAAAGGTTTTTTTATTTAGAACATCAGAAAGGATCCCTCCAGTTCTGTTCACATACAGATGCTTGCTCAGCCTCTTATTATTTAGAAACAGGATGCTGTTTTTCTTTACAAAAAATGCTGCTAAACTGCTTTTAGATCTCTGTTTCAGTTGTTTCTGTGATGTACTGAAATATAATTACAAGCACTTCATACGTTTCAAAGCCTTGTATCGACAATCACATGACATTTATGCAGAGAGTCAGTATTTGCAGTGTTGGCGCTTCTTTTTCAGGACCTCTGCAATTCGACTGGGCTGCTCTCAATCAACTTCTGGGCCAAATCCTGACTGATAGCAACCCATTCTTTCATAATCACTTCTTGGAGTTTGTTAGAATTAGTGGCTTTTTGTTT
>QMIH01000079.1:668992-698723 GCA_003987875.1 Clarias batrachus
CATATATATAATATAATATAATAATTCTCATATATAATGGAAAATATATGAGAATGTATAATTTGTTGTGTCATCTGTTTCCAGCGTTGGCTTAATTTGTGATTGGGACAAATAGGTTTAATTTAAATAATTTTTATTAGTAGTATACGCCAGGCTCTTGCAACCTTGGACAAATCACCATATACTTTAAGCTCTCTTACGCGCGCATGATCTCTCTCTCTCTCACACACACACATACACGCACACACAAATAGCACCTGAAATGATGATTGATGATGATGATTGAGACCCATGGGTTTAATTTGCATAACAAAAATTATTATTATTATTATTATTATTATTAATAATAGTAGTGGTAGTAGTAGTAATCCAAGACAATATAAGCTCTCTCTCTCAAACACATGAAAATGCATACAACCAAATGAAAATGGGCAAAAATATAAGCAGTAAAAATCCTGCGATAACAGGCGCCAACCCTCTGGAACTTTTTAGTTGTTTTAGAATTGTTTTAAAGTGTGAATGTTGATGGGGATTTAATCTGTATCTGCTGCTGCATCTATTCACAGTTGTGATAAGTGATTAATGCCACATCAGATCTTTGCTGGGGGAACGTTATGCAGGGGTAGATGTCAAAAGAAATACTGACCTGTTGTAACGATGCGGGTCGCGCGAGATGCAGATCCACGCATAAACTGTTTTATTAACTGGTTTTATTTGATTTTTTACCATATCGTCTATTTATGAAACTATGTTGACAACGCCTGTACAGTGTATAGACATGCTGTATAAGCTGCCTGGACACTGCAGTTAACTGAAGCAGTCAATGCTCCACCTGGCGGGATTATACAGCATTGGAAACCAACCATCTTATTGGAATGCGCATGGGGACGTTTATGGGGCGGGGCATCGTTAACTGCGTCATCGTGGGGCATCACATTCTGTRCACGGATCGTGCACGGACTTGTCATGGTTCGCTATGGGACCCGCCATGTTCCAGGYGGCTGTTTCACAGGGCTCCTACTGTATATGTAATTAAATTATAGTACAATTATATCAAGTAATTCAAAAAATATTTTGTTTAATCAAATTAACACAAAAATACCACACAATGGCCATCTCAAAACTTTTATTTTTATGCCATCTATGTGTTCATTATTAAAGAACTTAAAAATGGTTTAAGTTTAATAAAATAAATACAACATATGACAAATATATCATCTCAAACCTTTTATTTGATTTGATTTATATCCTTAATGTGTTAAAATGTTGGATTTGAATTTAAAAGCCACATATGTGGCATTTTACAGTACATAACTTGCACGTTCTGTAATATTCCATTGTCATTCATATTGCCGCAGTTTTAGAGTCCTTTACTAAAGCATTCCCTAGTTATCAAGTTGATATACRGGTCAATCTGCATTTGCAAAAGTAAGAGTAGTATGCTTTAAAAAAAAAAAAAAGATGAAAACTCAAGAGGAAACTTTTCTTTCTAAGAAGTTTGTTAATTCTTTCTCTTATTTGCTTTTTGTTGCGGGCTGTGGGGTGGAATTTTCTACCAATTGGGTGATATTATGATTATTCATACTTACTTAGAGAGATTCTGTTTGATTTTTCTCATTTTTAATGATTTTCAAAGACTTTTAGTGACCATTTGCCATATACCTGTCTGCTATATTCTATATCTAATAAAACTGTATTGAAACAAAATTGTGTATTTTCCTTATTTAATTTAATAACGCTTCCGGAACATTGTTGTCCATACGTTTTATGTATATGGAAAACAGTGAAATCTAAACACAAACAGAAAGGACGAATAATGTACAATGTACAAAACATAATTTACCGTGTTCAAATAAATAAAGAGTTACTGCATTATGTTTCAAGACATCCTTAATTTACATTTTCTCCTAATTATATGTCCACAAATACTTTGACAACATACAGTTACCAACTTATCAACATACACTTATCAGCAGTTATCAAGAAGTGCATTTCATATGAATGTCACTTATGAGATGCGCGCACAAACACACATAAACTCTCCATGCACACACACCTACAGTATGAGACACGTGCGTGGGCACACAAACTCTCCGCGCAGGGAACAACTGAACAACAGATCTTCACTTCGTAATACACCTCAATAAAAAGGAATATTTAGGCATATACGCTGAATATATTTTACTTAAACATTACAGATTAGAATAAGGAAAGTAAATGCGCTGAGCTTCACTTCATTGCGATGCGAACAAAAGGTCTAGGAAGGAAACATTTTTTTGTTATTTTACAAAATCTGAATATATTCAGTAAATTTGTGAATTACACTCAAAGTATCAACTCCAACTATGAAGTCTGACTTAATTTGCTGGGGAAATAAAAATTTAGGCAGCGACGTCCACTCTGTCTTGTTAATTCATCAAAACCCCTCAACAGTATTTGCCAACAGCGCACCCAGTTTGATAAATTCACACCTACCGTGAATGAAAGGTGAGAAGAGATTCAGCAGAATCTTCTGATACACTGCTTGCTCTGAAGGACTATATTCGACAAGAATATGGAGAATAAGAATTGCATTTCTAATAAGATAATTAAGTAAATAATAAAATTATATAAAATAAGGACTTTTTCCAAAAGCCAGATCAAATTGATCACAGCTGAAGTAGTTAAATATGCTCATACTGTAGATACGTAGGTTGCATGTAATGTAAAATATAAATAAAACAGTATTAGACACAAATMTATGATAGTATATACATTTTTATTTACACAAGTGCACAAATGTAAAGCCGTTTAAGTTATATGAAAAATGACGTGCCTACCAGCCCACTATTATTTCCTGTTCAAATTTAAAGAAAAAAGATGAAGTACAACAAAGAACACAAAAGTGTCAGGATGCACATGTGTATTATGTTTGATCTGCATTATTGTGGGACGCGAAGACTTTATCGATAAATCGCACGCGTTTATCAGCCGTTTAATCAAACGCTGCCTTTCTGTAAAGTTTAAGTTAAGTTTGTCACATATACATTACAGCACTGTGAAATTCCTTCTTCACATATCCCAGCGTAACTGGGGTCAGAGCGCAGAGTCAACCAATGATACAGCGCTCCTGGAGCAGTTAGGGTTAAGGGCCTTGATCAAGGGCCCAACAATGGCAACAATTTAAATGGGCCCAATTYCTGTACAAATTGAGGTTTACGCACGCTGATGCCCCAGCTATTATTTCAAGCCGTGGTCAAATAATTGACAATGCTGAAAACAAACAGCAAAAAAACATGATTATTATTATAAAAAGCCCGAAGCACTTCGTGTACATATAAAAACATTTACTAAAAAAATAATTTTTTTGTTCATTCATGTCTTTTGATGGTGCTCAATGTCGACACATTTTTCCATTTTAACGAAGATATGTTGACATAGTCAYGAATAAAGTAGTTAGTTAACACTATCAGACACGCACAAGCACACACAACCCCCCAGTTACTGTAATCATCTTCCCACCTTTCATTCAGGATAGATGTGAAGTTATCAAACCGGTTTCACTGATGGGGGAATTGGCAGAATTGAGGGGTTGAAAATGAATTAACAAGACCGAGCAGACGTCTCTGCCTAAAACGTATTTCGCCAGCAAAACATAAACATAAATAGAAACAAATAAAATGTTTAATGGTATCAATTAAATCAGACTTCATACTGTAGTTGGAGTTGATACTTTGAGTGTAATTCACGAAACGAAAAAATAACGAAACCCGTTTCCTTCCTGGACCGTTTGTCCGCATCACAATGAACTGAAGCTCAGCACGTCTACTTTCCCTGTTTTAATCTGTAATGTTTAAGTGAAATACATTTTGCGTATATGCTTAAATATTCCTTTTTATTTATGGTCAGGTGTAATATGTTTGATCTGCAGTATTGCAAGAGGCGATGACTTTCTGGTGGAGTATGTCTGCACCTTTTGTAAAGTGAAAGTACGAGCCGCGGGTTCATGCACGCCGATGAACAGCTTTATTTCAGTTATAAATTCACAATCATATTCCAGCTATTATTTCCAGCCGTGGTCAAATAATGGATGAAATAATTATTCAATGCTGGACACAATCAGCAAAAAAGCATGGTGGTAATTTTTATAAAAAGCCCGAAGCACTTCGTGTTCATATTTGTTCATTCATGTCTTCTCATGGTGCTCAATGTCGACCCATTTTTACGCTTTAACGAAGACATGCACCATCTGGCGGATATTCAGTGAAGCACAACACATTTATATAAATTCCCGAATGTTGCTTGTGGGATCTCGYGGCATGGACGGCGCCGAATTGCAGGATCTCGCGGAAAAAAACGCACATTCTTCATGGCCAGTATCAGTATCTCCTGATTTCTTTGAAGCTGCTTTGGCACAATGCCTATGATTAAAATGTACTGTAAAAATTTTTTTAATATGACATCAATACTAAAGCTTTGGTTTATACAGCGAGCATCATTAACCAGCAATGAACATATTTCTCTCAATGCAGAACAAAAGTTTAAAGAAAAGCAGTCTGTCCTTAAATATATAACATAGCTTCTGGTGTAAATAGAAACATTGCCACCAGCTGGACTGGACTAAAGGGTGGAATAGATGATTGGCAGGTTAAAAAAAAGAACATGACATTTAAACAATCAGCAATGCAAGTTACACAGCATTATAATACTTTATAGATATTTTCATTACATTTTTATTCTTAAAAATAGCCATTTTAAATACACCAGAGAGTAATAGATGTAATAGAATCAAATCAACAATCTACCTACAGGTTGAAGTTAAGGTAAGGTGTTGATCAGCTCCAGGTCCACCCCTGAACTTTTGATTCTGCAGTGTCACATTTCAAACCATGTGAAATTCTTTGTAACTTAAGCATTGTAACACAAGACGCAATCTGCTACATTTGATGTGCTACAATTGTATCACTATTTCCATGGCCACATTCCTAAAAGAAGCATTTCTGACCATTTTTCTGACTGAGGAACAAGTTTTCAATCCTACTGTAATGTATATTGTTTTATATAAATCATTAAATTCCCATTTGATAAGAATTCTGATTTTTTTGTAGTATACTGATCATCTGAAAGGAGTAGCAATGAGAGAAAGATTGGCAACTTTCATTACATCAAATATGAAGCGATTTGGGAGGTAAGATGAGCATCTAGACTTACTGTACTCGATGATGTCTGTCTTGTTAAGGAATGAATTATGCATAACCTAATAATACTAGTAATACCTAGTAATACTGTGCAAAGGTTATTTAATGAATTGAATTGTTAGCCACTGAGGAGGGCTGTGTGGAATCAGAAAGGAACTCCAGCTGTTAGATGCAGGGATATCCCAACAATAGCATTCTCTGACTTGCATGCATTGAAATCATGGTGGTTTTAGTAGCGTTATGATGAGTAACTAAGATGCTTATCATATTCACAATCTAATAAATATCAAACTTTGTTCAAGCCAAAAATGTAAGCATCGTTTTCATCTAATTATGATCTAATTACTTTTTCAGCACAGTTCTCCTGATGTGTCGGTCTTCTTATCTCCGAGCTGCCTTCGTCATACTTGTTTTCTCAGCTGTGTTACTCTTCTACTATGTGAACTTACCGGAAGCAGCAAAAATATGGATATCTGTTTCAGCTTCTGCGTTACAAGGTGAAAAATCTCCACTTGAAACTCCATACCTCGTGGCATATCCCAGTAAATATCATTACATTTTAAATGAATCAGAGAGGTGTCAAAATGAAAAGCCCTTCTTGGTCTTGATGGTACCTGTGGCACCACACAACAGGGAGGCTCGGGATGCCGTCCGCACCACCTGGGGATCTGAGAAGATGGTTATGGACAAAGTGGTGAGCCTTTTCTTTCTGCTTGGTCAGCCTGGACATGAAGGGAGAGAGGAGATGCAGCAGAAGGTCTTTCAGGAGAGCGAGGAACACCATGACATCATTCAGAGTGATTTCCTGGACAGTTATAAAAATCTTACTATCAAAACTATGGTGATGATGGAATGGCTGGCAACCTACTGCCAAAATGCCGTCTATGCCATGAAGATCGACTCTGATATGTTCCTCAATGTGAACAGTTTAATAAACATGCTTCTCCAGGCACCAAGRGAGAACTACATGACAGGTCTTGTGGCCAAAAGGGCTGCTGTTCTCAGAGACCCCAACTCTAAATGGTATCTGCCCAAAGACGTGTTTCCTGAAGACTTTTATCCACCTTACGCACTGGGATTGGGCTACGTGCTCTCCTTAGACCTTCCAAACAAGCTGATTGAAGGAGCAAAGCATGTCAAAGTTGTCTATATTGAAGACGTATTTTTAGGACTGTGCATGCGGTATCTTGGAATACCTATCACCAGTCAGGCTGATCAGAGCCTCTTCAGCGGCTTCCCTGTTCCTTACAACCGGTGTCGCTACTCAAAACTCATTGTTACAACCACACACAGCCTACTGGATCAAGTTAACTTTTGGAAAGACCTTAAGAAACCAGGACCACATTGTCAACCTTGGATGAGTGCAGTAAATTATTTATGGAGTCTGTACATAAAAATTAAGAACAGATTGTACAAAGAAACATAGAAACTTGTGTGCTGAACAGCTACCTTAATCTAAAGTAGATACAAGCTACATCTTAAGGGTTTGTGCAAGAAAGGAAGTAAGTGATGCTTTTGCCACCAGACATTTGTTGCCTTTTGCCCTTCAAAATTCTGCAGTTCACAAAGAGATTCACTTCAGAGATTGTGCATGTGAGAAAAGAAACTGAATGAATATGCAAAGTTTTATTATGTTTATTTTTGTGTTTACTGAGCGTTACTTTGCACATGCAAAAAAGAAATGCCTTCACCACAATGAAGAAAAGCAATACATGTAAAACAGAGCGGTTGTGTCAAAAGGTCTGTTATGAAGAGGACTTTTTAAAAAACTTGACTGCTGACAGTTAGTCTGCAGTTGATGCTTATTTGTTATGTAATTTTTGTGGCTACATGCTGGGACTAATTGCTCTCACTCACTGACCCACTCATTCATCATCTATACCGCTTAATCCTGTATCCTGGGTCACAGGGGGCCTGGAGCCTATCCCAGGAGACTTAGGGCACAAGGCGGGATACACTCTGGACAGGGTGCCGATACTTATCTATAATCAGATCCATAAGTTTTTAAACAAATATACATTTTTGGCCTTTCTACCTCTGTACACCACACACTGAATTTGAAATTAAAGTCTCAAGATGTGAGCAATGTCGAGACTTTCAGCTTTAATTCAAGGTGTTCGAAACCCACACATTTTTATTTATTTATTTTAAACTTTTTGAAGGGGATCTTAAAGAATGCAACACGTGCACTGTAAAAAAACAACACCACCAAATGGCCATTGTTTACCTAATTCACATTTTTTATTCATTCTGACTAGAAATAAGGCTTTTTCAACTGCAACTAGTCCCTACAGCAAACGTCTTTGTATTGGTGTCATAACAACCATAACATCTTGAGTTGTAGACAAAACAGTGAACATGCGCATTATCTGCTGGGTTTATAAGGATAAGGGAATGTGGACTTAACATTGGATGAGTATATAAATTGATCTGGCTGTACAAATTAAGGATGGATTGTACAGAAGTGGATATGTGCTGAACAGCCACCTCTATCTAAAGCTTATACAAGCAAAGAAAAGAAATAAGTGATGCCTCTGCCACCAGACTTTTGTTGTCCTTAGTGTCTGCAATTCGATGTTATCACCTCATACTTTTGAGACTAGTCATACTGCACAAGAACCCACATTTTGGGGGCTCATAAATGATGTAACACATGGTTGCATGACCTGGTGTGGCCTGTTCCCTCAATACTCCATAACTAATCCAGCAGATAAATGGCCTGGAGGTGGTTGAGTGTTATATTTGCATTTGGTTGCTGTTCAACATGAACTCCAAAAAGATGTACAGTGGGACCTTGGATTGTGAGCATAATTTGTTTCCGGAAGTGTGCTTCCATATCAAAGCACTTGTACTGTATGTCAAAGCGAATTTCCCCCATAAGACAATTCCTTTTACAACCTAAAAATACTAATATAAAAATAACTAATACAAAATATAAAGTAAAAATAAAACAAATTAACCTGCACTTTACGTTTGAAAAGAATCGTGGCTGTAGAGATTGCGATCAGAGAGAGCTGTATAGGACGACTTTCACACACACGCACACACCAATTTACAGAATAGAGTCTAGTGATGGGAAGTTTGAATCATTTTAGTGATTCGGTTCTTTAAATCTCGTTCATCAAAATGAACAAATCTTTTTTTTTGAGTCATTTCGTTCATTTCATTCTTTTGGTCAGAAATAAAATAAAATGTTACATTTTCAAAAAACAGACCCGCAACACATCTAGTGTACAAAAATGTTGTCTATAGGTTCAGTAATGAAAATATTACAATGCAGCTAAGAACATATTATGATAAACAGAATGAGTCAAGTCAAGTCAATTTTATTTATATAGCACTTTTAATGAGCAGCTCACCTCTCATATATTCTGGTCTGAGTCGTTCGTTCTTTTGAATCTATTGCACTGCATAGCGTCTATGGGAGTCATGTGACAAAAGCATGATCGACTCGGACTAGAAGAGTCATTGACAAGAACCATTTAATTCTGTTTCCTGTGGCATGGAGTCATGTGACAAAAGAACGAACGATTCGGACCAAAGACTTAAAGGTAACTACTCATTTCTGTTTCCTGTACACATCCTATATGAGGTTTTGTGATGCTTTGCGCATGCGCACCCAGTAGAAAATGAACAAATCACTCTCCGAGACTACTCGTTCTTCTGAGTCACATTAAAGTCTCGTTCAAAAAGAACAAATCGTTCATGAATGATCCATCACTAATAGAGACTCTCACTCAACCAAGACACACAGACATTAACTTGCAGACAAGGGGGGACGACTTTCACACATACACACACCAGTTTACACAATAGAGACTCACCCCCGCGAGTAAAATAAATCTTGTGATAAGTTTGGATAAATACCATATACAGTACACACCTGCAAGTGGCAATGCAACCTCGTCTTTTTCCCCTTTATACGTCCAGTCATTAAAACATGGATAGAATGAATAGAAAGACTAGCAAAATACAATGTATATACATGTTTTTCAATCCCTATTCTGTTATTGCCTCCTCCCATATCTGCTTTGAGCTCCTTATTGTTATTGCTGCTATTTTGCTTTACGTCATTTAATTATTAGTATTGTTGTTGTTGCTGTTATAATAATAATAATAATAATAATAATAATAATGTCTGATTCATCTCAGGGACCACCTCCATTGCTGTCTGTCTGACTGAATTCAGTATTTGAGTTCTCTATTTTGCTTTGTAAATATGTTTTGTGCTTTTTTTGTTTAAAAGGAAGGAAAAAAATTTAAAGATATTTAAACACGCGTGTACACGCGCACGCACACACGTGCATGCACGCACACACACACACACACACACACAAACACACACACACACACATAAAACCCTTTACTGGATTGGTTAAAAGAATGTCTCCTATCAAAACATTTTCGGTGTCTGGTTCTTTTCGGAGTCAGTGCCTGCATTGGCTTCTGCAGTGAGAGGGAAGGTACATGTAAAATGCAAAAAATTCAGTTTGCAAAAAAACAGAACATACTCAATAGTATAATTTCTCTCACTCACTCTTGTATACAAAGTTTCATCAGATACAGATCTTCAGCTTCACTTGTGATGATTATAATGATTACTCATAATTGGTATCGTTAACAGCCCTGAAAAAATCGCATGGTCGACCCCTTCTTCTCTTATGCTGTGGCAAATTTTGAGGATTTCATCAAATTTCAAACAAAACCCAAACAGCTGTGAGTAAGAAAGAGAAAAAGTAAATCAAATTTATTGAAGACAAATGAAGACAGACAACTCTGAACCAGTCAGACAGACAGACACCCCACGAAGTTCCCTCTACAAAGTCCCTAATTTCACTGAAAGTCCCTAATTTCACATGGGGGTACTGTACATACCTGATAAATGCCTCATTGCTACTCCTTGTTTCTTTGTTTGATTAAATTTTTATTTAATATTCAATATTGGTATATGTATATTTCTTCTGCCTAGTGGTGTGGTAACTCCCAATTCCATACTTTCCCCACTCTTATCGCATCTATTATTTATTATTTATTCATGTCTGGGTTGGTTTTATTGGGCTTTCAAAAATTAAATTCTCCCTTTTCCTTTTCTTCAAAGAGAGTTTGGTTTGTTCCTCTTTTCCTAACCAGAATATCGACCTCTAATGCTGACGGCTTAAAGTTTTGAGATTTTTTCAAGATGCGTAATAATCTTATTCTTATGTTCCTATTTTCCTATTCCTTTCCCAACAGTCATGCCTCAACTGTTCTTAATATGTCCTTACAAACTGTCCTAAGTTATAAATAATTTATTAATTAAAAATTTTATTATACTTTTTTGTTCCTTTTATGATCTCAAGATTACATGTCATATAATGATTAATTATTGAAGTTAATTATGGTTAGGGTCAATATGATTACTTTTGTCAAAGTTTGATTACATTAGGTTATATTATTTTCATTGCTATTAGTATTGCTATTATAATTAATCATTATTGTCCTGATTTAAATTACTGATCATTAAAATTTTGATTCACAAGATAATCATATTCTTAAATAATAATTTGATCATTAATCTATATGATTTAAAGATTGATGTTTGATAATATACATAAATGGATTAGTAATTATAGACATAACCATCATTGATGAATTTTGGTTATATAGTGTAATATAGAGTGATTATATTAGTTGTAGTAGTAAGGGATAGTAATAGATTTGATTATTGATCCCATTGTTTCTTAGCTTAAAAAAGAGAAGTCTGGTCACCTGAGCTTTGGGCATGGAAAAAATGGAACTGAAAGTTATTTCTAAGCGTCTCAGTTAATCTTAGTTCGGCAAAGTACTTTCTGCACTGTTCCATACACTCTGTCTGCATTAAAGTTCCTTATTTCTTGCCTATGTATCCCTTCACTTCCCTAAATTGAGTGTCTTCTGTTGCATCAGAGAAAACCATGGCCTGTGGAGAGAGCCAGCCAGGTCTTTCACAGAGTCCTTCTGGGTATCAGACATAAACATTGACTTGCCTGAAATGCTAATTTATTGATATATACATAACAAGTTTACAATTTTCCACATCAATAATAATGATACAATTATTATTAAAACTTTCAAGAATGCACAAATAAAGTGCATCTACAACCAGATATTAAGCAATATAAATGTACCATTCTTTTACACACAAAAACACAAATCCTTGCATTTCGATTCCTTGCTGCTTATTCTCACAGGTACTGTTTGCGGGACGAAAAGATTGGCATAATAGCAGAGGTGAAGTGAACCAAAAGACTTTAATGAGACAAAGAACCAATGGGAACAAAAGGAACAGAACATGAACTTTAAACACAGGACATACAAACTATAAACCAGGAGTAAACTAAACATGACAGACTAGACATTACAAACAGACTGAGAGACAGACAGACTAGGAGACAGACAAACCAGGAGAACAGATGCAAGACAAGACTAAACTGAACTCATGAACATTTATAACAGACTAATGAGCAACCTCGGTTCAGGTGAGTGCCACATCACCTGACCGAGGTGCATTCTGGGAAATGAAGTCCAACATAAACTACAAATGAAAACAAAAGACAAAATGGAGTCCGTGTGCGCTTTCGCGCCCTCTAGTGGTATCCACTGACATGACCCCCCTCCCCACGGCGCAACAACGAAGTGCCCAACGGAGGTCCAGGACAGCCCCCCCAAGGTCCTATGTTGGCTCTGCCGACCGTGAGGCTGCAACACCCATCCCCTGGGCAAGGTGGAAGGGTGGGTAAGGGTGGGTTGCCACCTAGGTTGGGCGGCGGAAGACGAACGGATTCGTGGATTCCGTGCGGAGGCGGCAGGAGCACAGCGTCCACAAACCCGTCCTGAGGCAGCAGAAGCACGGCGTTCACGAACCCGTACTGAGGCGGCAGGAGCACGGCGTCCACGAACCCGTGCTGAGGCGGCAGGAGCACGGCGTCAACGAACCCGTGTGGAGGCGGCAGGAGCACGGCGTCCACAAACCCGTGCGGAGGCGGCTCGCTGTCAACCTCGATGCAGGACGACGGAGGCAGCTCGCTGTCCACCTCGATGCAGGGCGGCGGAGGCGGAGGCAACACGCTGTCCTCCTCGCTGCAGAGCGGCGGAGGCGGAGGCAGCACGCTGTCCTCCTCGCTGCAGGGCGGCGGCGGAGGCAGCACGCTGTCCTCCTCGCTGCAGGGCGGCGGAGGCAGCTCGCTGTCTGCCTCGCTGCAGGGCGGCAGTGGAGCTGGCTCATGCCCCTCAGGGAACTCTGGAGGGTCCGGGCCTCCCCTGAGGCCGGCTGGAGTGTCCGGGCCTCCCCTGAGGCTGGCTGGAGACTGGGTACTGGCCTTGATGTCAGCTGCCTCTTTGTTGACCTTGGCCAGCTGTTCCTGCACCAATGCCCCCAGGGTTTGCATTTGCCCCCGATCTCCCGTCAAGCGACAAATGTTTATCTGCTGGATCAGCACCCCGGCTAGTCGGTGGAGCCCCAGCCTCCGCTGTTGAAGCTCCACGTGATCAACCCTCTGAACACCAGCAGACACATGTTCGCCCTCTCCAGCTTCTCTCTGAGGCGCTCCACCGGCAGTCGCTCCGGCGCGCCCCAAGTAGTCCCGCCGGATGGCAAGCCGACTCCCCAAGAAGGTCGCTTGCCCTGGCGTCACAGTCACAGCCCCCCCAAAAATTTTCCCGGGGAGGCTCCTCTGCTATACACTTTTTTGGGTCTTGCATTCTGTCACAAGTACTGCTTGCGGGACGAAAGATTGGCATAATAGCAGAGGTGAAGTGAACCAAAAGACTTTAATGAGACAAAGAACCAATGGGAACAAAAGGAACAGAACATGAACTTTAAACACAGGACATACAAATTATAAACCAGGAGTAAACTAAACATGACAGACTAGACATTAAAAACAGACTGAGAGACAGACAGGCTAGGAGACAGACAGACAGGCTAGGAGACAGACAAACCAGGAGAACACAGAGCAAGGAGAACACAGAGCAAGGTGAACACAGAGCCAGGAGAACACAGAACTAGGAGAACACAGAACTAGGAGAACACAGAGAACTGGGAGAACACAAAGCTGAACAACAAACCAGAACAAACAGTAACCCTAGACGAACAGATGCAAGACAAGACTWWACWGAACTCAGGAACATTTATAACAAAGACTAATGAGCAACCTCGGTTCAGGTGAGCGCCACATCACCTGACCGAGGTGCATTCTGGGAAATGAAGTCCAACATAAACTAAAATGAAAACAAAAGACAAAATGGAGTCTGTGGGCGCTTTCGCGCCCTCTAGTGGTATCCCCTGACACCTATAGTATACACCCTATAGATATATTGTAATTGGGTCTAGCCACATGAGGCCCGCTTGTACTGTATGTCAAACAATAACCTTAGGAAACACTAGAGGGTACATTGATGACGTCAGGTTTTAGTCATACTTTGATTCAAAATATTCAGACATTTGTTCAGTATATTTTCATTCAATATGTTCCAGAACACACAGGGTAGAAAAATCTTGCATGCTTTATTTTCAAATTTTATTTTGTAAGCTCTAAACGAATAAAGGAAATTTAGTTAACTATATACAGTAATATGTAAGAGTTGGCTTATTCCTAAGTCTCAGTTTAAATGTTCGGATGACATTGCCTATAAATCTTGCCTATAAAGTCAGAGTTTTATCTCTTATCCCACATGCTCAGACTGCTGAATCAGCACATCATCGAGTTCTCTCTCATGGTGTTGAAGCTGCAGCTCTTCTGGTTGCTGATCAACTTGTCCTCCAAAAGGGGCACTGCATGGAATCTGCTCACAGGTCCAAAACAATGACATGTTACTACTTGCTGTGTGTCAATAGACCCCAGATGTTAGTGATCTTAAACTGAATTTAAAATCCTCTTATAGAAGAGAAAGCTAAGATCGTCAAATATTAATTCTTTGATAGGACTTGCAATTTTTCTGTATCATGAAGTAACCAATATATTTCTTATCTTGACAATATTACTAAGATTAAAAAATGCTATCCTAGTGAGGTTATCTACAAGAGCTTCAAATAAAAGACTGGAAGCTATAATCACACCAAGGTGTTTACTGCTGCACATGAATGAAACGAAAAGGCTAACCAGAGTTACTGTGTGATTAAGCTGTTCTAGCTGCATGTGGTTCGAGTACAGGTTTTTCTGTCTCATCAGAATTAAGCAGGATTAATCAGCATAACAGTGGAAACTAATACTTATTATGTGGCCCAGAGGAAGCATGTAGAGAGATGATAGCAGTGGGCCTAAAACCAAACCATTTAGAACATCAAACATTACTTTAGTACATGTACAAAAGTCACCATTTAAATCGACAAATTGATAACGATCAATAAGCCAGGAAAGGGCGGTTTCTTCAATTCCTTTTACATTTTCTTACATATCGAGGAGAATACTATGATCAATAGTGTCAAAAGCTGCACTAAGGTCAATTAACAGGCACAACCCTGATCCAGGCCAGTAAGAGTTCATTTACCACTTTAACAATCCTGTCTTTGTGCTGTGACGAGGCCTAAATCCTGATGGATACATTTCAAGAGTGGAGTGCCTATATACTGTAAATATTTAATTCAATTCACTCTCTCACTCATCGTCTATACCACTTTATCCTCTCTTCAAGGGAGGCAAGGGAGGCCTGGAGCCTATCCCAGAAGGTTAGGGCACGAGGTGGGGTACACCCGGAACAGGGTGCCAATCCATCGCAAGGCACACATACACTCACTACGGGCAATTTGAGAACATCAATTCTGCAGGTCTTTGGATGGAAACCGGAGTACCCAGAGAAAACCCACCAAGCACGGGGAGAACATGCAAACAACATGCACACAGAGTGTCATGCGCAGTCCTAACGCGACCGGCACGAGGACCCGGAAGTAGTACGGTTGTGAGGTAGCGGGGCTACGACAGGAGAACACGACCCCCGCGGGGTGGGCGCGCAGCATTGCCGCCAACACCCCCGCCCCCCCCCCTCGCCTTTCTTCTGATGTTTTTCTAGCTCTTCCGGATAAATGGGATGGCACGGATGGGAAGTGCAGTGTTTTTCTAACCGTGTTGGATCTTGTGTTTGAGTTTAATTCCACCACATACTCCACAGACCAACTGCGCATTGCTCTTCTCGTCTCGGTGCAATCTGGGCAGGCAGCTGAGTGGGCCACAGCGGTTCTTTGTTCAGATTCAGACCTCGCCTACTCATACACGGAATTCACCCGTCAACTTAAACTCACCTTTGAACATCCTGCTGCTGAGGTAGAGACCGACTCCAAGCTATATCATCTACAGCAGGGAAGGTCGTCCATGAGCCGATACACAGTTGAGTTTTGTACTCTCGCCGTGCAAACCGACTGGGGAGACTCCACCCTCCAGATGACTAAGTACGAGGGACTGGCTTCGCGCCAGTCAGAAAGGACGAGCTCGCTGGACGAGAGCTCCCAGCGACCCTGGAGGCCCTCCAGATTGACCAATGTCTGCTCGCTCGCCCCAAGCCAGCTCCCCGTACCCTGCAGCCCATCATGACGTCACTACACCATCCCCCGCCTCGAACCACCCCTTTCTTCTCCCACGCTCCAGTCTCAGACGCCCGCTCCTCATTCACTGCTGCACCTACCAGAACCGTCGGTTCTCCACCTCCCGCCATGGTTGACACAGGAGCTAGGGAACACATGCAATTAGGACGCGGCTCCTTAACTGCTGAAGAACGGGAACGCCGTTTTAGACAGGGGCTCTGCGCTTATTGTGGATCGGCAGCGCACCACCGAGCCATCTGTCCGCTGCCACCAGGAAACAGTAAGACTCAGTAAGAAATGAGAGTGGCTCACCGGGTTCCATCTCCCTCTCCACCACCCTGACCGATGATACTCATCTCATGGTAAAAGTACATCTCCAGTTTGGAAGTACATCGACTCCGGTGCCGCGGGTAACTTCATTGACTCTTCTTACGCCAAAAGACTGGGGGTAAAGATGAGGCGTTATCATAGCCCGTAACTATTACTTCAGTTGATGGTCGGTCCCTCTCCTCCAGTCCCATCATCCTCCGAACCCAGCCTATCACTCTCGTCATTAACCAGCATCAGGAGCAGATTCAGTTCTATATCACCTCTATTCTATCACCACCATACCCACTCATCTCCTGGACCCAAAGCCGGATTCTACAGTGGGGACCGACCTGCAATGACTCTGCCTACGGGCCGGGGCTGGGACGTGCTCTAGGGAGTCCGAGGCCCCCGATGTCGACACAGACAACATCCCAGTGGACTACCGGGACCTGGCTGAAGTCTTCTCCAAAAGATGCGCCATCCACCTACCTCCACATTGCCACTACGACCTGTTGATCGACCTTGTTGATTACCAGGGGCTCAACAACATCACAATAAAGAACCGACACCCGTTGCCACTTACCAACTTTGCCCTGGACGCCCTCTCTGGTGCCATCATTTTTACTAAGTTGGACCTCCGGAGCGCCTACAACTTGGTGCGCATCAGAGAAGGCGTTGAGTGGAAGGCGGCTTTCATCACCCCCACAGGACACTACGAAAGTCTGGTTATCCCCTTTGGCCTTTGCAATGCACCCGCCGTGTTTCAACAATTTATCAATGATGTCCTCCGAGACATGTTAGGCCGTTGGGTGTTCGTCTACCTAGATGACATCCTCATCTACTGCTGGACCATCAACGAACACGTCCAGCACGTCAGAGTGGTCCTAAAGAGATTGCTCTCCCACCAGCTGTACTGTAAGTTGGAGAAGTGCGCTTTTCACGAGCGCTCCACCACGTTCCTGGGTTTTGTCATCTCTTCCCAGGGTGTGGCCATGGACTGCCAGAAACTGAAAGTTGTGAGTCACTGACCCCTACCCAGGACTCTCAAAGAACTCCAGCGATTTTCCGGGTTTGCAAACTTCTATCGTCGCTTTATCTGGGACTACAGTATAGTTGCAGCTCCATTAACTGCTCTGACTCGTCCATCATCTCACCCCTTCAACCTCACCTCAACCGCCATCTCCGCCTTCCACGAACTCTGTCGCCGCTTCACCACTGCCCCCATCCTCCTTCACCCGGATGCTGACAAACCATTTGTTGTGGAGGTGGACACTTCAGATGTGGGCACCGTGGCTGTTCTCTCCCAGCGAGGTCCAGACCAAAAACTGCACCCCTGCAGTTTTTTCTCCAAGAAATTTGACCCCACTCAGCAGCGATACGGAGTAGGGGACCGCGAGCTGCTGGCCATAAAGTGGGCCTTGGCGGAATGGCGACACTGGCTCCAGGGCGCCAGAGAGCCGTTCATCATCTGGACTGACCATCAGAACCTCATCACTATCCGCACCCTGAAACAACCGCTCGGGGTCCAGGAATACCAAGGCCGACACCCTCTCAAGGAAAAGACACCATCCTCACCATCGTCAACCGGTTCTCCAAAGCTGCTCACCTGGTGGCCCTCTCAAGTCTCCCGTTAGCTAAAAGGACAGCCGAGCTGATATTAGTGCACATAGTCTGCCTGCATGGGTTCCCAAAGGACATCGTCTCGGACAGGGGGCCCCAGTTCACGTCCCGGTTCTGGAAGGCCTTCTGCTGTCTGATCAATTCAGATAGCGGTGTCGACTACCTGAGATCAATTCAGATAGCGGTGTCGACTACCTGAGATGCTTTATTGCTGATCGCCAGTGCTCCTGGGCCTGCTACCTCATTTGGGCTGAGCTGTCTCACAATCTCCACACATCCTCTGCCACCAACCTAAGCCCATTCGAGGTATGCTACGGTTTTCAACCTCTGATGTTCGACCATCAAGAACCGGAGGTTGAAGTACTGTCGGCCTAACAGTTGGTTCGCCGGTGTCGACGGCTCTGGAGACAAGCAAAGGATGCCATCCGACACGCTAACACCCGATACACTCTGCAACATTGCCGTCGACACCAACCGGGACGAATGTACCCAGTAGTTGACAAGGTATGGCTATCAACCCAAAAACTACACCTGCAAACAGAATCATGAAAGTTATCAACAAGATGCATCGGACCATACCGCGTCAACCTCCGGATTAACACTGTCACCTACCGGCTCCATCCGATATTCCATACATCTCAACTCAAACCCTTCACTACTTCACCCATGGTACCATCCACGCTACAGGGCTAACTGATAGTCTTCTGGTCCATCTCCGGTTAGTACGTGACACAGAGACGGGAATTGACCCTGCCCAGGAATTGAACCCGGACCCTGAAGGTGCAATTCAATTCAATAAAATTTTATTTGTATAGCGCTTTTAACAATTGTCATTGTCGCAAAGCAGCTTTACACAATCATAAGAATAATGGAAATGTGTATGAAATATGAATGTGTACTGTATGAATCAAAATGATAAGATTGCCCCTGATTAGCAAGCCGAGGATGACGGCGACAGTGGCAAGGAAAAATTCTCTGAGAAACCTGACTCAACAGGGAACCCATCCTCATTTGCGTGATAATGGATAGCAGGGACTGATCTGCAGTCATGCTGTGTGTTAGGAGGCTGGAACTTCAGTATAACAGACAGTGTGTTCAAGTTAATATTGAGTCCAGTTCATTATTGGTGGCTCAGGTAGACTGAACTATCCAGCAACTGCAGTCACGAGTCCTCAGAGAACAGTTGTCAGCATCAGCCGAGGCCAAGAGTGTCTTTTAGGGAAAGTGGAACCATCCTCAGACACCAGACACATTCCAGACAGACCATACAGGGCATCCATGCGACGAGATCTCCAACCAGAAGCGGGACACCAGGACGAGTCAGACAAGCAACCAGTCACCTCACCATCAACAAACCTGAGTGATCAATGAGAGTGGGAAAGACAGCATCTAAACATACCAGTTCACTATAATACTCTATGTCCGTGAGTCCCCCAGATCTGCTCCTTTCCAAAAATGCTTGGCTAAATAAATAGGTTTTTAGTCTAGACTTAAACACTGAGACTGTGTCTGAGTCCCGAACATTAATTGGAAGACTATTTCATAACAAAAAAAATCTCAGTACATCTTTAATCAATTATTATCATCAATAATACAGACAAAGTGATGTCAGCGCTCTTGACGTCGCAGAGTGTTCCGAATGGGGAAGTTTTGTCGAGGGGAACTTCCCTTCACCGACATTCACTGCAAATGGATAGCAGGGATTGATCTGCAGTCATTCTGTGTGTTGGGAGACTGGAAGTTCAGTATAACAGAAGATGTGTTTAAGTTAATATAGAGTCCAGCTCATTATTGGAGCACCCTGTGAAGGAAGTAGGGAGCATCCTGTGAAGAATGGAACGCGGCTAGGTTCAATAATTCTTGTAAGATTGTTCTTGCAGGAACTGTTAAAAATACCAGAAAGGTAGGATGCAGCCATGGCATATTCGCAGATGTTAAAACAATTATTGAAAACTAAGAATGGGAACTAAAACAAAACTCAAAATAATCCAGACAACGAAATACAACCAGTTTAGATACAGGACAATATGAACATGAAGCTTAAGTAATCCTACTAATTGTCCAATGGATTACAAAGATCTGTGAACTGATGACTAGACAGTGAACCACTGAAACAACCAAGCTGCGTCAATATAAGAATTCTAAGCCGCAAAAAGAATTTCCCCCCCCAAAAAAAACAAAAAACAAAACACTATGGGTGCAGAATGTCTCCCAAGGGTTATCCCTGACGCAGCATTTATTATATTACAGCATCTTTTTTTGTTTTTTTCACTCTACGCACAGGAGTACTTTGTACTAGTCAGCTAACTGTATATGCACAACTGAGAGCAAATTTTCACATGCTCTCAGTTGTGCATTTTTTTAGGTCAGGGTTTCTTTAGCTTAATTTCTTGCTAGATATGTGTAGTCTGATGTAGTTTTGTGTTGTTTTATGTAGCACCATGGTTCTGGAGGAACGCTTTCTTGTTTCACTATGTACTGTCCCTACTTTATTTAGTCAAGATTACAATTAAAATTAAAAATTTCAATTAAAATTTGCCTTTAAAATATTCTTTTTTCATTTGTTGCTTGTAACAATTGCACATGTCTATTTCTTCCTGTTTTCTGCACTGTGGTGACTTTGTGGTCTATTCTGTCTCACATAAACATAACATGTGAATAGTGTGACTTCTTCACATGGAATTACTATTCACAGTGCAGTATGTCAAATATATCACCGAGGCTGAATAAGAAGTGCAGTTAACTACCATAATGATTCTAATTGTTTTAAACAGGTAAAATATGAAATAAGGCGTGAATAAGGACAAGTCATGTGACAGGCCAGTACACAAACACAGTGGTTAAGTCCTGTGCTGTTTGTCAGGTGACAGGAAACTGGTCTACATGCCATAAGTCATGATGTTACATCATTCACAACACTTTTACATACAGTATATATGATTACAGTGTGCAATGTGATGACAATTTCATGTGTGAGGATGATTTCTTTTGCTTCTTTATCCATTGTTTCACACTTTAAGTCCTGGAATATGCTCATGCCATTAGGGCAGAAAAAAGCATACTCTTAGATGTTATAATTTGGTAATTCAGGTAGGCAKCTGATTTCATTATATTATCACATAATGTTGCTGAGCCTAGACTTGACAAATTGAAACGTCCCTAGATCATAACATAATCAAGTCTCCAAAGGTTTGTACAGAGGTCACTATGGATAATGGGTGCATTGCTTCGTGTGTTTCCCTTTTTACAGTTCTGAAAAAAGTTTCAATATTGACTCACCACCTGACTTTTTTCCCCCCATTTCTTTAAAGTCCAATCTTTATATGCTCATTACATGCATATGCTTTGATGTCATATATTGTCAAACAAATCAGTACTGGCATTTGGAAATTGGAAATGTATAAAAAAGAAATGAAAACTTAAATGACTGGTTATACTGTCATTTACCTCTTCCTATACTCTGCCTAGACCTATTCAAATCGTACTCAGTTTGTACTTCCTCTCAGAAACACACTACCCACAAAAGTATGTGGTTATATTGACTCGGAGAGAAATGGCTCTGCTGAATGATACAGAGATGATATTTCCTGAACAATTTCAGACTCATAAATCTCTTCGCTATGCTACTGAATTAAAATTTCAGGGTTTAGACACACGGAATCCAAATCAGGTAGGTTCAGTCTCAAATTTTAAGGTGTGTGTTTGTGGATATCTTAAAATTTTAGTCAGTGGATTTACAAATCTCAGTTCCACGTAATTTCCTGTTTTTTTTTTCCTACTTATTTTATGGATGATATGGATGAAAGAAGTTRTCATGCTGTTGTCATGCAGTGGTAATCCAGTAGAATCTCAAATGACATAACAACACACAARCTCTGTGAATTGAGGAGTACTATAGCCACATTGTTCTAAAGGCTTCACAAGAACGTCAGATCTTCACCACTCATCTGCCATACAAACTACTAATTCCTGCGCTCCAAGACTCCAAGGCAAAGGTAACCAAAGCCTCCTGAAATTCACTAATTTTAGAAACACATTCTCACCATTGTTTAGCTGACATCATAGTGAATCTATTTAGGTATAATTCATGATAATAGGACATATATTTCCAGTAATATTGTTAAAAGTCTATTGGTAGCATACAAAATGTTTGTGTTCAACACACGCTAGTGCAATAATAGGCAAGTTGAGTAGGCAAGTTGTTTTTTCTCTGTCTAATTCTCTTAATGCATTGCATTTTCTTACAAATTATTGTCACCATGGTTCACTAAATATACATAGTTCTATAGGCAATAGTTAAGAAACAGAATTATACTCACAAATAGCTAGCAATCCTCTAAAAAAGCAATGTCTGTCTTTATACATGTTGTTCACATGTGAAAAGTGGTGATAGTTCATGACATGTTTGTCAAATTAAAATTTTATTTGTCACATGCACAGTCATACACAGTATGATACTGTATGCAGTGAAATGCTTGTACGACCGCTGGTGACCTAATTATTAAAAAAAGGAATATAAAGTATGAAATAAGAGAAAACTTATACAAATATATTATTATACAACTATAGAAAAATGTACATATAAAAAAATATGTACAAATAATAAAATGAAATAGAATTGAAATGGCATTGGGATATTGAAAAGTTTTGACAAAGTTCAAAGTTCCAGGGTGTGCAAAATGTGTAAATGTGCGTTAATATGTAATGTATAATGTTCATTGTGATGAGTAGTGAGATTGTTATTGTGTGAAAAAAAGGTTTGTGTTAGCCTTCAGAAGGGGGGAAACACTTTCCTGACCAAAAAAAAAAAACAGTCCATTGTTGGGATGGCTGAGGTCCTTCAAAATCTTCTTGGTCCAGCATCACTTTCTGTAGATTGAATGCAGGTCAGGGAGATTGGTGCGGATCAGCTGATYGCACCACCCACTGTAGAGCTCGTCTGTCCTGCATGGTGCTGTTCCTGAACCAGGTGGTGATGTTTCCTGTCAGGATGCTCTCTATGGTGCAGGACTAAAAGTTCCTAAGCATATATACATTTTTGTGTATTTGGTTGATTTTATTTCATTGTATCCCCCTGCCATCTCTTCCTACTCGTGGATGTTTTACCTTCACTGATGTCTACTGTCTGTTATTGTGTTATTCTGTGTGCTCGCAGAATTGAARTTTCCCTTGAGATTAATAAAGATGTATCTTATCTTGTTTGTGAAAAACACCCATGTACAGAAATCTTTATCGTTTATCAAATGCAAATTTTCTTTGTACGTTGCATATGCATTTTAAATATCATGTGCAAATTTACAAGCAGTTGCCACATTCACCTGTATATATTTGTGAGAGGTTGCTTTTTCTTTTCATTTTCCACCACCTTTTTGTGTAAGAAACAGAAAAGAAGTTTTACTTCAAGGTGAGCTAGGAACACTCTTTTTTTCTTAGTGGACCTTGTGCATGGCTTGTACAGAAAGTGTACA
Organism: Clarias batrachus; assembly: GCA_003987875.1. Classification (NCBI taxonomy): domain Eukaryota; kingdom Metazoa; phylum Chordata; class Actinopteri; order Siluriformes; family Clariidae; genus Clarias; species Clarias batrachus. Next base: position 692,101 of record QMIH01000079.1, read on the forward strand.
AAATGGACATGGGCACAGGAGCATGATTCTGCAATGAGCATAAAGCACAGCGAACAAATGTTTGGCCAGAAACACTGTACATCTGCTTATATGAAAAACAATGATAACCTCATATTAGAAAAACAGATACCTTGTTTGGAAGAAAAGTTTTCCATAGCCTTCAGGAATTCTAGTGTTGAGCTCCACTTGACTTCTCTAGTTTCACTATTTGCCAATATAGGACACTATTTCTTTCATTTTCTGCTGGCTCACTCTTACAATACATAATATTTTACAGTACAGCATTTGGTTTTATCCAGAGCAACTTATATTTTATTTCATTACACATCTGTGGAGGTTATGGGCCCAAGGGCTCAAGGGCCCAACAGGGGCAACCTGGGACCTTCAGGACTTTAGTCCAATGCTTTAGTCCAATAACTTACCCACTGAGCTAGTCCTGCTCCATTTCTCATTTCCTGGAGATTTTTCCTCTTTTCTAGTAATGCAAAGAACAATCCAATAAACCCTGAATTGTCTGCCTGTAGAGCCATTGTGTTTTAGAGACTGCTTTGCGTCATGACAGAAAATCAATTAGGCCTTATTCCTGGTCAGTACTTGATTTCAAAATCACATTGCTTGATAATTCCTAATTTAGTTGATTATAGATAGCTGAGAAGGTTATTATTGATGAACACTGTAATGCTGGATGCTGAAATAACATCTGATCACAGATTGAAAAAAGTTACATTTCTGTAGCTTCAATTTCAGATGTTTTTTAACCATATAGCAGCACATCGAAGTTGGGTGTGTCTGTTCATTATAGTCTTAAGAGTAATAATGGGTGAAAGATACAGTAAGTTGTTGTCGGACGTTCTCTGTACGCTTAGGAACTAAGTAGAAAAGTTGGCAGATGTGCATAAATGAATAAACAAAGAATAAATACAGAAATCCACAAAGAGATTTTATTCACCCACCTTTTACACATTTACTGGTAACAGCACTGACAAGGGGTGGTTTCAGAAGGGGTGGTGTGTTGTGTGTTGGCACTATACAATAAAACACGGTACTATACAAAGATAAAATAAATATTTACTTTTGCTCTTTTACAGTAAGCAACGTTCTGTTCATCAAATATGAAGAAATGATGGCGGATTTGTGCATCTAGGCTGGAAGGATACGGAATAGGACAATTAAATACCCATTGGAGGAACAGCATGAAGACAACATGGGTGAGCCATGTACGTAGCATGGAGCGTAAAGACAAAACATGTTTTGCTTTTACATACTACTGGGAAGAATGTGATTATCTTCTTATGCACTGATCAACCATAACATTAAAATCAGCTTCTAATAGAATGTAGGTCCCACTTGTGCCACCAAATCAGACCTGACCCACTAAGGTATGCACTCCAAAAGATCTCTAAATACGTGCTGTGTACAGTATCTGGCACAGTTGTGTGTGGAGGGTTGTGAGTGGCGCCTTCAAGGATCCGAGATTGAGATCTTTGAAATTCGGAGGTCAGTGAACACCATTCTCCTCTGGCAGGGGACAGTATACAGTGGAACCTTGGATTGTGAGTAGCTTGGTCTGTGAGCGTTTTGCAAGACAAGCTAAAGTTTAACTTTTTTTTTTTAACATGATAAATTAGCGAGGTCTTGAAATACGAGTACTGTAGTAAAGTACGTATACGGTTTGTCTGCCGAGCGTCATGTGATCACACCTGACCGAATGGTTCTTCTATCTTTGTGTTGTGGGATTGTGGGTATACTACAATACGTGTAGTCAACATCCGTGTGCGCCTGTACTGTTTACTATAATATCCTGACCACATATGTGTGTGTGTGTGTGTGTGTGTGTGTGTGTGTGTGTGTAAAACTTATTTAACATTTTGGTGTAGCAACTGTTCTTTGGTAACTGTACTGCAACAACGGCCTCTGTGAAGAAAAAAAAAAGTTCAAAAGCCTGTAACAGACAGCGCAAAATCACATTTCCGCGAAATCCTCAAAAGGAGGCAAAAGCAAGTGTCATTAGAGGGGTTCCTTGTTAAAAATTCCAGTTTGCCGACAGAGACTCCCAGTCAGTGAGCAGTGATTCCATTAGTGTGTATGTGCGCACGTGTGTGTGAAATTCTTTTTATTTTTTTTTTATTTTTACCTTATAGTTAGTTTTGACCATTTTATATGAATATTTTTGTTTTGTGGRAGTAATCATCTGAGTTTCCATTATTTCTTAGGGGGAAATTCGCTTTGGATTACAAGCATACGTCTGGAACACATTATGCTCGCAATTCAAGGTTTAATTGTACTTGCTGATTAAAGACTTGCTGTTTTAGAAATGCTCTCATAAAGTTGTCCAGCTGTCACAATTTTCCCTTATTAAAGTTCAGATCCTTACACCTGCCCATTTTTACTGCTTCCAACATATCAATTTCAAGAACTAACTGTTTTCTTGCTGCCTCACACTGCATATTCCACTCATTGACAAGTGACACTGTAAAGAGCTAATCAATGGTATTCACGCCATCAGTAGTTTAATGTAATGGCTGATCAATGTACATCATTAACATATTCCAACTACATGGTCCATAAGGAACTAYAGCAACAATTTCATTGAACCTCAGTACAGTTGTAACAGTAACACATCAACTGAGATTTAGTATTAGCCACAATTATTGAATAATGAGCTAGTGTCTGAGATTGTTATCATAGTCACATGTACCCTTCATAACTATGAACTTCGTTGAAGGCTAAAATCATTTTAATCTATTAATGTTTTCAGCGAAAATGTCTTCAAGCTGGCTTCCTCACACTTCTTATCTCGGCTGTGTTACTCTTGTACTATGTGAACTCATCAGAAGTATCAGAAACTTGGTCCGAGATAGTTCGGATGATAAAGAAAACTACATTTATCACAGAGAGAGCACCTTCAAATGGCTACTTCATTGCATCTGGTCTACAATTGGCACCTTCAGGTAAACAATGTCCACCTGAAACTCCATACCTCGTGACATATCCCTGTAAATATTATTACAGTTTAAACGAATCASAGAGGTGTCAAAATGAAAAGCCCTTCCTGGTCTTGATGGTACCTGTGACACCAAACAACAGGGWGGCTCGAGATGCCGTCCGCACAACTTGGGGATCTGAGAAGATGGTTATGGACAAAGTGGTGAGCCTTTTCTTTCTGCTTGGTCAGCCTGGACATGAAGGGAGAGAGGAGATCCAGCAGAAGATCTTGCAGGAGAGCGAGGAACACCATGACATCATTCAAAGTGATTTCCTGGACAGTTATAAAAATCTTACTATAAAAACTATGGTGATKATGGAATGGCTGGCAACTTACTGCCAAAATGCTGTCTATGCCATGAAGATCGACTCTGATATGTTCCTCAATGTGAACACTTTAATGAATATTCTTCTTCAGGCACCAAGAGAGAACTATATGACGGGGCTTGTGACCAAAATGGCTGCTGTTTCCCGAGACCCCARCTCTAAATGGTATCTGCCAAAAGATTTGTTTCCTGAAGACATTTTTCCAACTTATGYGCTGGGATTGGGGTACGTGCTCTCCTTAGACCTTCCAAACAAGCTGATTGAAGGAGCAAAGCATGTCAAACCCATTTATATTGAAGATGTATTTTTAGGACTGTGCATGTGGTATCTTGGAATACCTTTCACCAGTCAGGCTGATCAGAGCCTTTTCAATTTCTTCCCTGTTCCTTACAGCCAGTGCCGCTACTCAAAACTCATTGCTACAACCACACACAGCCTACAGGAACAAGTTAAGTTTTGGAAAGACCTTAAGAAACCAGGACCACCTTGTTAACYTTGAATGAGTGCAGAAAATKTATACAGTATATACATTTATGGTCCATATATTGCTCAAAAGTTTGGGATGGCTTAGAAATTAATCTGAATATAAAAGATAGCAAAAGAACCAGATATTGTCAGAGTTAGAAATAATGATTATGGAAATTATGTATGTGTTCTTCAAACTTTGATTAAAAAAACACATTTTGCTGCAATTACGGCCTGGCAGACCATATTTTCACGATAATCTGACGAGATTTTACCTCATGCTTCCTGGACAAAGATGGCTAGTAACAATAACCACATGACTCCGTTTGACCAACAGCCGCAATGACAATAACCGCATGAACCACACAGAAGAAGGGGCGGGGGGGGAGTTCCGACTAAATGGATAATAATATTATTATTTTTAATAATAATAAAATTGTGAATTGCAATGAAAATGTACAGTATATATCAACATATGTTGTTATTATCTGATTCTGCAATGTTCAGCCTGATTCGACTTGTTTATGTGTGAAAAATCATTCTTCATRCTCCAAGAACCCTTCCTTKAYAGGAAATAGATCTGGAGTAGATCTGTGATACCAGAGAAGAAAAATTGTTTACCCTCATGTACCTAGTGTGATTTAGAAATTATCTCCCGGATATGATGTGTTTAATACCAATAAATATTGCATTTATATTGCATATTACAAATAATATTTCATTTCATACAAATAAAGCCCTATTCACGATTTTTCRCATTCTGCATATTGTATTGTCAAATGGTGTACAGCGATATGACTCAGAATCCAAAATACAGTACTTTGACGCAGCCAATGTTATTTTTCTATTCTAATTGTGTCCATGTGGAGCAAGCTGTATTTTGTTAAGTATTGTGATTTTTAAAAGTTTTTTATCTTTTTATTTCTACATTTTGTCATCCCAGAGGATGTCTGAAGTCACCCCTATGGAGGGTGGATTTATAGGATTTTGTWAAAATCATACCAAATTCACATCGACATGACTACAACAATCACTCACTCATCATCAGGGTCACGGGGGCCTGGAGCCTATCCCAGGAGACTTAGGGCACGAGGCAGGATACACTCTGGACAGGGTGCCAACCCATCGCAGGGCACACAGACATACACACACACTCATTCACACACTACACACTCATTCACACACGATTATTATTATTATTATTATTATTATTATTTAGGTGTAAAAAGGGACACTTAATGCCATAGAATGTCTGCTAGACAAGTTAGATACATTATCGATAAAATTACAACAGTTTACGTTTATTATGCTCTCATCTGTAGTGTTCCACTCAGAAAAAAATTGAAAGTTTCCTTGACCCATATTTCCTGTCAGAGACACATGCACACATTGACAGGCACCTACACTACTCAGAATGACATGGTTTGGCTGGATATTACAGAGATTTTTCAGGGAATGGTTTTTCAATGGACACATGTATACTTAGAAATTTCTTCGCTATGCTACTGAATTCAAATTTCAGGATACAGACACTTTGTCACCAMCTTTCTCCTAACTTTGGGGGTGACATCAATGCAAAAAGTTGTCAAGCTGGTAACATGCAGAGGAGATCCAGTAAAATCTCAAACACTCCCTAACTTGGCATGAGCTCCTTAGATCAAGCAATACTTCTGCCCTGATGTTTTGATGACTTCAGAAGGATAGTTTCATCTGCCTTAAAACTATTAGCTCCGCTGTTTCAATATAAAGGTAACTTAATACATCTGAAATATTTAGTTTTACCAATAGTTTTGATGGACTAGCAAACCTGCAGGTCAAATCTGTTTAATTAATGGCACAACATGTTTAATGGAAGCACTGTAAAGCAGAGTGTAGCACAAGGTGTAGCTCCAGAGTTTGAAAACACAGCTGTGCCCATTGCATGTTTTTGGGCTTGTATACACTACTTCTACCATAGCCCTTAAAGCTCAGAGAATTTTAGCCATTATGTGTTTAGAATCTTTTTTTTTTTTTTAATTACAATTTTTAGGGCTCAGGATTTTGCAGTCTAGAGTGACATATCCTTTTTCAGCACAAAATATGCAATATGAACTGAATTTTTGTTCATTTTAACTAACTATACAAACACGACTGAGCAAAAAAATAAGAAAAATGGACTTGCACATGATCATGTGTTTTGATGTTTTTCTTTTTCGGTTAATTTTGTTGTGTTACAGTACATTCAACCAGAGTTTATAGTTGGGGAAACAGCAAATACTTCTCAAGGATTCATAGGTGTCAGCACAGAAGTTTATGTACAGTTTGTCATGGCATCAATGTCCTCACCATGTGTTTCACAGAGAACCTCCGAGTCTGTAGCCTCAAAATACCCTTCTGACCACTGTCTCACATTTTTAACTGTAGCTGGCTGTCTAACTGTACCAGGGGTTTGTATATTGGTAGGTCTGCAGCGCTGTGAGCACTTTTAACATTCGCGTACAGCAAGTCTAGTGTCCTATCCCCCTAGTGTAGCAATCCACATACTGAGTAAAAGTAGGAAGAGTCTTGGTAAGAGATGTGTGGTTAAAAAACACATGATACTACTAGACTGCAGGTGCAACTTAAATCTGGCTTAAACTGAATTCTTGTGGCGGAAATAAATCATGTCTGCAGTATTTACACGCGATGTAACCAAAATGAGGATGCGGTTTTCTTAAGGAGAAAGATAGGAAGTAGAAAGAAAGAAAAAATTACAACCATTGTCAAGGGAAATTCAATATGTATGTCTGCCCAAATTAACTTCACAGGATCTTATCTCTGGAGCTAAAAGACAAACTAGGAAGTTTGTGGAAGCAAAGGCAAAGGGG
>QMIH01000079.1:700764-734277 GCA_003987875.1 Clarias batrachus
TATATATATATATATATGCTATCTAAGGGTGTTGTGGTCTCACATGACAATGCATATCTGATGTCTGCACAGTTCTGCCCACACTGTCAATGCTGCAAAAACTTTGAGGTGTTAAAGCATCCTCCCTATGGTGCACATGGTAGAATGATGCTATTAGATGCAAAGACAAGTTTTATTTACTGCCCTGAGAATCTTGAGGTGTTTATGGCCTTTTATATCCCTGGCAAACTGCCCAAAACATTTTTTTTATTTAAAAATGACACAATTAAGACTGTATACCTCAGTCTTTACTTTCATAATTAAAAGTTACRMTTTTACTACTGACTGTTATAAATGCAYTTACTCTRTAAAACAAGCAATTTACTAATCTCTTTCYCTGAAMCAGTACARGAACCTTTTAAACAATGCATGTGAGTAATTGTACTGTATGTGGCTTGAAGGTTGAAATGTGTGAAAAAGAATTCCTGAATTCCCCCACGACTGAAATTCTTGCAGGCTGCTTAGCCAGCTCGGTTTTTTTATACTATAATCTTTACAATATTATATACTATATTATACACTATAACAATGTTATGTGCTGAAAAATATTTAAATTTACCCACTTCCTGTCAGAGACACATGCACACATTGACAGGCATCTACACTACGCATAGTGAGATGGCCCAGCTGGATGTTGCAGAGACTTTTCAGGGCATACTCAGAAATCTCTACTCTGTGCTACTGAATTCAAATTCCAGTATACAGACCCTTGGTTACCAACCCCAAAGCAGGTGGGTTTAAACTCAAATTTTAATGTCTATTTGTTTGTGGATATGTTTTAGGATTTACACATCATTTTTTAAATTAATTGGTGCCAAACACACACACAGACACAGATTAAACCTTAATTATCTTATTTATATCGAAATGAAGTCAAATCTGTTCCACACACAAAACGTTTTATGCAGTTTTCACAATGCCTCATGAGCGCAATGCTCTTTCAGTTAAAGCACCTGGATCACACAGGCAAAAAAAAAAAAAAAAACATGTTTATGTTTCTTTCCATTACCAAATTAATAATAATTCGAAATTCCTGTCTAAAACAACGCTACGAGATTAACTACTCCACATGGCCACATGATGGCAGTGTAGGGAAAGGGGACAGATTTAGTCAGGGGGACTGGTATGCTTTGCATTGTTTATTCATGTTAAAGGTGTATAAGACTCACTTTGTCTGACCTAAGAGCTAAAATCGGACATACGAATGTGCTCCCGGAATGGAACTCGCTTGTAAGTCAAGGACTACCTGTAGTTATTACTAGCCGTAGTACCCGGTGTTGCTCGCGCTTTTCATAATTAAAACCTTGTGTTAGGTAAATGTAAAGAAAACAGTATACATTTCATCAATCCTTCTATTTTTCATACTTTTATTACTAATTTATAAGAAAAGAGCTTCAACGCCTGCTGTAATTTTTTTTTACTGAACTACTTGATAATATATGCAAAGATTAAGCCTTGAGAATGCGACATAAAAGTTGCCCATGAGAAAAACGGGGAGACCTCAGACTAATCCAAATCTATATATACTGCATTGGCTTTATATATTCACAAAGTATTTTTTTATACACATAATCAATACATTCAATCAAATAATGTCACGGTGCATCGACCATGTCGCGCAGGCTTGGAGGGCCCAAAAGCAGACACAACAGATAGTACTTAGTTTAACTGATTTTAATGAAGGAAGTGCATGATGAAGAAAAAGGAGAACCATAGAAGCAAAAAGGGTCGACAACATGAACAAACGAGAAAGTATTCTTGGCAGACACAAGACATGAAAAACACAGAGCTTGAAGCACACAATAATTCGCCAAGGAATGTTTGCTTTGTGAGAGTTATATAGAGCGAAGTGATGAATGAAAGTGAGCAGGTGTGCTTGATCCGGTGAGTGAGGCGGCAAAACGGCAAAAGCAGTGGACTGAAATGTGGAGAGGTCTAGCTTGGGGCAGGGGCGTGAAAAATAAACAATAACAATAAAGGAAAAAAGAAGAGAAAAGAAAAAAAAATCATACAGTACATTATGCAAACAAAGCCAGATGTAATAAAACAATAGAACAATCACAAAGTGGAGAATCTACAACTTAAGTAGACACAAAGGAAGAATACAGGGAAAAAAAAGTTTATCGCTTTAGTACATGTTGAGTCTTGTAGAGTTTCTATATATCGTTTTTGAAAACAAAGTTTAGTGCCAGTATGTTTTTGTTTATGGATATTATATTTAGCTAGTAGTGAACACAATTATGTAATATTTTTCAATCTTCTCTTTTGAGTAGCCAAAAAATCCAAATGAAACATCTTTGAAGCAGAAAGAAAAGTCACTTTCAAAATAAGATTGAACGAATATTAAGAATTCTGACCAAAATGTCTGTCTAGAATTATCCCCCCCACCCCCAACTGCCAAAAAGAACAATTCACTTAAATTTCTGACTTATATTTCCTTAAAAAAGGCTTTGGAAGAATAACATGTGCATAAATTATGTTATTTATTTTACTTTATTCATTAAAGGATACTTTTGAGGCAAGGATCGTACTTCCTCCCAGGGTAAATCCTCTACAATATCAGACCAGGTGAGTACCACAGGAGAACTTTTCCCCCAATGACCATAAATTTAGACAACTCGTCTCTAGCGTTTGCACTACGGGATATGGACGGTCAGTAGTTACCATACAGTCATGGGTCTAGCTGGTGGTACTGGCTAGACCGACTGATGGTGTTGCAGTGGGCAAAATAGGGCAGGCATAAAGGCAGAGGGGTTTTAAACAGAAAGTGTCTTTATCTACAAAACAACCAATAATAAAGAACGTAAGCAAAGAAATCAAAACCACAAACTCAAACTATAACTAGGGCTCTTTAAACAGACATAAGGAACTGGACTGACACAGGGAAGTGAGGATGAGGAAACATGGAGCTGGAGTTAACTAAAGACGCATAAGGGGGGCTGGAGACAGGACCAGGAGCACACAGACTAGAGACAGGACTGAAGACAGGACCAGGAGCACAGAGACTAGAGACAGGATCAGGGGCACAGAGACTAGATGGGTTAGTGGTTAGTTAGGTTAGTAGCTACATGGAATACTGGGGACGCTGGATGCTGACCTAACCGGGGTAGTAGCGAATGGAGTTAGTGGCTATCCAGGTTAGTACTGACCTAATAGGGGGGAACTGAACACAAAAGGCAGGGCACACATGAGGCTACACCAAATTAGCGGCTAACCTACTAGCAACCAGAACCACTAGCAGTCAATCCCACTAGAGGCCAGCCTAATGGAGGCTAACCATACTAGGGGCTAACCCTACTAGCAGTCAAGGCCTACTAGCGGCTAACCCTGCTAGCGGCTAAGCCCACTTGTGGCTACACAAATCTAAACAGAAAGGGAAGCTACACACAAAGGATTAAACCAGAAGACAGACACTAGGGACGCACAGAACAGTACTTACACAGGAGGAGACACAGCCTAACTAAACACTGAACAAGACAGCTCCATGAATCCACTAACACACAGAATATGAGGGAAACTAATAAGAGCCCTCTTGAAAACAAAGGTTACAAAACATAAACCAAATATAAACTTAAAGAAACAAAAACCAAACAAAAAGGAATGCCCACATGACAGTATAAGGATATACAGTAGATAAAAACAATCAATGCTCGACCCTGTTTCCCAGAACAAACTGCTATTTATAAGATGTTTAATGAGCCACCTCAGTTCAGGAGAGCCCCATCACCTGACCGAGGTGCCTTCTGAGAAACTGAGTCGACCAACAAAAACTACAAACAGAAACAGTGACCTCTAGTGGAGGTTCCTAACACATACAATATTAAATTATCACACTACTGTTCCCACAGCTCAATATCAGTTCCAAGTGCAATATCTGATCACCAGTACCATTTGTGCAATTTCTTTCTTTTCCATTTCCATTCCAAGTGCAATATCTATTTATTTATTATTTTTAGTGCAATATGTAACTTACAGTAACTTACTGTATGTTATATTTAATTCTATTTTCTATTTATAAATTTTTACTACTGTAATTTTTTAATTGTTATTTTTTATCTTAATCTTGTTTCCTTGTTTAATCTATTACTCCTTTCCTTTCTTYCCGGTAAACAAATCAAAGCAACTGTAACCAAGACAAAGCAATTTCCCTCTGGGATTAATAAAGGTTTTGAATCTTGAATACTATTCCAATACGATATGACATAAGGAATTGTAATGACCTCTTTCTGGAAGAGGGCTCTTGATTTCTTTTCGGCTGCTCCACAGAAAAACAAACTCCTCCGACCACTGTATCAGTTAGTTTCAAAGAATAAGAGCATGGCAAAGAAAATGTAGAGCCTTGTAACAATAAACTCACCCCGGAGGGTATGGCATTAGCAACAACAGCATATTCATTAGCAGATATATGAATATTGTATTTCTGTTAAAAAAAAAATCTACATAATTATAAAGTCTGCCGTGTGTGTTAAACACATCAACCAAAATAAAGTTATTTTTCAACCAGTTATTAAAGTGATTTATTCTTGTAAAGGACATCATTATTGTTCCATAAAAAAATATCTGTGTGGAGAAAAAAAATGTGTTTGTATATTAGGGACCAAGCCAAGAGCATCTGTTTATGGAAATTAGAAAATTTGACTGGGATCTTTGTAACATTATATTTACAGAGTAGGAGAAAATTCAGGCTGCCCACTTTAGAGAAAATGTAATTTGGGATAATATTTCAAAGAGAGGAGGGATTATTAATAAAATTCCTAAGACAATGATTTTAAAAGGTGTTGTTTAAGGTAGTAAAATCTAGAAATTCCAGTCCCCCCTTTATTATATTAAACAAAATAAAAATTTAGTTTTTTGGTCTTTGTTAAGCTTTGTTTTTTATGATACCTAAATAAGTAACATCAGCTTCCACAGGAATATTACAAATGGATGGAACATTACAGCTTTTAATAGACATTAACTCACACTTGTTGATATTTAAATGGAGACCAGAAGCTCTAGAGAAGGAATCAATCAGTTTTAAAGCTAAAGGGATTTAGGAGGCATCTGTCACGATTGTGGTGGGTTTTTTAGGCGAGGTATAATTGCAGAGGTTAAGACTTGAAGTTTTTAATAATCATAACAGAACATAAACAAACAAACAAACTCTAAACAACAACAAACTAAACAGACGGTATTGGTAACAGACCACTCACCAATACCGAACCAAACAGATGCAAGGCACCAAACTGAACTAAAGCAGGCTATTTATAAAGAAAGTAATGAGCTACCTCGGTTCAGGTGAGCGCTCCCATCACCTGACGAGGTGCATTCTGGGAAACGAAGTCCAAACAAAAGATAAACTATAAAAAGTCTATAGGCGTAATGGAAAATCCATTTCCACTAGTATTATGAAACCATTAGACTTGAGCCTCATAGCACAGGCGCATAAATTTATTACAAACACCCACACACATTGAAAAATAAAAATCTGACATAAAATAAAAGTAAAATAAAAATGTTACTTCTGAATCTATACTGATATTGAGTTCTGGTTGTGACTCATCCAGATGCACAAGAATATGGATAGTGCTTAACTCTGTGTAATCAACTGACCCAAAACTTATAGGAATTGCATGAGTTAACAGTCTGGGCAAGAAAGAAATCAGCCTCAGCCTTAGGAATTATGCCTTAGTAATACTGTTCAAAGATTATTAAATGAATAAAATTTTTAGCCACTTATGCGGGCCGTCTAGAATCAGAAAGGAACTTCAACTGTTAGATGCAAGAATATAGCACTAGTAATAATATATAGTAGCACTAGTACTCATGGTAGTTATAGCATATAGTATTTTAAGTGATGATACAGTAGTATGGCGCTACATTCAATATTTATTTGCAGTTCAAATGAAAACACTGATCTGCATTCTGGTACAGTATGTCATGAAGTACACTCTTCTATATAAAACATTTGGGACACTACAGGTAAGGTAGACCCTATTTTATATATATATTTTGTTTGGGTGAATATTTTAAATGGCAATTGTACCAACTGGAATAAACAGAGTCGTGTGCTTCCCTTGTTTCTCTTTAACACTGCAACGCAAAAATCTGCAGAACCTAAGACTGCAGAGTAAGGTGTATGGTTAGTGTTAGACAAAATGGCTGGGCACATGCAATAGGGAATTGTGTGTACGTACATTCGGACGCAATGCCGTTATTTTCAGAATCTCACTTTAAGCTTTTCTGAAAAGTTGGCAGTTCTGGTGTAGATGCAGTGTAGACAGTTGCATGACTATATAAAATCAAAGTATCTGAATCTAATCAAATCTGTATCTATTTCTCTTTAAGCTGTGAAGTTTTTTATTTGTATTTAAATAAATCACATGATGATGATTAATAATAACACTAATGATAGGAGAAGGGGGAGGAGAAAGAGGGCGACAATTTTTAAAATTATTTTTTGAAAGTTTTTTGAAAGTATTTATTACTCTGCCATTTTGCTATCCAACACTGGTTGCTTCCACAAAGCTCCCATTAAAACAAAATGTGCAAAATGACAGCTTTGTTTTTTTTWAAAAAATTAGCCAGAAATGAATGACTGTGGGTGATTTTAGAGGTGGCTAAAAGTAGTTTTGTGTTCACAAAGGTCAGGGATGTCCAAAGTGAAGAATAAGTGGCTTAGTGTCCAACATGGTGCATTTTTTCCTTTCACCACACAGTGGATGCAGAGTATTAATAAAGATATACCTCTACTCATGCAACGTCTTAAACAGAATCATATTTAGGCATGACTACAGACAAGAAGCGTAACGTTAAAAATTTCAAAACAGCCTCAGACCACTAAGGATTAAAATCTTAGTGTAAAGAAACATTAAAAATAATGCACATTGAAAACACTAGAGGGCGCCTGCGCCTTGATGACGTCAGGTTTCATTCAAACGTTTGTTGAAAATATTCCAGACAATAAATAAATAAATTAATAAATAAATAAATAAATATTCCAGACACACGGGGTGAAAAAAATCTTACTATTAAAAAATAAACTATTTTTTAAACAAAACAATAAAGGAAATGTACTTAACTATATAATATAGAAGATTTTGCCCTGTCACGGTTTAAATGTAGTGATGACATTCCCTATAAACCTTGCCTTTGTACCACAGGTCATAGTTTTATCCTTTATCTCACATGCTTAAAGACTGCTGCATTGGATCTAACATAGAAGTTTTACATAAACTTTTGTAGTAATCTTTTTTTCCCATCTCTAGTGTACATTGTCATTAATGTAAAAAAAAAAAACATACATACATACCATATTTGTTTGAAGTTATTGTTGATAGTTTCATTTATTTAATATAATTTGGTGATAAATGATTAGAATATCAAATGGACGCATTTTCAGTATCGTCTCAGGATTTCGGAGCCCACAGTATATCACAGGCTGTCCCTTGGCTGTTTTAGATGATATATTTTGAAAAGGACACCCACAGGCATTCAAAATGCTGTCAACAATCTGTGTTTAAAAAGCCGGTTTCACTGCTCATCATATCTAAGTGGGTGTGTGTGTGTGTGTGTGTGAGAGAGAGAGAGAGAGAGAGAGAGCAACAACAAGTCAGCAGCCCGGCCCTTCTCGACTTACCTGTTGATTTACATCACTGTGGTTATAATCACGTGATACCAGTATAATAGCGTCATGTGCTCTCTCCACACCTGGAAACTGTCCTCCGGTAAGCTGATCTGTGGTGGAAAGGCTTGCTAGGCGCCTAGCGTCACTGTTTTATTACCAGGTGACAACACTAATCCGGTATTAATACTTGCAGGATAAAACATGACTGAATCCGCTGTGGCCTTCGCCAAGGACTTCGCGGCGGTTTGTGTCGCGGCCGCGGTGTCGGAGACTGCTGTGGCTCCGCTAGAGAGAGTCAAGCTGCTCCTTCAGGTCAGAGCTGCTTCTCAAAAGCACCAACTTCACACCGACACCCGGTTTATTTATTCTAAATACGATTGATTAAAGAATCGCGCGATATCTACAGCAGCGGTGCGCGTCGAAATGCCAAGTTTAGGACGTTCAGATGTATGTTTTTGTGTTTATTCCACCGCAAAAAACTGCTGGGTTAAAAAACAACCCAGCCGCYGGGTCACTATTTGACAGAACACGCGCTGGGTTTTACCATTTAACCCAGAATTCTGGGTTGTTCACCTTACCCAACCAGTGGGTTAAACTGATACTCTTGCCGGGTTAAATGTTAAAGTGCTGGGTTATTTTATTTGACCCAACCAGTGGGTAGAATTAACACTCCTGCTGGGTTGACACACTCCATTTGATTTATTTATTTTTTCTCAAAAAAGACCCAGAATGTACACAACTTCACGTAAATAAATTGTCACAGGATAAGAAAATGTGAATAACTCAATTTTGACAAAAATGTCGCACAAAACATATAATTCCATGGTGACCATTTGTTAAATATAAAATTAATGTAACATATGCTGTAAAAAAATAAAAAAAACAAGAGCCCCCTGGAAATCTGCATTTTCCTGCATATAATTCAATGTTTAAACACTTTATATAGAAGTTTTCAATGGAAATCTTATAATGCCCACATGACATCAAACATTCCCCATCTTAATATTTTAACTATTAGTTATTTATCTATTACTATTTAATGTTCTTCAAAGTGACATTGAAAACAAAAACAACTAAATCGTTTTTGATTAAATGTCAAATGTCAATCGATTATTGTTTAAATGTGTGGTGAAGAACGGTTGTCCTCAAAAAATTAACATATTAGTACCCATGTCCATCAATATGATCTACAGTATGCTGGAGAAACTCACAGGTGGGAAAACACTGCTTTGTGTATTTAACATCAAAAAAAAAAAAAAAACCTCAACCAAAGAGTCTGGAACGCAAAGAACAGCTGCGATATATTACACTATGCCTCCAACAATGGGAAAGGTCTCTCTTATCTCATCCCCTAGGTACAACCATGGAACAATGCTCCAGTCAGCTCCATATTTTGCAGATATCTGTCCCATCATGTTGGTCCTCAAATGGGGCACAGAATATGAAAACATGAACTCCCCTCACGCCCATATCAAAGTGCGACAAAAAGGTGGAAAAGCGAATAAACATGGAAATGAGATCGCTCCTACCACAACAATTTTAAAACATTTAAAATTTAGGATAAATTCATATTAACTTACCATAAAATACTGACAGCTTTAAGTGGCWTGCCCCTTCTTCAGAAGTGAAGAATCCAGAAAGTTCGTCATGCTGTGTCTCATTTCCAAGAACGCAAAGAACAGACTTGACTTGGAAGTGCACAGTCGAGGGTTTGAGGACACCGGGTATAGTGCAAATGGAACACAGCGTACAGGATGCGTCTCACAGCCGCGATGTATTATACCATAACCGTATTATATCAAAGATTACCTTTTAGAAATACACAAAATGAAATAAATCCGCTGTCTTAATCACAAGAGACATCACAGCCAGCGGTAGTTTTTCAGAAGTTCAGAAGAAGGTGAGGCAGCGTTGGGCGGCTGCATGAGCACAGAGCACCGCAGGATAGACGCTGTCTTTACTAACCCATTGAGGTTTTGAGCTGCACACACATACATTCTCGTTTAAACAGCTCTTAAAACTACAGTTTGTGACACAATAACAGTAATATTTAAAATACTCAGCATAAACAATGTGTTTACAGAAACAACCCAGCATTTTTTAGAGTGTACGCAGGTAGATACAGGGCGATACGGCAAAAAAAGCATTCTATATAAGAGTGAGTGAGTGAGTGAGTGAGGTACATAGATGCAGGTCCACAATTGAAATAATTAGGTTATGAATGTATCTGTCCAAAAATAAGATGAAACGCAAGACACTGCAAGTAAAAATCATTAAACAGCATATATCTCAATCAGATTGTAATTTTTAATTGAAACCATTACAATAATTTAGCTACTATAGTAAACACTACAGTATACCATGGAGTTTCGTAAGTTACTGTGGTCAGTGTGGTAAACCCAGAGGTGGAAAGTAACGAATTACATTTCCTCGCGTATAATAGCTTACTGTAGACAATAAGGTATACCACAGTGTATATTAACTTACTGTAGTCATTACAGTATGCCACAGAATATAGTAACTTATTGTAGTCAATACGGTATATCCAAGGTGTATAGTATCTTACTGTAGTCAATACAGTCTACCACAGTGTACCTGTATAGTAACTTACAATAGTCCATAAGGTATACCACAGTGTATAGTATCTTACTGTAGTCAATACAGTCTACCGTAGTGTATAGTTTCTTAATGTAGTCAATACAGTCTACCGTAGTGTATAGTTTCTTAATGTAGTCAATACAGTATGCTACATTGTATAATAACTTACTGTAGTCAATACGGTATGCCACAGATGATAGTATCTTAATGTAGTCAATACGGTATGCCACAGATGATAGTATCTTAATGTAGTCAATACGGTATGCCACGGTATGCGCACTTAAGCCTTGTTGAATTTTCTCACAGGTGCAACATGCCAGCAAACACATTGCAGCTGATAAGCAGTACAAGGGCTTCATTGACTGTGTCGTGCGCATCCCCAAAGAGCAGGGTGTTCTCTCGTACTGGAGAGGCAACCTCGCAAATGTGATTCGATACATCCCTACGCAAGCCCTCAACTTCACCTTCAAGGACCGATACAGGAGGTTCTTCCTAGATGGTGTTGACCAGAACACACAGTTCTGGCGCCACTTTGCTGGGAACCTGGCAGCAGGGGGCGCGGCAGGTGCCACGTCACTCACATTCGTCTACCCACTGGACTTCGCACGTACACGTTTAGCAGCGGACATCGGCAAGGCAAAAGCGGATAGGGAATTCACTGGACTGGGAGACTGTTTTGGAAAAATCCTCAAGGCTGATGGTCCTAGAGGTCTTTACAAAGGTTTTAACGTGTCCGTGCAGGGCATCATCATCTATAGGGCGGCCTATTTCGGACTCTATGATACAGTTAAGAGTGAGTTCTGAGTGCAGTTTTAATTTAAAGGCAGTTAAGATATGTAGATACTGAATGCTGTGATCTGTTGTGTAGGTACATTGCCAGATCCAGAGAACATCCACTTTTTGATGAGCTGGATGATCGCACAAAGTGTAACTATTGTTGCCGGATTCATCTCCTACCCCTTCGATACAGTGCGTCGCCGCATGATGATGCAATCAGGACTTAAAGGGGGTAAGTAAGTACACGGTTGACAAACATAGTGTCATATAACCAGATGCTGCATACCAGTCACATCCAATCTGGATTCCACATCATTTTTTGTTTTCTAATTAAATCCCCCGTAAAAGGAATATGTCATGTTTCTATTTTTCTATTTATCGCAGGTGACATCATCTACACAGGCACAGTGGACTGCTGGAAAAAGATTGCTCGTGATGAAGGGGTCAGCGCCTTTTTCAAAGGAACATGGTCAAATATTCTCAGAAGTATGGGGGGTGCCCTGGTGCTAGTCCTTTATGATCAGATGAAGAAAATCCTCTGAATGTCCAGATGTGTTATTATGGCCAACTTGCAAACAGGGACAGAAAACACTGTGAACCAATGAATGTGTGTAGTTTTATAGTGAAGACGGCATTAGCATTTTGTGCTTAAACATTTAGTCTTTGTTTCTTTTGGGGAAAACGGGTATAGATGTTTGAGGGGAAAAAATTATATTCATAAAAAGGTATACAAAATACAACAATATAGTAATTTATTTAATATTAATTCAAGTAAAATATAGTAAATATTCATATTGTAAAAAAAAATATGTGTAAAATAAAAAGACCTCTGGGAAATGTGTCGTATCTGGGTCTACTGACATCTAAAATACACCAGACCAAATATAAAAATGTTGTCTAGCAAAGCCAAATTATGTTAAATAAAGAATATTTATCATTTGCAAAGTTTATTAAGACAGATACAGTACATTAACACCAAGGCTTCTTACTTAGGCAACTTACTGAACGGTGGTGACAAATTAGTATTTTTAATGAGGCTCGTGGTAATTCGAATGACTTTGTAAAGCCTGACTGAGTTGCATTTATGTAAGTACTGTATATGCTCCAATAACCAATCACTAATCAGAATGGAATTTCCACTCCATTGTTCGCACCACCCAATCATTGGCCACCATTTCGTTTTCCACACACATGATTTCTTCTCTATTTTTAACGAACTTCATATATATGTTTATAAAATGCAACTAAAAGTGAATGGATTATAACTTTCCATAAGGAAATTATTATGGTTCTTCAATGAGAAAGAAGTAAATAGGCTATGAGCTCATCCTATTGCATTTTTCGATTTTTCGGTGATTTGCACATTTTTTTTTTGAGTAGCAAAACTGAAACAGTTATTTTTTTGTAACTGTTTATTTTATTTATTTATTTATTTATTATTAGGGAAAAAAATGTCTTTTAATCTATCTGTCTATGCTGTTGTTGGTTGCCACCACAGACCATTGGTCCACAAGCTTGGTACAGGTTTTACACCAAATGCCTTTCCTGACGTGTACTCCCAGTTTTAATCCGGGCTTGGGACCGGCACTGCATCCGGTGGGTTGGGTTTTTCAATTAAATTAAATTTTATTTGTATTAACAATTTAACAATTGACATTGTCGCAAAGCAGCTTTACATAATCAAAAGAATTATATAAGTTTGTATGAGAAGGAACACGTATGAATCAAAATGATAAGACTGTCCCTGATGAGTAAGCCGAGGACGATGGCGACAGTGGCAAGGAAAAATTCCCTTGAGAGGAACCAGACTCAGGAGGGAACTCATCCTCAAAACAGATAGCAGGCATTGATCTGCATCATATATCATATCATATAGGTAGACTCCAGTCCTGAACTATCGAGCGACTGAAGTCACAAGTCCTCAGAGAACAGCTGTCTTAGAATCTTAGAGATAAAACGGAAGGTTTGATATCGGCCTGTCATTGGACAAGGGTCAAGGGCAGGTTTCTTAATTAGTGGTTTAATAACTGCTACTTTAAATGATTTGCTTAATTAGCTAGCTACTTTTAAAAAGGTTCTTAAATTAGCTAGTCAAGTTTTGTGAAAGAGCATGCTCAATTATCTAGCTTCAGTCAGTTAGTTAGTTGTTTATTTATTTATTAATGTATCTAATGTTCTTATACATCTTATAATGTACCAAATAAGAGTTTTGTCAGATTTAATATGTTCCTCATAATTGTTTGCTTAGAGGAAAAACTAGTCATGTGGGGTCAGGTATGATAGGGGTACTTCAGCCCTAAAGCAAATGTATAGCGTGTGGTGAATATATGCAGCTCGCTGTGGATAAGGGCATCTGGTAAATGTATAATAAACCTATTACCTTTTTAAAAGAAAATGAATCTTTGATGCTTATTTATCTAATATAATTAAACGCTTGATTCAAGTAGTTTTTAATTCAGGTTTTGTGAACTTTTTAAATAAAGGGTTTGAAACACCCCATACTTAAGAACAGTTTCTCTGTATTTTTCACTTCTGAAAATGATCGCTAAATTTCTGCATTGTTGYTGAAGTGAGAGTCTGAAATCTTCTGTTTTTTACCTTTCATTCATGCATTGTAATGGAATAATGAAATCTCATAGTAAAACCTCTCATCATCATGATTACCCTGAAGTATCACAGGAATCATCATGGAGTAGTAATTAGTAACATTATGACACTTAAGCGTAGCTGGAAAAAAAATCTGTTTAGTATATTATTTAATTATAAGCAATAAATGATTAATAAACTTGATTAACACAGAGTGACACTTCCAGAATGACTGTTACAAAGTGAAAGGTGTGTGAATTCTTGAGTTGAAACCTTAAACACAGCTATTCTGTTGTTACAGCACAGAGACATTTGACTCCTACTGGTCTCTTGTGTAATATGGATTCATATGATGACCATGAACCCAGGGAAAATCTGTTTCATCTTGTTCAAACCTATTTTAATGAATGTCTTGATCAATAATATTGTGATTTATTACAATAAACATTGTTTTGTAATGGCATTATTCAACTATTATATCAAGATGGCAGTAATGCTTTATGCTTTAATAAAGTAAGTAATAAAATAAGCTACTTTGGTTAAGGACATCAAATATTACCAATGATCTCGGAGCTGAATTTATGGGTGTAAAAAAAAGCTCCATGGGTTCATCCCATATGGTATGGTTTATGGGTTGAATTGTTCACCTGATGAAGTATTTGGAGTTTGGTCAATTTGTCAATTAGYGATATTAARCCGTTTTCAGATGTTATATATCCTTCAGTAGAGAGCTTTTACCTTATGATAGGCATAAGGTCAAAGCTCTTCAGTGAAGGATATATTTTATAAGGAGATTTTAATGTATCTGATTGTCATAGTGCACAAACTGGTCTCTTAAAGTAGCCTCAGCCAGTAATACGTTTTCATAGTGACTTTCTTGAGATTACCCACCCTGTTAGAAAAGGTTTAAAGCTGTGTTGAAGGAGTTTGCATCCTTTAGATTATTTATAGCGGGATGTCTTCTACATTCATAAAAATCATGAGAAGGAATTTTATTGGAAAATAGAAAAAATAGACACAAAACAAATATGAGCCATACTTGAAAATGCCAAACTGTGTGCTTGTAGTTTAATAAAATATCAATTTCTTCATCTGTAGTCGCCTATTTATCCATTTAAGAGTTGTGATAAATCCTGGGAACGTTGGGTGTAAGAAAATAGCTTAGATATAACATTCCTGGAATTCTTCTCGCCAAAGTATAACAGTCCAGCTACTTTTACTGTATATTTACGGGAGGTGGAAGAACACTAGAAGAGCACCTAGAGGAAGCCATTACACGTGAACAGTACACGTGAAATGTAACACACCACACAGAAAGCAATCCAAGTACATGATCAAACTATGGACCTTTGAACTACAAGACAGTAAAGCTGCCTGCCATGCCACACAAGTAGAAATATATTTCATGCAATTAGTTAATGTATTTAATCATGAAGTGTATCCAGTTTTTTTGTCCTTAGTCCTGGGTGCTCATTGCAATAATGAACTTAAAAATCAAAGTGCAATGTGGTTGCTATGCTTCTCCACAACATTCTTGATAACACTGTACTCGAATAGCAGAACAGCATGACCCCTATGTGGAAAGTGCTGTTGCATGTCATGTAAGAGGTAAGATCTTTGTGTCTCTGCTGGATTTTTTTGTTTCCCACACAAAGGTCAACATGGTGTCCGCCATCTGGGAAGCATAAACTGCATCAAAATTGCGACTTTGCTCCTGGGAGAAAGTGTTGACCCAGTCTCCGATTTGACCTACAAAAAAAAGGAGAGGAGAGAGAGCTGGATTTATTTGTGATTATGGCAGACCTTTCTCAACAGTTCACTTTAAAAAATTGTTTTAAAGAACTAACATACCCTTTGTGAAAGCCCTACCTTTTCTCATGAACTTGCCCTTGCTGTGGTCCATGATTTCCTGAGGAATCAGGGTGTAGTTCACCATACAGTTCTCTCTCATGCTGTTGAAGCTGCAGCTCTTCTGGGTGCTGATCAACTCGTCCTCCAGCAGAGGGCACTGCAGGAATCTGCTCACCTTCACCAGGGAACCACACAGATCCTGCACCAAACCAAAGACACGTTACTACTCACGTGTCAATAGACCCTCATACAGTATGTTAGAAATGATCTTGAACTGAATTTAAAATCTGTTATAGAGGAGTAAGCGAAGATCATCAGAGAGCATAATATTTGATTGATTTAAAAAAAAGTATATATAAATTAATCAGAACCATTAAATGGGCACTATGGAATTAATCAATCTTTAATGAGAATGCATTGGTAATATTTTCAATAGCAGCTTCCACAATGCAAAATATGCATAATATGCAATGTGAGCATATCTTTAATGTACAGTACCAGTCAAAAGTGTGGACACACCGGTTAAAACTTGATACAAGATTGAAATATGTTTTCTACATTCTAGAACAATGCTGCTAGAGGTTTAAAAAAAATATGACATAACAAATGTGGAATTAGGTATTTACTCTACAGATCTACAGCTTTACAGAGCATAAGTAGCAGATACACCACAACTGTTCAAAGGATTATTGTATATTTAGGATGTCTTCAGCATTGCTTTACAGTGTAGAAAGAAAGAAATATGAGTAAAGATCATGGAATTAGAAGGTGTGTCCAAACGTTTGACTGGTAGTGTAGAGACATTTATCCTTCATTTTGTATCATGTCCATTTCCAAATAGTGAGCTTGTTCAAATTATCTGCTAATACAACATATAAATCTAAACTTCAAATTTGTAAATGCATCTCATCTCATTATGTATGAGATGCCTGGGCCTTACAAAAATGTCACACATTCTAATATTCTGAATGGCATTTACTGTCTGTTTGACAATGGAACACATTCAACATGTTTTGGTCTATACCAGTGTAAGGYTTTATAATTGTGCTTTCTGTAGTGCGTTTTCAGTGCTTCCTATTGTGCTTGTTCAGACAAATAGTTACTGTATGCATACAAACAGCTTGTGTCTGCTAGAACCTTTTGTTTAACCAGAAGATACAAATGCATTTCCCATTGTCTGTCTGTCTCCGGGTCTCTCTGTGACTTGTATGTTAATGACTGGTATGATAATGACTGGCACACTGCGAATTACGAAATTAGGAAACATGAACGGCATTTCCCTTTTTTTTGTGTGTGTGTGTGTATCTGTGGGCGTATGTTTGCATGCGTGCACTCGTGCATGTGTGTGTCTGTGGGCGTGTGTTTGCATGTGTGCGTTCGTGTGTTCATGTAATAGCTTTATGCGCTGGTGCTGGCTCAACTCTAATGGTTTCATAATACCAACCACAAAAGACAACTTCAAGACGTCAATGAATACAATGAGGATCATCTTACCTCCCACATGTCTTCATATGTAATATACAGAAAGTTTTCAATGTTTCTGGCATTGCTGGTCCATCCTTTCACATGATCAAACCAAGACCCATAGTACACTACGAAGAAATTAACAGAACATTCAGACATTCATATCAAGCAAGACTACAATTTTTTTGTATGACTTGTAATTGAAACATATTAAGTTTGCAAACCTCTTCCTTCAAGAAAATCGGTCAGAAACTCAGAGAATGTCCCTGGGTCTTTTAGGAACTTGGCCATGTTATGAAAGTAGTAATAAGATACAGTCACATCTTTAGGGTTTCTTGCCACATATATGACCTGAAACCATACATTTTGGAAGTTTTAAAAGGCAGAATATAAGTCAAAGCACCATGACAGGTRAGAGTTACAATTTTCAAATTACAAAGAATTATACACAATCAAAAAAGGAAAGCACAACCAAAAGTCCAGGGGGAGGGGTTGGACCTGATTCAATATCCTCATTAAACATTAACCTTAATCTCTCACCAGTCATCCTTAATTCACAATATGCTGAACAACACAGAGTAACAATTTTGGCTCGGTTTTCTCCATCAAGGAAGAGCAGGATCAGGTCGGACTCCACCAAACTGGATTTTGTTTAAATAATAAAGTTTATTTCTGGTTAATGATGGTCAATGTTTGCATCCCATTGACCAAATAAGTGGTCCTAATAAGTCTTAGCGCTACTGACATATCCAAAGACCAGAATCGTACCCAATTCTTTTTTTTTTATAGGACCTTTAACAATAGCAAAAAAAGCTTCAAAGAAATTATGATGAAGTTTTAGATACCAAATGAACAATTCAGCAGTAAACTTGTTAACAGAAGAAACTTGACCTCATCTTGTGATACCAGATCCCAGAGTCCTGGGATCATTTACTACCTCTAGCAGCCCTAATATATACTCTGTATACAGTAATTCATATCTAGAAGCAGAAGTGAAAGGACTCTCTGCACTATATTAGCTATATGTGGCTCAGCCACAAGATCTTTTGCACCTGACATCAACTATGCGATTCATTAAGTAAAATCACCAACATAAGGAAGGACATCATGGATTCAGATATAGGTTACATGGAGGTCACATGCAATCACACGTTCACCTTACTCATTACTCATTAAGAAGCTGGGATATGCGAAGAATAAAGAATTTCACTGTGCAGTAATGTATGTGTGACCAATAAAGGCTAACTTAACTTAACTTAACTGACAATTGAGAAGCTAGCTAACTAGCATTAGCATCTACGTCTGTTGTTGGTCACGGGTGTGTTTTGCTATCCTGCTGCAATGACCTCATATTTGATGCTTTCCTTTTTATCACATTCTCAAGGTCTTAGATTCTGGTTTGTTTACACAGGAGAACAAACTAGTTTGAGCTGGTTTTATACTGTAGGTGCATTCATTAACCTTGTGTCTTGGCTAGCCCTTTACATGACATTTACATTACACTTACATTTATGCCATTTGGCAGATACCCTTATTCAGAGCGACATACATATAGCGTATCACATTACACAAATGAGCAGTTGAAGCTTAAGGGCCTTCCTCAAAGGGCCCAACAGTGGCAGGCTAGTGGTGCTGGGGTTTAAACCTGGTATCTTTCAGTCAGTCAACAGTATATGAAATCATGAATTTATATAATTAATTCTTTAAAAACGTCTTTGTCAAATCTGTTAATTGAATGGAGTTCATCATTGTTGTTTTTTTGGTACAACAAATATCTTGTTGATTAGGCATCTGGAATGGAATTTAGTTTAAAGTGAAAATTGTCATCTCAATTAAATACTAACACAGCAAAGTTAGCTATGCAATAAAACAAGGTACGATGTGGTTACTCCCTGAGATTATGGACCTACCCTTGATTAAAGTATCTGAACAGGATTGACCGGTCATAATACATGCACATAATATCTGATCAAAGCCATAATCCACTTTTGCCTCTCCCCTGCAATATGTTTAAAAGAAATGGTTCTGCACATCATAGATAAACTGTCTACGATTACAATTGTTTCCCTTTGCTTTAAAACAAAGGCCATGGTTTTAAATTAGCCTCATCTTTTCATCCCAAAATTATTCCAAAAATAGTGCCACTGGTTGTAAAACCGGCAACCCTGCCTTACATATCAAGCTTGTCAGGAGGCACCAGTGGCAACAGAAGTCACACCTACTGTAGTAAATTAAAGAGCAAGATGAAGAGATGAGTGAATTTAACACTCACAGTGATTACAATTGAATGTGAAGCGAACAGATTTGTAAAAACCAATAGGAATATTTCAGGAGGCTTGAGTTACCTTTGCTTTGGAGCCTTGGAGTGCATTAGCTAGCAGTTTGTATGGCAGATGAGTGGTGAGAACCCGAAGACCTTGGAAAGTCTTCAGAACATCTTTGCTGTAACACTGCTCAATCCAGGGAGCTCGAAAGAAGTTAGGCTGTGTTTGCGATTTTCTTGGATCTCCTTTACATGATACCAGTGTGACAATTTCTTGCATCCACGTCGTCCCTACAATAAGGAGAAACATGAAATATAGTGAAAATAAGATGTGTAAATCATGTGACTAAAATGAAAACATAAATCACAAACACACAAATTAAAGTTTGAGTTTCAACCTACCTGATTTGGGATAGGTGACAATCAAGATGTCTGTATCCTGAAATTTAAAGTTAGTAGCATAGCGAAGAGATTCCTGAGTATGCATGTGTCCAGGAAAGGTGATGCCTTGAAAAGTCTCTGTAACATCTAGCCGGGCCATGTCTCTCTGAGTCAGTGTGGGTGTCTGTCAATGTGTGTGAGCGTCTTTAAGAGGAAGTTTGAGTCAAGGCGGCTTTAAATACTTTCCTGAGTGGGAAGAAAAAAGAGAGCAGGGTTTAACCTAACAACTTGACTAGCAACTTGAAAAGGATATATACAGTGCTGTACATAACTGGGAATTACCTGAGAAACCTATAATTTCACCTTTTAGTGCTGGGGGAATTACAGTACATTTCTCTAAAGGCAAATACAATTACTCCACTGTTGAAAAGTTTCCTGAAACATTTTAAATAACGTGCACACCTGTGGTTTATGGTCTGCTTTTACACTGTTGCCTGTTTTCTAAACCAAAAGTGTGAGTTTATTGTTTTATTAAACCAGGGCATTACTAATTACTATTACTATTATGAATACACCAAAGCATTGTTAAGTTCTCAATTCTGATTGGTCAGAAGGTGATGATGCAAAACCATCATGCGCTGGTTTCCTATTTTACTGCTTCTCTGAGGAAAGTAACCCACGTAATTACTCAACAACACATAACATAAATGAAAGAACAGAAAACATAATTGCTGATATGGTTATTCAACATTTAACAGTCACCTAAATGTCTTCACCTTGAATCTTGAATATTTTAATACTGTTTTTGTCTTTTTATCTAGTCTTTTGTTTTGTCTTTTTGTCTAATTGCAAGTTATATATGTATGTGTGTGTGTGTGTGTGTGTAACATATATGAAAAATGTTTGTGGTTGAGTGCTAAAACAACTTGGCTCATAGGAGGTAAGTCATGAGAAACTTCAATTATACATACATACATACTTAGCCTGCGGTGCCTTCAAGTTTCATGACAGATAACAGTAGGGTGTTGACACTGCATGATGACAGACCAGTTATATATAACAGCCTCATTTGAAAGGTTATCGTCATTTTACTTCATGCTTTTTGGAAACTATACAATCTTTTTGCTAAAACGAAAAAATAAGCTTTGTCTTGGTAAACTTTTCTTTTCCTAATGACCTACTTTGTCATTATGATACATAGTCAAAATCAAATAGATGTGCATGGGAGTCACACGACCAATTTGTACAGAAGTAACAGGAAACTCTGGCCCCACGCAGGGGAGTTAGTATGAAAGCACTGAGCATGCAGAAGAATATTGTGTGTTATTTCTGGCATTACATTTGAACGTGTGTGTTGCTGTAGACAATCCTCTCAGATGTTACTACAGCTGTATTCTGGCATAAGAAATGACAGAGGATTTTTTTGTTTTCCAACAATATTTTTCTACTTATAATATGCTTTGACAGGTCTACTTTATGAAAATATAAAACATATTCCACCCACTAATCGTCTAGACTGTATAATCCTGTATACAGGGTCATTGGGGCCTGGAGCCTATCCCAGGAAACTTAGGGCACGAGGCGGGTACACACATACACACACTCTCACACTCATTTACACACTACAGGCAAGCTGTGAACAACAATTAGCCTAATCTGCATGTCTTTGAAGTTTTTTTTTGGTAGGAAACCTGAGTAGCTGGAGGAAACCCACCAAGCATGCCGAGAACATGCAAACTCAAAAAAAAAAAAAAACCTTTCTGCCTGATTTAAAAAAGCTTTGACAACTGCGATTTTCTTCATATTCTTGTGTGTACAGTATGTTGATGAATAATAATCACTTGTAAAGTCCCAGGCATGGCACAATTGATTTGCATTTGGTGAAGCCCACATGGCTCACAGTGCTGAAATAACAAGTAAACTGCAATAAATAAATAAATAAAAACAAATAAATAGAAAATTAAAGAAATTCCAGTATTTAGATTCATGAATGCTCTAGAAAGAAGGAATAAATTTTATATCTGAACATTTACATACATCATCACAATAAAGAAGCGTTTTTAGAAATATTTACTCCATTTTTCTGCTGGAAGAGACTAAAATCCGAGCTTGCAAAATAAATTCTGCCGGTTTTTATTTTTTTAACGTAGTGAAATTGTAAAAAAAAAAAAAAAAATAATAGTGCTGGAGTGAAAAACAAGATAAGACCAGAAGCAAACTGAAATAGGCATGACTTGTTTTATTCACCCGGTGAATAAAGGTCGCTTATTTAAACGTGTGAAAACCGCTAGACATGCAAAAACTAAATATCAGACAGACTACTCATCCTTTGCCTGGCGTAAGGTCAAAACACTTATTGCACAACGGAAGTTCATGTAAGCAGAGGATGCGCGCGCGCGTGTGTGTGTGTGCCTGCGTGCGTGCCTTTCTATTTGTCAGTCCTAATTTTCTTTCTCATCAGCAATTTCTTCTTTTTTTTTGCGTTTTCTATTTTATTTCAGCTATCGTTTACGTTTCCCCAGTAAAAAAAAACATTTAGTGTATTACAAATGTATTTAAATCTTCGATAGTACATATATACTAACAAAAAGTTGTACCACCCCGTCGTTAACGGAAACGTCGTTAATGTGGCTAATTTAAACTATAGCTTAAAATAAACTGATCGGCTTTAATGTAATCAGTGATATTATTAATTCAGGTCGAATGTTGTATATATCTGCCTGTCCTTCTGTATGGCAGAACTCTCTGTCTAAATTACAAAAAAAATAAAAAGAAAGAAACCAAAGAAAGAACATTTTGTAATTTTGAGTATCTTACTGTAACGACGAGGGGCAGATCCACGAGGTAATGCGCTGCGCTGTGCATCCGCTGCAATCCTCACGCGCGGTTGCTTGGCGACGCCACCATGGGGGAAATCAGCAGAGCCGCGCCACACCCAACACAGCGACTATTTGGCCCCGGAAAACGGCGCGCTCCAGTAATAGGGACAAAGCGATGTGAGAGGTCTTCGTCAACGAGAGAGCAGTACGCGACGCGAAAGCAAAAAAAGACTAACAAAAAAGAGAACCCTGAAAAGAAAATAAACATAACAATAAAGTTAAAAGACACAAAAGGTGAGAATACTTGAAATAAACTTTTCGTTTCCAAAGCGCCATTCTGTCTCGATGAGTCAAGAGAGTTTTTTTTTGTTGTTGTTGTTGCGTTTTTAGTTTTATTTCAGTCACCAGTTTTATTTAAGTCYCCACTTAATAAACCCACATTATCTTAATGTGCATAACCACTCTCAAATATCACTGACCACCTCCGAGAACCTGCACCAGGGCTCTTACATTCAGTATTCCATCTCGTGAGGAGATGGTCAAACTTTTTCCAAGTAACAGCTTGATCGCACCAAACGAAGATGCCTGCGGGCTTGGTGCAGTAATTAATGAAAGGGCGAGTAATAGTGAGTGATAAGCATGAGGAGGCCCTGAGATCTGGCAGCGCCTCGAGCAAATATATGAGCGGCTTGATGCACATTACACTTCCGGGTCATAGCTGGGTGATTCTCATGAAACCATTAAACACCAAGGCACTAATGATTTTAAATATACAATGTGTACTTTTGTAATTGCCCTGTGATGGATTGGCGGGATTAAGCAGTATAGATAATGATGAGTGAGTAATTTTGTAATATAAAAAAGCATAAGAATAAAGACAACACTGTTCTCTACCTTGCACAATGTGTCATTTCGACATAATTATTTTTCTGTTGCATTTTCTGCAGAAATTCTCATTATCGCACCGCGTCCGGTAGTGTTTGAATGCGTTATGTTGTAATGTAAACAAAGTAACAAAAAATGGTTGTTTAGATTAATTTTGGTTGTACTAAATTATTGTAGATGACATTTTAAAAAATGCTGAATATTTATTGTAATAATGAAAAAAGTAGGAAAATGATGTGTCCATGTCTGATGTTCTCATCCTCTATGGCTACCGGGCAAGATAATTTCTTTATATCTCCCCAATGAAATATTAAATATTCTATTTTATATAGAATATTTAATATATAGAATGTTAACATATTTTGATTCTCATGAACGAAACAGGAAGTTGTCTATGTCTTGAAAATTTAGATTTCCAATTTTTTCATGAAAATGTAGTTTATTTAGGTCTAATTCTATGCACTGAGAAAAAAAATAGTAAAGCCTCATGGTTTCTTTATTGTTGGCAAACATCCTGATGCACCACATCCTCCGCAACACCATTCTCGTACACTACATTTAAGGGCAGTTGCGGTACTGATAATTTAAACATATTGTGTATGACTTTTAAACATCTCTTATGAACTTAATATTAATTTAAACAGTCAGCACAATTTTTCACAACTATCAGTGAGAATACATTTCTCCCCCCATTCCAACCTGCCTGCACTCGCTTCTTTACCACTTTCCCACACTCTCCATTACACATGACTGTTGACCCCAAGTACTTAAACTCCTGTACCTTCTTCACCTTTTCACCCTGTAATCTTACTGTTCCACTTCCCTTTCATTCATTGTAGAATTGCTGTAATTAATGTGTGAGGCATAAGTGCCTACCATCCCACATTGCAGACAGAGCTTGGCCAATTTGCTCTCACTAGGCCCTCGGCTGCGAGAGGCTACAACATCTTCCGGGGAGCGAATCAGCAATCTCCGGATGATAGGACGAGCACTTTACCACTGCGCCTGTGTTACACAATAAACTTTTGAACTTGAATGCATGATTACGCAAATATTATCAGTTTTTTTTTCTGCATTATCTTAAATCTCAGACTAGTATACTTATTATCATTACCGAAATAATTAACCTCATTCACGAAACCTGTACAATGGAACCTTGGATTGCGAGTAACTTGGTCCGTGACCGTTTTTCAAGACAAGCCCAATTTTAAAATAAATTTTAACTTGATGAATGAGTTATGTCTTGCCATATGGGTAGTACACATGTGCTTTGTCTGCCCAGCGTTCTTCTTTCTCATGCTGTGGGATTGTGGGTAATCGTCTCCCATGCTTTTAGTGCACGAGCGTCATTAAGGAGACTCCTTGTTAAGATTCAAAAAACTTTATTCATCTCAGAGGGAAATTGCTTAGTCTTGGAAACAGTTGCTTTGATTTGTTTACTGGGAAGAAAGGAAAGGAGTAATAGATTAGACAAGGAAAAGAGATTAGGGGAAAAAATTAAAGAAATTAAAAATTAAAATAATAAAAATAAATAAATAGAAAATAGTTTTCCGACAGAGCAGTCTTTCCGTTAGGGTGTGTTTGAGCGCACACGCACACRTGTGTGAAAGTCATCCTRCACAGTAGCCCCCTCCTTCCTCCTCTCCTCTCATCTTATTTCAGCTTCACAAACAAACACACACTGCATGCATGCACAAACACAAACATACTAACTGAAACACTGCTCTGTTGGAATCATCGGAGCTGCCATTGTTTCTTATGGGGGTAGTTCACTCTGATATATGAGTGTGAATTGAATTGAAGTTTGTAGTGCACCAGCATATGTAATGGTTAGTCATCAAGGTTTAGAGAGCTCTTGCATGTGACATCAGTCCCAGTGTAAAACCAAAGTGACTGCCCTTTTGTCTGCGGTTTTACAGTGCCAGACTTTTGTGCCACAGACTTCTTACTGTGAAAATCTTCTTCCAGTTTATGTGCATGAGCATGCCTCAACATACAAGGTTAAAAAATTGAAGAAAGGGATATCGGTTTTCCACTAAAAAACAAGAGAGATTTGAGCTTATCAGCCGTCTGACAGGGAGACGAGATTAATCTTGGTCAAAGGTGAGCCTCTCCTCTCCTCACAGCTCTGGAAAGAAAAAAAAAAGAGACCCCTGCAGAAAACTCCAGAAAACTTCTRGAATGTCATCAAGAAGAAGATGGATGATCACAAACGATCAAATAAAGCTGAGCTGTTTGCTTTTTTTTTTGTTGCAAAAAAGAGTGGTATAAAGTTACCCAATGTGAAAAACTGGTGGAGAGCCAAAACTCATGAAAGCTTTAACTGCAAATCAGAGTTATTCCACCAAAAACGGTTCTCTTAATGTTATTTAGCCAAAACATTAACACAATTTGTCTACAATTTATTTTCGTTATGTTTTATTTGAGTTATTAAAGCTCTGCAAATACTGCATGATCTTGGGTTATTTTTATTTGATGATGTCATTTCATTTAAATATACACTCTAAATAGCATTTTATATATCTATATAACATCTAAATATATTTTAAATTTGGGAGAAGTATTGTCAGCAGTTTACAAAAAATGAAACAAAACTGTTCATCTTACCAATACATGCAACTGTAAGAAAAAAAAAAACATAAACTATTTTTTTCCCCCAGAGCTGCATATATGTGTATTACTTCTGATAATTTAGAGTGCATGTCTGGGTTAAATTCTTCAAGTCATTATGTTTCCATTAAGGTTCTTAAGGTTCTCATGGCATCCAATTAGCATTTGTCATATTCTTGTTTTAAAATTCCTGTTTCCTAAAACACAATTGAAACACATCTAAACAGTTTATCACTTTTTTCACAATGTACTATGGCAAGCATTATGTCTTAGTTATATAATGTGGTTATATAAAGTTAATTTGTTCCAGGAAATTCTAGGCCAAAGACCAGACCTTCATCTGGCATTGGGCAATTTTATGATGTCATATAGTAAAACATCATCCCATTATTCGTTTATGCGATTTATATATCACATATAAAGTTCTTTTATAAAAATCACATATAAAGGTTACACTAACAAAGTTGGTATGGTAATAACGAAGGCATGGTCACCATTTCTAGCTTTCAGGTTTATTTGAAACCCATCTTCAGGAAAGACAACAGTGACACAATGAACAATAGACTGACGAGACTGAAGATCTTAAGCCATTATTCATGGTTTATATCTACTGATGTCAACATCTACTTGTAATAGCAATTTGTCCCAGGGCTTACTTTGGTAAATTATTTCAGTATGGTTGTATATTATGCATAGATATTTGTCCTTTGCATTGATGGACAGCTGAATCCATATTTTATCACAACAATCATGCTTGGTTTCACATACAAGGACTAGGAGATTTTTTATTTTCAGGGTGCAAATTTAGTAAAATGAGAGTTTTGTCCTGTATGGGGCAACTTTCTGAATTTGGAGATGTCATTTTTAAAATTCTCCACTTTAACACTCAAAGATTGACATTGTTGTAGAGAATATCAGCACAGCTGTGATGATGTCATAGGCACGAGCCTTGTCCCCAAACAAAGCTCCTAGCTGAGGCAACAGCATAAAACATGAGGGCTGGATCCCAAATGTGTTAGATTTCTGTTTACTTGCTGATTTGGCTTCATCTCAAATGTTCGGAGTTTGTCCCTAATTTGTGGTGCTACTTATTGTAGATCCATTTATATCTAATGTCTTTGTCTTTTATTATTTGTGAACATACAGTATTTTATGGTAATTGTCTTAAGCATTAAGACAAAAGCATTAAGCAAAATGAATGTCCTACTTCATCATCCAGCTCCAAAGTATATTATCAGAACATTTATCTGCAGCTATGATTGGACCGCCTGCTTCACGTCGGCCTCCCAGCCAAGTTCTTGTAAGCAGATGTGCAAGTAGATGCTTCTCTTCTGCGAGCTGGTGACAAGTTTTAGATCAATGCTCACATGAATGACTGTAGTGGGCTCTGAGCCACCTTGACTTGGTTCATTATTCACAGAGGTACAGCCTTCTTTAAAACATTTGCACCATTAAAATGTTTTAATGCGGCTTGAAGTCTTCTTTAATGTCAATTTGTTTTATGGCTATATTTACCAGAAATTTCTCAAATCCCTCATATAATGTTAATTTATGCCAGGAAATCCAAACATTGTGGGCCAAATTAATTATGAATTCACTCTACATTTGGCATAATCAATTTTATTATGTGATTTGTCTTTGTTAGTGTACAGTATACAATTTATACATAACATAAAAGTTAATACTGTTATAAAAATATTTGCAAAGTGTTTTGCAGTTCAAGAATGAATCACCAACAATCATATACTGTAGCATAATGACTGTTAGTTACAGAGCTGATGTTATGATAACGTTTGTGACACCTCTTTTAATCATGTTGACATCAGCTGCTAGAATAATTTCTCAGGAAATGCTTAGTGTTTGAAGATATAGGATGTTAAGAAGTTATGATCATGCTCTGTCCCTACTTTGAACTTTAAGATTTTTAGCCTTTTATTTAATTTGAACCAGATTAGTTTCTGATGTTGATTTAATTCCAACGAATAATTGCTACAAATTTTACAGTTAAACATTTATGCTGAAAATCCTGGTTTACCATATCACACCATTATAAACTGAGATTCTGTTTTTTTGCTGACAAAGATGGTGAAACCTAGTGTGGTTTTCTGGTGTTCAAGCTGATCTGCCCCTAGATTTGATGCACTGTGCTTTTTGAGATGCTTTCTCGCTAATCATTGTTGTAAAGAGTGGTTATACTGAAAGGTAAGCTAGTTCAAGCCATGATTTGTCATAATTGAGATGATTATGGCGACAGCTCATGAAAACCCCAAATCCACAATCTCAGAAAATTAGAATATTACATGCAATCAATAAAACAAGGATTGTACATAGAACCTCTGACCTCGGACCTCTGAAAAGTATAAGCATGCATATCTACTCAGTATTTGGTTTGGGCCCCTTTTGCAGCAATTACTGCCTCAATGCGTCGTGGCATGGAAGCTATCAGCCTGTGGCTCTGCCTAAATAGCGGCCTTCAGCTCTTCTGCATTGTTCGGTCTCATGTCTCTCATCTTTCTCTTGGCAATGCCCCATATATTCTCTATGGGGTTCAGGTCAGGCGGGTTTGCTGGCCAATCAAGCGCAATAATCCCAAGGTCATTGAACATGGTTTTGGTGCTTTTGGCAGGTGCCAAGTCAGTATCCCTTTTTTCATTACAAGGTTAATAAATGGGGTTAGGATTGTGCAATGTAGTGTGGCATATCCTTTTATTTTCACCTCAACCTAGGAAATACGATAAACCGAATTTTATTTTAATAAATTTAACAAACATGATTGAGTGAATTTTTTTGTTGTTGTTTTACTGTAGGTTGTTTCTGTGGTGATAATAATAATAATTATATGCAAGTATTTTATTTACTTTTATAATAATAATAATAATAATAATAATAATAATAATAATAATAAATAAATAAATAAATAAATAAATAAATAAAATATTTGCACCAATAGCTGTAATAAGTTACACTGGAATCTTTTTGTCCTTTGACCTTTCTTTGATTTGAGTATTTTAGAAGGCAAATAAAGTGACTAGAAAAAGTATGTAA
The DNA here is from genome assembly GCA_003987875.1 of Clarias batrachus. Taxonomy (NCBI): domain Eukaryota; kingdom Metazoa; phylum Chordata; class Actinopteri; order Siluriformes; family Clariidae; genus Clarias; species Clarias batrachus. The sequence continues at coordinate 729,689 of QMIH01000079.1, forward strand.
ACGATTTGGAATTTCATGCTTTTCTGCATTAATTAATTATAAAATGTGATCCGATCTTCATCTTAGCCAAGAGTATTGACAAATACAATGCCTAAAATGATGACACAAATATATTCTGATCTTTTATGTATTTATTGAGTACAACTATGAAAACATTATAGTGCTTTTGTAAAAAATATGTGAATCCGTGTTAATCAGGTGTTAGCATACCTGGAGTCTTGGTAAGAAAATTAGTTCGACAAAGTGGACTAGAGCTACTTTGACTGATTCAAAACCACTCAAACATACAAGAAGAATACACTAAAGTGACCCTTGTATCTCCAAAAAGAGCTTTCAGAGCTCACACATCCACTTTCACACATGGATTAGACTTAACATGTCCCTTTGGTCACATTATTTTCAGTATTTTCTAGGGGTACCATCATTTTTTGTCCAGGCCTGTTCCATGAATTCATTTTTTTTTATAATTCCGTTGAAGCATGGTTGAAAAGCAATGTCTGACTTTCATTGGTTAACATTCATAGAATTCTTATTTATTATTACTTTTGTCAGATTAAAGTTCTTTCTGTGACCATTGTGAGTTTTTCTTTCAATGACCGAAGGGTACCAACAATTTTGTCCACGTGTGTATGATCAAGAATTGTTGATTTACATAAAGCTTGTAAAGGGTTACAAAGTGATTTCAAAGAACTCACCAGTCTACAGTTGAGGCACATGGAGACACCTTGGCTCTGTAGCTACTCTACCAAGAAGCGGCGCACAATTAAAATGCCCAGAAGTGCGCATCAAAGACTCATCAATGAAGTAAATAAACAATCCAGAGTGACAGGCAAAGATTTGAAGACATCATTGAAACTGGCTAACRTCTTTATTCATGAGTCCACATTAAGTAAAACATTGAACAAGAAAGGTGCTCATGGCAGGACACCACGACGGAAGCCGCTGCTTACCAAAAAGAACATTGCTGCATGTAGTCTGCAAAAGACCACTTTGACACTCCACAGTGGTATTGGCAAAATGTTTTGTGCACTGAAGAAATTAAGATTAAACTCAGCTAAATCAGCTAAAATCAGCTAAAATTCTGTAGAAGTTGGGTGACACAACCGGACCATGACAGAGCACGTCCACAACAGGGGTTKTTAAATGTTGTTTATTGAATGAGTTTATTCAATAAAGACATGAAAGATGCGAAGATTTATGGTTATTAATTTAGGCACATTATATTTGTCAATACCCGTGACTTAGAGAAAGTTCAGATCATATCTAATGACAAATTAATGCAAAAAAAAAACAAAACATGAAATTCCCAAAGGTTCACATACTTTTTCTTGCCACTATATATAAGAAGTATAATATTATAAACTCACAAAGAATATGTATATACTCACAGAGTCTCAAACTTCTTTCTAGTACTTTTACTGTACAAAGTACCATAAATATTGGTTTCGCAAGAGTTTGAATGTTACAGAAATACTAGAAATTAAGAAATATGTATTATGAACCTAACTTATAATAATARGTCCAGTTAGCAAAAATAACCTATGCACTTAGATTCATATAACATTTAATGTTGGTATCCATTAACATTTTTTTTGCCWTGGAAATGATCCTTGAGCATTGGAGTACAGTACATTGCACATGCTGAGTGTGGCACTCTGTCCATGTGCCAAGATTGTAATAGGTGGAGTTAGATGTTAGTTGGACATTTAGGAAACCTTAAGTACAAAAGATAAATTCTTGTTTATAGGGCAATTTGACCAGTATCCCATAATAAATTTATGACTGTCACAGCTAAAATTCACTTTACATATTAACCCAAAGACAATCAAAAGCCTTTAAGCTATAACCCTGATGATGATCTCTTGTCCACTGTGTGTCTGTGTAACTGAGAGAGAGAGACAGAGAGCGAAATCGAGAAATCAGTGATAGAGTAGTGCACAGCAGTAGTTGAACAACATGAGGTGCATCAGGGATGTATGTTTCTTCCTTTTGACTTTTACAATTACCTCCAGAGGTGACATATACAAAGATAAAGCACTGAAACTGATGTCTGAGATACCGCTCGTAGATGGGTAAGAAAAGCATTTGACCAATTATTTTCGATATGAGCAGGCATTAATAAACATATTCACATAATCATATAGTCCAAAGTCAAATGTGTTAAATGTGCTTATGCTTATAGATGCTATGATATAATGCAAATGTATGTCTTGATATCACCCAGACACAATGATTGGCCATGGCAATTCAGGCAGAAGTTTAACAATGAGCTAAACCCTGTGGACCTGCACACACTCAATTCCACACACACCAACATCGAAAAAATCAAAAGAGGACGCTTAGCAGCACAGGTATGTGAGTACTCATGTACAAGAGGGATATAAGTACTCTAGTTATTGCTCAAATAAAAGAGCCACTGTTCATTTAAATAAAATAAAATATGCTCATTAAACATGAAGTTTTCTCATGGTATTTAAAAAAAAAAACTTTTTATGAGTGGAAAATGAACAAGAAACAACATTATATATATATGTATATTATACTTCACACATTTCACATGTTCATTTTGGGAAATTTGTTCCTGTGTAATTAAAATTTTGCATTTCTACTTTAATTTCATTTAATTCTATATTTTGCTTAATCAGGGTTTGTAAGCATAACATTTTAATTTGTAGTAATCTTTTTAGGCAATAGAGAACCATATAAGCATTTCATTGCATGTCAATATGTGTATGGTCATGTTTGTGACAAATAAAATTTGAATAAGGAACATAGGAAATCAATACTTTGTTCTCTGTAAAAAAATGTTTTTAGTGTGTCAATCATATGTTTTTATATTAAAATCAAAAGTTGCTCAAGAATTGCAAAAACTCTGCTACATTTATTTTGATCCCAGTTAATGTTTAGTTTAAATAATTTAATTTCAAGACCTAGTCAAAATAAATCCTGAAGAAAATCCATAATTTGAGCCAGTGAAGACTTAAATAATTGCTTACCCAAATAAGTTTCTTAAGTTTGAAATGCTTTGAAGGTGACAGCTTAGTAAAGGTTTGCATGGCAGTTCACAGCCAAACATCCAACTTGCTGAAACATGTCCCGATAAGCCATTAGCTAGCTGAGTGATCCATTAAGTTTTGCACAATACAGTTTAAGCCTAAACTTAAGATGGCACTTTAATCTTTAGTCGTGTTAAAATAAATAAAAGTGCTCCTACACCCTTTAGTGACACCATAAGGGGATTTGTGCCTAGAAACATACCTGAATTAACATAAAGTAGAAAGTAATTACTTAGTCGGGACGAGGTAATTGAAGACCCTGTTTACTTTTCCTCAAGTGAATTTTGCAATTCTAACAGTGTTTTTAATCATGTTGTTATTTTTGTACTCTTTCCACCTCTGGTTATGCTATTATACTACAAGTAATTGTACTATACTGTTGTGCTTACCTTCTTTATGCAGCCATAAACAATACACGTACATGTCTGCTCTTGTTCTGCAGTTCTGGGCTGCATATGTCCCATGCGACAGTCAGTATAAAGATGCAGTTAGACAAACCCTGGAACAGATCGATGTTATTCACAGAATGTGCAACAAATACCCAGAGGATTTCATGTTTGCTTCCAGCAGTCAAGGTAGCATAACATTCTGTCCTTATCTAAGTAGAACGTTGTATCATTGGTCTTTAATATTACAATGTTTGTTTTTCGATTCCAGACATATTAGATGCCTTTGCCAACAATAAGATAGCGAGCCTGATCGGGGTAGAAGGAGGTCACTCCATAGACAGCAGTATGGGAACTTTGCGCACCATGTATCACCTGGGAGTCCGTTATCTGACCCTTACACACAGCTGCAACACACCCTGGTGAGCGACTGGACCTCAAACCTAAAAGTTTTTCAAATTCTTGAGTTTATCTAAACTATAAATATCTTGTGTGTTTACCAATCATACTATCAATGGATTTAAGTTGACTTCTGTTTTACATCATGGACAATCTTCCTTAAAGAGATTCCTGCGTCCCACCCTAAACTGCCATTACCTGTTTAGGCATATGCATTAGTAGGACAATTAGTGTATAGGAACAGGTTTTCCCTGAAATACAAACACATTAACCATCTTTAAGAGAAATTATTATGTAAATGATTATGAGAAAGCATTAATCTTAAGAAATTATGTTTTACTATCTTTCCTAGGGCAGATAACTGGCTGGTAGATACAGTCTCAGATTCCATGGAGCACAATGGCTTAAGTGACTTTGGCAAGGTTAGAACACCATCCTGAACATTTGTCAAACTGCCACTAATCTGCACATACACTTGCACATCATCTGCATAAGTGCAAACTTAAAACRCTGAAAAAAAGTTTTAAAAAACTGTACAACTTCAMATTAATTTCTTTTAAGAAGCAAAAGTTTTTTTTGTATTATTTTAAAGTATGGCTATAACACTTATAACTGTTTAAATGGTGTTGCATATTATATATCTTAGAATTTTATCTACATGCTGCAGTGCACCTTAAGCTATGTTCCAGCTCATGCTTCAGTATAATTTAATAATGCTGTTACAGTATTCGTATTTAATTAAACATAA